>JACDJE010000137.1:2114145-2415142 GCA_016647715.1 Pavo muticus
AAAAAAAAAAAAAAATCATATTAACATTCTGTATGACAGAAAATGTGAATGAAAGAACAGAAAAAATCAGTGTAGTATGTTTCTCCTCCTATACTGCTATACTGTAAGATCATTCACCCATGTAGTGAATCTAGTTTCTCTATGTAATGTAAGACAAAAACAAGAAGGTTCCAGCACCAGTAGCTCTAGTTCAGATTCCACATCTGGAACTGCTCAGTAATGTATATGTAAAAATTATCTTGATAGACAATACAATATAATCCCACTCAGGTAGCATTACACTTCTAAGTGAAGTTGTAAGCGCAATTCAATAAATCTAACACTATCATTATATATTGAATTTCTAATGTTACATTTGTTATGCCTCTTATTTAAGTTACAGCTTTTAGTTAAATACTGGAGGCGTCAATCAAATAGAAGGATATGTGTAATGTAGGAAGTGCATCTTTCCACAGATTATTTCCTCCTGCTGGTTTGTGAATAGCTCATGTACCAATATAACAGAGAAATACAAACAGCTGTAGGAATTAGACGTGACAGGACATTTTCCACGTACTGTTTTGTCTAATGAACTGTCAGAGGGTGTAGTTTCCCTGAATTTTAATTACTGCACCACCCACAGTTAGGACAAGTTCACCTACCTCATCTGTCTGGGATCTAATTCATCTTCTCAAACCCATTCTTATTGAAAGTAGTGGGTGCCAGTTTCAACTTTTACTGAACAGTGTAATATAACAAAAATACATAATTATTGTGGGCAGTAGCTTTCCCAGTGGCAACTCTTTTTCAGTCAGAAAAATTACTCATTTTCCTTCCTAATGCATCTAATTCTCCACCTTCTCAAATCAATGAGAGTTTTCTCATCAAAAGTAAGTCCAAGATTTATTTGACAAATATTAAGTGTTTCCCTTAGAATATTTTGGACAAACAGGACTGAAAATGAAAAGTTACTTGATACTACTGTTCCGGATCTAAGTTTCCAAGGGCAGTTTCCTAAATCATTTTGTTCCATTTTATAAAGTTTAGTTTTAATTATTAAATGTAGGTATTTAATTGTGACTATGGTGAAACATGCATTAGGGTTGAAATCTGGAAATACAGAACACGCAGCTTTTTAGATAAAATTTTATTCCATTAGTTTGACATGCAAAACTGTTCTCATTAATTTTCTCAGCAATATTTACCTTATTATGTTAGCTTTTCCATATTTACTGTTTTGTTACCAAGATTCTAGTGTGATGGAAAATCACAGAATTTTATGTTCTTTTAGTCTTTTCTAAGTATTACATTATATGAAGGATGCCTTCCAAAAACATCTTTCCTTCAGAAGAAAATGCTAAATAACGCTACATGTGAATATTGTTTAGGTGAGTGGTGTCTTGGATATAGCTGGCAAAAATATGTATCACAGAGAGGGGGGTGCTAAACAAAGCCATAGTACAGAGCCCAGGCACTCCCACAGATAATGCAGTGTGCTAAAAAAGATTAGCCCTCAGCCCGTCCTTGTAACTGAACCAACTTCTCAAGACATACAAATCTCTGAAAACTTTGATCTGTGCTTTTAGGACTATACAAAGTAATGCTTGCTGAGGAAGTCTGACACAGAGAAAGGAAAAAAAAATTCTTCACAGCAGGAAGGATGAGTGAAATTTTATCCTATTTCAATTTTTATCTTTAAGGATCAATATTCCTAGAGAAAAATAAGATATTTGGAAAAACAAAAAACAAAACAAAACAAAACAAAACAAAAAAAAACCCAAAACTTTAAAAATGCTTAGTTTTATTTCTGTGTGGTGATAATTTGATGTATATAATATGAAGTTTAGAAAGGAGGTCGTATCTAAGATAAATTACCAAAGATATTCATAAACTACCTTTTGTTCAAGGAGTAATAATTTCTGCAGATATGGACTTCCTAGAAAGCAAACACTAGCTCATCTCATCTGGAAGAAGAATTTGTTCACGTTTTTCTTCCTATCATTTGGAATCACCAGTGTGATTATCCTCTGAGGAGGAAAAATGAATATAATGAATATAAATATACTTTTAAAGAGTACTGGTCTTACGGCATCATATTTCATGAATCATAGAATCATAGAATGGCCTGGGTTGAAAAGGAGCACAATGATCATCTAGTTTCAACCCCCCTGACATGGGCAGAGTTGCCAACCACTAGACCAGGCTGCCCAGAGCCACATCCAGCCTGGCCTTGAATGCCTCCAGGGATGGGGCATCCACAACCTCTTTGGGCAACCTGTNGTTGAAGTAAAACTATTCACAAAGATAGAGAAAAGGAAAAGGAAAGGCTAATATTTATGATGAATATATACATATGAATGTATATAACAAGTAATGCATGAGCAATCATTCTGTTCCCTCCCTGCTCCTTGGGCCCTTCTCTGAGAATGGCCTTGGCTCTGTACAGCACTGCATAGCAGCAACTGTAAACACTGGTGTGTTATCAACATTGTTTTTCTCCTAGAACCAAAACATAACATCATACCAGACACTCTGAGGAAAACAATTCCATCAATTCCATACCAGCTGAAACTAAAACAAAGAAGAACGTTGAAATTATTGATACTTTTATGGAAAACTAGCAAAGAATAAAGATGTTAATCTCCATCAGTGTTAAAAGTAACTTTGAGTTGTGGAGTAAATTATCTTGGTCAGAGACTTTGAGACTGTAATGAGAAATTGAGTGACAGCTTTAACACAATAATCTTGTTCTCACTCTAAACCTGAAGCTCATTCAGAATTCCTTTTCATGCACCTTTGATACAGGACTGTTTAATTTCTCCTGCTGATATGTTCAAAACTTCACTTGACTCTAACATAAATACAGCCTCAGGAGGTCTGTAATAAGATTAGGAACAAGCTGAAAGTTTAAATTGCCATCTTGTTGAGAAGTTTAAACTCGCAATTTGCAAGTTGCAACCCTTCATCTAAGCCTTGTGGCAGGGACTAAAACAGTCTATTGATTTTCATGAAGAATCAATAACCTAAAAAATGCATTTTAGTTTCTAGAAGATACTGACGAGATACAGAAAATATTTAAAAATAAACTCAGAGGAATTAAAAATGACTAAAATTGTGCTCGCATGTGCTATTCTGTGGCATCCGAAGAGACACAAAATATCTATGTTAAAGTGTAATAGTCATAATACTGGTATTAGAGTGAATAGTCTATAACTACATTAAAAATTAAGTAATTAATATGGGAAAAATAAAGCTCTGGTTTCTAAACTCAAGGAGTAGATTATTATTTTTAGGTATTATATATGTATTATAATAATAGGATTATTATTTTTAGGACTGGTGTAGGCCCAGTCCAGCCGCACCATCCCCATGTACTGCATTCTATCTGCAATGCTCGCAGCCCACCCGGCACCCACAGAGCACCCCGCGGCCATGGGAGCACCACACAGCACTGTGTGCAGGGCTCAGGGCTCCATGTATGGGGCTCAGGGCTCTCCGGGCTGCGCTGAGGCCTGGGCAGGGCCCACTCCAAGCTGCGAGTGTATGGCAGAGGGACGGGGCCTGGCAGAGCCAGGCTGTGCCCTCGCACAGACGTGGTGTTGGGGTGAGGCCCACATCCTGCTCACACCCACCCAGACCTCCATACCCTGAGAGCTGATCCCCAGCCGGGCCGGCCTGGCAGGGTCTCTGAGTGGCCTCCTCACTAGGTGTCCTCTGATCTCCGCTCTGGTGTGCCCAAGGGAACAAAAACCCTTCAGAGACCACAGTCAGATAATGGCACTTTGGGCGTGGGGGTCCTACCCCCTGCCCCTGGGAGGCTGCAGGGCACAGCTTCTCTGAGTGGGACAACACACACCACAGAACCTCAAAAACTTTGTTTTTCTTATGCCAAACCACAGCCCAGAGCTGGGCTGCTTTCCATATTCCCAGGGCTGGGGGGCACTACAGATCTGACCCTTGCTTGTTGCCAACCCCTGGCCCTCCCTTGCTTGTCCCTTCTGTTTGGGGACCATCTTTGCAGCTCAGCTGGGCAGGTGCTGTGGTTCCCGAGCCCCATTGCTGAGGAGTGAGGATCAATAAATTCTTTACTATGAGAGTGGTGAGGTGGTGGGGAGTGGTGAGCTGCCCAGAGAGGCTGTGGATGCCCCATCCCTGGAGGTGTTCAAGGCCAGGTTGGATGGGGCCCTGGGCAGCCTGGTCTACTATTAGATATGGAGGTTGGTGGCCCTGCCTGTGGCAGGGGGGTTGGAGATTCATGATCCTTGAGGTCCCTTCCAACCCTAGCCATTCTGTGATTCTGTGATTCTGTGTGATTTTTTAAAATATCTATTCTGTGATTTTTTATTTCAGTGGATAAAGGAAAAATAATTGATGTTGTCTACCTAGACTTGTGCAAAGCACTTGATACTGTCCCACATGACATCCTGGTCACCAAATTGGAGAAAAATGGATATGATAGACGGACCACTCACTGGATAAAGAATTGGCTGGATGGTCACACTTGGAGAGTTTCAGTCAACAGCTCAACGTCCATGTGGAGACCAGTGACAAGTGGTGTTCCTCAGGGATCGATGCTGGGACTAGTACTGTTTAACATCTTTTTAAGTGATATGAACAGTGGGATCGAGTGCACCCTCAGCAAGTTTGCAGATGACACCAAGCTGAGTGGTGCAGCTGATGTGTTAGAGGGACCTGGACAGACTTAAGAGGTGGGCCCATGCGAACATCATGATGTTCAACAAGGCCAAGTGCAGGTCCTGCATCTGGGTCAGGGTAATCTCAAGCACAAATACAGTTTGGGCAGAGAATGGCATGAGAGCAGCCCTGAGGAGAAGGATTTGGGAGTGTCAGTTGATTAAAGACTCAACACGAGCCAGCAATGTGCACCTGCCACCCAGAAGGCCAATCATATCCTGGGTTCCATCAAGAGAAACATGACCAGCAGGTTGAGGGAGATGATTCTGCCCCTCTACTCTGCTCTTGTGAGCCCCCACCTGGAATACTGTGTCCACTTCTGGGGCCCCCAACACAAGAAGGACCTCGAGCTGTTGGAGCAGGTCCGGAGGAGGGCCAAGAAGATGATCAGAGGGCTGGAACACCTCCTCTATGAGGACAGGCTGAGATAGTTGAGGCTCTTCAGCCTGGAGAAGGGAAGGCTCCAGGGGGACTTCACAGCGGCCTTCCAGTATCTGAAGAAGGACTACAGGAAAGCTAGGGAGGGACTTTTTATGAAGGCAGGTAGTGACAGGATGAGGGGAAATGGCTTTAAACGGGAAGAGGGTAGATTTGGACTAGATATTGGGAAGAAATTATTTACTGTGAGGGTGATGAGACAATGGAACTGGTTGCCTAGAGAGGCTGTGGATGCCCCCACCCTGGAGATGATCAAGGCCAGGCTGGAGGGGACTTTGAGCAACCTGGTCAAATGGGAGGTGTCCCTGCCTATAGCAGGGGGGTTGGAACTGGATGATCTTAAGTGTCCCTTCCCACTCAAATCATTCTATAATTCTATGATCTACAATTTCCTTATGATTCACTATATAATACCAAAGATACTGTAGTTACTTATCCACAAAACTGACCTGGCACAGCTAGACTGGACTAAGGTACATAGATCCTGTTTGGATTTCCCAGTAGCCCTTAAGTACTGATGAATATTTATGCAATGAGCACTCAATAATTATCTAAATAATATACATTTCCCTCGATAGATATGTATCTACTAAAGCACATAATGTTAATTACATGCACAAATGTTTTCAGGGCCATGGCTAGAACAAACCACATAGAGTCTATTGAAAAGCAGAAATCAGTTTTGCAAAAAAAAGTTAAGACTATGATTTCAGTTGGTTTTGAGTAAATCCAGTTGCTCTTGTTGAAATCCTGATGGCGTTAGAAATTTGCAAGGAAGTGCGCAGCTATGACACAGTGTGCTGCCCTGAAAGTTCCTGATCTAAAATCAACTCGAGATGAAAAGATGCCCAGCTGAGAGCTACCTGGTTTTTCTCATGTTATCATGGGGGAAAAAAAAAAAAAAAATCATATTAACATTCTGTATGACAGAAAATGTGAATGAAAGAACAGAAAAAATCAGTGTAGTATGTTTCTCCTCCTATACTGCTATACTGTAAGATCATTCACCCATGTAGTGAATCTAGTTTCTCTATGTAATGTAAGACAAAAACAAGAAGGTTCCAGCACCAGTAGCTCTAGTTCAGATTCCACATCTGGAACTGCTCAGTAATGTATATGTAAAAATTATCTTGATAGACAATACAATATAATCCCACTCAGGTAGCATTACACTTCTAAGTGAAGTTGTAAGCGCAATTCAATAAATCTAACACTATCATTATATATTGAATTTCTAATGTTACATTTGTTATGCCTCTTATTTAAGTTACAGCTTTTAGTTAAATACTGGAGGCGTCAATCAAATAGAAGGATATGTGTAATGTAGGAAGTGCATCTTTCCACAGATTATTTCCTCCTGCTGGTTTGTGAATAGCTCATGTACCAATATAACAGAGAAATACAAACAGCTGTAGGAATTAGACGTGACAGGACATTTTCCACGTACTGTTTTGTCTAATGAACTGTCAGAGGGTGTAGTTTCCCTGAATTTTAATTACTGCACCACCCACAGTTAGGACAAGTTCACCTACCTCATCTGTCTGGGATCTAATTCATCTTCTCAAACCCATTCTTATTGAAAGTAGTGGGTGCCAGTTTCAACTTTTACTGAACAGTGTAATATAACAAAAATACATAATTATTGTGGGCAGTAGCTTTCCCAGTGGCAACTCTTTTTCAGTCAGAAAAATTACTCATTTTCCTTCCTAATGCATCTAATTCTCCACCTTCTCAAATCAATGAGAGTTTTCTCATCAAAAGTAAGTCCAAGATTTATTTGACAAATATTAAGTGTTTCCCTTAGAATATTTTGGACAAACAGGACTGAAAATGAAAAGTTACTTGATACTACTGTTCCGGATCTAAGTTTCCAAGGGCAGTTTCCTAAATCATTTTGTTCCATTTTATAAAGTTTAGTTTTAATTATTAAATGTAGGTATTTAATTGTGACTATGGTGAAACATGCATTAGGGTTGAAATCTGGAAATACAGAACACGCAGCTTTTTAGATAAAATTTTATTCCATTAGTTTGACATGCAAAACTGTTCTCATTAATTTTCTCAGCAATATTTACCTTATTATGTTAGCTTTTCCATATTTACTGTTTTGTTACCAAGATTCTAGTGTGATGGAAAATCACAGAATTTTATGTTCTTTTAGTCTTTTCTAAGTCTTACATTATATGAAGGATGCCTTCCAAAAACATCTTTCCTTCAGAAGAAAATGCTAAATAACGCTACATGTGAATATTGTTTAGGTGAGTGGTGTCTTGGATATAGCTGGCAAAAATATGTATCACAGAGAGGGGGGTGCTAAACAAAGCCATAGTACAGAGCCCAGGCACTCCCACAGATAATGCAGTGTGCTAAAAAAGATTAGCCCTCAGCCCGTCCTTGTAACTGAACCAACTTCTCAAGACATACAAATCTCTGAAAACTTTGATCTGTGCTTTTAGGACTATACAAAGTAATGCTTGCTGAGGAAGTCTGACACAGAGAAAGGAAAAAAAAATTCTTCACAGCAGGAAGGATGAGTGAAATTTTATCCTATTTCAATTTTTATCTTTAAGGATCAATATTCCTAGAGAAAAATAAGATATTTGGAAAAACAAAAAACAAAACAAAACAAAACAAAACAAAAAAAAACCCAAAACTTTAAAAATGCTTAGTTTTATTTCTGTGTGGTGATAATTTGATGTATATAATATGAAGTTTAGAAAGGAGGTCGTATCTAAGATAAATTACCAAAGATATTCATAAACTACCTTTTGTTCAAGGAGTAATAATTTCTGCAGATATGGACTTCCTAGAAAGCAAACACTAGCTCATCTCATCTGGAAGAAGAATTTGTTCACGTTTTTCTTCCTATCATTTGGAATCACCAGTGTGATTATCCTCTGAGGAGGAAAAATGAATATAATGAATATAAATATACTTTTAAAGAGTACTGGTCTTACGGCATCATATTTCATGAATCATAGAATCATAGAATGGCCTGGGTTGAAAAGGAGCACAATGATCATCTAGTTTCAACCCCCCTGACATGGGCAGAGTTGCCAACCACTAGACCAGGCTGCCCAGAGCCACATCCAGCCTGGCCTTGAATGCCTCCAGGGATGGGGCATCCACAACCTCTTTGGGCAACCTGTTCCAGTGCGTCACCACCCTCTGAGTGAAAAACTGCCTCCTAATATCTAACTTAAACCTCCCCTGTCTTAGTTTAAAATCATTCCCCCTTTGTCCTATCACTCTCCACCCATGTAAACATCCATTCCCCCTCTATTTATACGCTCCCTTCAAGTGCTGGAAGGCCACAATGAGGTCTCCCCAAAGCCTTCTCTTCTCCAAGCTAAACAAGCACAGTTCCATCAACCTTTCCTCAAAGGAGAGGTGCTCCAGCCCTCTGATCATCTTAGTGGCTCTCCTCTGGACCTGCTCCAAGAGCTCCATGTCCTTCCTGTACTGGGGGCCCCAGGCCTGGACGCAGGTACTCCAGATGGGGCCTCACAAGAGTGGTGTAGAGGGGGACAATCACCACTCTCTCCCTGCTGGCCACCCCTTTTTTTAATGCAGCTCAGAACATAGTTGGCCTTCCGGGCTGCAACTGTACACTGCTGGCTCATGTCCAGCTTCTCATCCACCAGGACCCCGAAAATATTCATAAACATTTATGTGATCCCCCCTCAGTCCTCTTTTCCCCAGGCTGAACAGACCCAGGTTACTCTGCCTTTCATAGAACTGTAGAATCACAGAATGGATTGGCTTGGAAGGGACCCGAAGGATCATCAAGTTTCAACCACCCTGCCCCAGATCTGGTACTAGACCAGGTTGCCCAGGGTCCCACCCAAACCTGTCTGGAACACCTCCAGGGACAGAGCACCCACAATCTTTCTGCGCAACCTGTTCCAGCACCTCTCCACTCTTTCTGTAAAGGGCTTCCCCCTGGCATCCAATCTAAACCTCCACTTCTTAAGCTTAAAACCATGCTCCCTTGACCTATCACTGACTACCCTTGTAAAAAGTTGATTCTCCTCCGTTTTATAATAATGTAGTCTAAATGTGGCCTCACCAGGGCAGAGCAGAGGATTAGAATCACCTCCTTCATCCCGGTGGCCATGTTCTATTTAATGCACTCCAGGAGACCATTGGCCTTCTTGGCCACAAGGGCACATTGCTGGCTCATGGCCAACCAATTGTCCACCAGAACACCCAGGTCCTTCTCTGCAGAGCTTATCTCCAGCAGGTCATGTCCCAGCCTGTACTGATGCATGTGGTTATTCCTCCCCAGGTACAAGACTCTACACTTGCTCTTGTTAAATCTCATCAGGCTCCTCTCTGCCCAGCTCTCCAGTCTGTTCAGGTCTTGTTGAATGGTAGCAAAGCCTTCCAGAGTGTCAGCCACTCCTCCCAGCTCTGTTTCCTCAGCAAACTTGCTGAGGGTGGACTCTATCCCTTCATCTAGGTCACTGATGAAAATTTTGAACAAGACCGGATCCAGTACCAATCACTGGGGAACACCAGTGATGACAGGCCTCCAACCAGACTCTGCACCACTGACAATCTTCTGAGTTCTGCGAGTCGACCAGTTGTCAGTCCACCTCACCATCCACTCAGCTATCCCCATACTTTCTAAGTTTCATAATAAGGATGGTGTGGAATATGGTGTCAAATGCTTTGCTGAAGTTAAGGCACACAACATCCACTGCTTTCCCCCAGTCTACCCAGCCAGTGAGACGACATCGTAGAAGGCTGTCAGGGTGGTCAAGCATGACTTCCCCTTAATGGAAGCACATTGACTGCGCCCAATAACCTTCTTCTCCTCCAATTGCTTGGAGAGGGTATCCAGAACAAGTTGTTCCATCGCCTTTCTGGGGATGGAGGTGAGGCTGACTAGCCTATAGTTTCCCAGATCAGCCTTCTTGCCCTTTTTAAAGACTGGAGTGACACTGGCTATCCTCCAGTCTGCAGGTATCTCTCCTGTTTGTCACCTTCCAAAGATGATAGTGATTCAGCAGTCACCACTGCCAGTTCTCTCAGCACATGTGGATGCATCCCATCAGGGCCCGTGGATTTGTGTGCATTAATTTTGGCTAGATGCTCTCTGGCCAGATCCTCCTTGTCCAAGGGGAAGCCTTCCCTTCCCCAGACTCTGTCTCTTACCTACAGGGTCTGGAATTTCTGAGGGCTAGTCTTAGCATTAAAGACTGAAGCAAAGAAGGTATTCAGAATCTCTGCCTTCTCAGCATTCCGTGTTACCAAGGCATCACCTCATTTAGTAGGGGTCCCACATTTTCCCTCATCTTCCTTTTATTGTTGACATACTTCTAAAAAACCCTTTCTTGTTATCCTTTTTCTCCTTTGCAATCTACTTGAATGACAACAAGTGGATGGTGGTCTTCTTGTTTGATCAGATACAGTGGAGTCTCCTTAACATCTCTGACATGTGCCCCTGGAGGACAACAAAGCTCTCTGGAGAGGTTGTCTGGGCAGCAGATGGGGGCCTCAGTGCCTCCTGGCATGGAGTCCCCAATCACTAAGACAATGCCAGGCAACGGCCAGGGAGCACCTGCTGTGGTGATTCCCTGCTTCAGCACGGAACGTGTCCACCCCGGAGCCGAGTACATCACAAAAACATGCTGTGTTTTGGGGCCTGCAAGGTTGCCCTGCATGCTGTCTGGTCCCCAGCAAAGGGCACATCATTCTCTGTGAGGTAACACTCTGCAGTGTGATGTCACAGTGGCTGCCTCATACACCCTTGTGGCAGCGGTGGGAGTGGTGGCCCAGTCCACTTGTGGAACCCGCAGGAAGAGGACCCAGAGAGAGCGTTGTGTCTGTCTGGAAATATCCTGCTGTGATGGAGCGGCTGAGAGCCCTTAGAGGTGAGGTCCCTCCACCTCTCTGGACACCATGATGCTGCCTGAGCACATGTGTGCCAACAATGTCTGTTTAGGATGTGCCAGCAGCACTGTCCTTGCTTCGCTGAGTGCAGCTGCCCCCTGTGGTTTCCCCAGTACCCCAGCAAGGGGAAGGCTATCTCCCCTCTCCCTGCTGACAACACATGTGCCGGCACACACTGTGTGCCCACCCCACACTGTGGGGCTGGAGGAGCGCTCCTCCCAGAGCTGGCCGGATGCTTGGCCCTGGCTCCAAGCAACACCAGCGGTAGCTGCTCTGCTCTTTCCTTCCAGGTCTCTTTGCTTGTGCGGGCTGCATGCCCAGATGTATGCGTCGCAGGGAGAGAGGCAGGGTGGCAAGCCCTGTCCCTGCCTGTGCCGTGACTTTGCTGCTGCAGCGCCTGCAAGACCAGGAGGTGAGCTGGGGACATCCAACCATCAACCCTTGCCCTGGCCCAGTGCCACGATCCCATGGGTGCCAGGCCCTGGCAGCACATCTGCATTGCGATGGGTGGCAGTGAGCAAAGCGAGCGTGACTGATCCCTGTCCCCAGGGTGACCGAGCGCAGGCGTACTGTGAGCTGGAGAGCGCCCTGTGGGAAGATGACAGCCGCCCGCCATGCGGAGTGGTGAACCGGCTGCTGGCGGAGGTGTCCCAGGACCTGACGGCGGCCCAGGTGAGGGGTCACTCCCAAAGGCAAAGGGAGCCCACCTGCCCATGCTGGTGTTCTGCTGGCAGACGGTGGTGGCTTAGCCCTTCCAAGGGCCTCAGGCAGTCTCCTGTGCTGTGTGTCACCAGTTACTCTTTTTCAGGGCGTGACAGGCAATGTGAAGACGGCTGCCAGCAATGTCCTGGTGGCTCTGGCCCGGACACACTTCAGTTTAGTGATGGCCGAGCTCCAGGGCCACCTGAAGGACACGAGGGAGATGTCGAAGGAGTTTGTTCTCATCACCCTGAGCAAACTGTTCAGCAGCTATGGTAGAATGCCCTCAGCCTCCTGACATCTATGGCAACTGGGGAAAGGGGTCTCTTCCCTCCATGTGTGATCTGCGTTGAGCTGGGGGATGCAGGGCTGCAGCCCCTCCTCCCTCGCTGCTGGGGTTCTAACCGTGGCCCTCTCTTTCCCCTCTGCAGCTGCACAGTGCATCTCCTTCATGTGGCTGATGCTGGCTGGCCTGCGCAGTGTGGTGGGTCAGGTGAGGAGCGGCCAGACCCTGCGTATCGCTTGTACTGGTGAGTGCCGGCCCCAGAGCAGGGGGGTTGGGACAGCCCTTGCACCTCATCCTGCTGCAGACTCTCACAGGCTCCCTTTTCTCTCTCTCTCTCTTTTTTTAAATTAATCATTCATTTATTTGTTTTGTTTTGTTTCTCAGTTGTGAAACAATGGTTGGATGGACTGAAGATTCACTTGTCCTCTGGACAGCAATGCCCCTGGCCTGCCACAGAGAAAGAGCAAATCTATGAGAATCTTTACGAGCTCTTCTTCTCTGTGGTGAGGAATTGGCAGGACTGCCAGGAGGAAAAGGTGAGCACTGATGCATTCCCAGCCCAGGATGGCAGCGGGGGCACCCATGTCAGCAGCTCTGTCTGTACTCAGAGGGCTGAGAGCAGACGGGCGATGAGAGGGAGTGGGCTGGCTCTGCAAAGGGCCCCGAACTGACTCTGTGCTCGGGCTGCATCTCCCTGCCAGGAAGCAGCCACATGTCACAGCACTGTGGCAGGGAGAGCTGGGGATGAGGGGGTGGGGAAAACCTGCCTGCCCTCCAGAGCGAGCCCATCTCCTGCTGGGCATGGGGGTATGGAGAAAAGGAAGGGAAAGAGAAAGCCCTATCTGTAGGAAGGGCAGACCTTCAGTCTTTGATGACGAGCTTCTGCCATCCCTCTCCAGGACAAACAGGCTGTCCACGGGGCTGTGGCTGCCATGATGGCTGTCCTCCTGCAAGAAGAGCTGCACCGAGAGCATGTCTGGGAGCAGCTCCTCTGGCTCGTGCACCCATGTCAGGAGGTCCAAGACACCTGCAGGATGGCCAAAGTAAGATGTTGCGCAGGGCTCAGCGTGGATATGGGGCACGTGAAGTGCCACAAGGGGTCAGGGGGATGCAGGGAGGAGGCAGAGAGCCCTTGGAGAAAGGAGGAACAGGTGTTCAAGGGAGGTTTAAGGCTTCCTGAGCTCTTCAGTCAAAGAAGGAACAACCCAGAGAGGAGGTAGGAGGGAGCCAAGAGTCACCGGGGCCCATCTCCTGGGGATGGGAGTCTTCACCACCACCACCGTGGGGCTCTGAGTGCCTGAGGAGCTCTGTGCTAACAACTGCGAGGACCATGTCCAGTTGCATCTGATGGGGGAGAAGAGGGTTGCTGGGTGGGAAAGTCCTGCAAACAGTGCCCAAACAGGGCTCGGTTGAGAACAGAGGGACAATCTTGGTGCTGCTGGGAGGGAGGGACAAACAAGAATGCCTGTGCGGGAGCTTCTCCCAGCAGACAAACCATTGGGAAACAATTTCTCTGCTCCCAAGTGGCTAGATGTGGCTTCAGCCCTTTCTTCCTCTCCTGTTCTCTTGCAGAGCCTCACTATCTTCCTGGAGGCCTTAGAGGGAGTTGAGTCTGTCATTCCCGAGGACAAGTTTCTGGCCATCACCAGTGCCGTATTCTACCAGGTAAGGGGAGCCTATCCTTGCGCTCACAGAAGTTTCCCTCTTGGCTAAGTCTCAGGAGGACTGCAAAGCTCTGAGCCCCTGACTAAGGCCGCTCAGCCTTAGCTCCTGCATGCCCGAGGCTGCTCCAGAGCTGTGTGTGTGCCCCCGGGGATGCTGTGGGGTGGGCTGGGTTTTGTCTGCCTGTCCTCTTCCTGAGAGTGCCAAGGGAGACGAGAGCTGGCAGCACAGTTTCTTTTCCATCCTCAGTGCTGATGTGATTTTCTCAAATGGACCTTGTTCCCACAGCTCTATGATGACACCAAGCAGCACAGCGAGACTGACAGCACAGGACTGACCCACTGCATCCTGCTGCAGGGTAAGGAGAGGAGCTTTGGCGATGCTTGGCGGTGCCCTGGCCAAAACCTCTCTCACAAACCTCAGGAATGGGCATGAGTTGCTTGCTAACAGAGCGCGGGATTTCCTCCCCACAGCCCGAATCTGCCCAGAGGAAACAGTGCTGTTTCTGCAGTCGCAGCTGGGCGACAAGTGGGAGGCTGGATGTGTGGGAGCCCTGAGTCTGCTCGGTGCTCTGGCTCGCTCTGATGGTCAGTACCATGAGTCGGGACTTCCAGGGATCCCTTTTGCCATCAGGGTTGTGCCTCCACTCATGCTTCTGCACATCTCTTGCAGAGCCCGTGATGACAGAGAAGCTGCCCCAGGTTGTGGAGGCTGTGCAGCATCTGTGCAGCGACCCCAGGCCCCAGGTGAGCTGTTCTGGGAAAGGAAAGCGCTGTCGGGGTGGTGATGCTGCCGCCAACACGGGCAGGGCTGGGGTGCCCAGGGAGGTGCTGGGGCATTGACCACATGGTCATGATGGCTCCTGTGGGAAGAGCAGACAGAGTGGAGCGGGCAGGTCCCTGTGCTGTGTATGGAAAGTGCACAGCCTGGTGCTAAGGCCTGGCCCTCACCTCAGGAGCCAAGGCTTCTCCTCTGCTCTTGTTGTCTCTGCTCCGATGAGCAGGTGGCTTCCCTTTGCCTTCTGACCAGGAAAATCACACCCACAATTGACCCCTGGCAGGTGAGGAGGGCCATTTTGCATTTCATCAATGATCTGCTCAGCGCTAACGCCTGGAGCTGCTCAGCCTGGGATGTGGTGGGGCACATCTTCAGTGAGTTCAGCCGCACCACGGGAAGAAGGGTAAGGACAGTGGGCAGCATCTTCTTTTGGAAGACCTGTGCTGCTCAGAGGCTGACACAGAAGCACCGGTGGGACCACACCTGAGCCTCCTGAGAGGCTCCTGAGAACTGAGCGTAACCAGTGTTTCAACACCACTGTTGTGCAGGCAGCCGGAGACCTTTCTGCTCAGGAAGCCCAGGAAGAAGGAGCACTCCAGGAGCTGTGCATGGACATCCTGGGGTCACTGGATGTCTCTGTGAGAGGGATGTCCAAAGTAAGTCACGCTCTGATCTGCTGCCGTTCCTTGCCTTCGCACCACGTGTTCCTCGTCCCATTCCAACATCCCAGGTCTCTCCTTCAATGGGCTCTGAAGCACACAAGACTCAGGGAAATTCACAGAGTCCTCTTCATCTCTGAGTAGAGGCAGGAATGCTGACATGCTCAACTGCCTCGTTCCCTACAGCTCCTGTGGCCACGGCTGCTGCTGTTTGTGGTGCCAGCCCAGTACACGGGCATGCTGATCCCAGTCTCCCGCTGCATCCAAGCTCTGGCTGGGAGAGAGGACCTGACAGGGAGGGAGATAGAAGATCTGGATCCCCATTTCGTCAGCTCCATGTTTCAAGGTAGGAGCAGAAACTCCCCCAGTGAGCTCTGTTGGCCTGTGTTAGCACCCAGAAGGGACAGCAGAGGTGTGCATGGCAGGGCACAGAGTGTCTTGGAGTCTTATTCAGCACTTTTTTCTCCTCACAGGCCCACTGCTGACTCCCCAGATACTGCTGGCACGCCTGTTGGTGAGTAGATGCTCCAGAGGCCGGTGTCACAAGCCCCAAGGAGGAAGCAGCATGGCCATGGGCAAAGCTGTTGGCTGCTCCTTGCACAGAGCCAAGCTGCTTCCCTCCTGGGTGAAGCCGCTGCTCTTGCTGCAGAAGTGACCCTGCTTCTCCTTTCTCTCGCTCAGGTTGTGGCAGGGAGCCCTGTTGCAGGCAGCGAACTCCAAGCCGCTGCCTTACTGCTGATGCAAAACCTCCACAGCAGGATCCACAGAGCTGTGGGGGCCATGTGGGCTGCTGAGATCCCCCTGCTGCTGCAGTGCCTTGAAGGTAAAGTGCTGGGGGTGTGGGAGAGGCGGAGGCAGGGAAGGGGGGGAGTGAAAAAGCAGCTCTGCAGCGTGGCAGAGGGGAAGCATTGCCTGCAGCCCAGTGCTTGGTCTGCTGCTGTTCCCATTCCAGGGAGAGAGCACTGAGGCCCGGGGACCTATCCCCCCCAGGGATCTGCCCATTCCAGGACATGGATGGGTCCTTCACGTCCCCTTAGACAGCAGTCTTGGAGCAGTTAGTTCTGTGTTCCTGCAGGGACAGTGTTTGTGGGGAGGGAACGGTCGTTGTGGAGGGGGTGCAGGTCCCAGCTTGGCAGTGTCGATGCCCAGGCCAAGCCAGGTTTGCAGCAGCTCTTCTTTTATGGCTTGATCCCAAGTAAGGGTCTTTTGCTTCCTATTGCTGTGCAGGGAAAGATGAGAGCTTCCCAGACTCTGCAGAGTGGGAGTGCCATCTGCTGAAGGTACAGTATTGCCAGGAGGTGCGGTGCAGAGAAGTGCTTGCCTACCTCAAGGAGCCCCGCTCCCATATGAGCCACTGCAGGACAGGAACAGCCTCTCAAACGCTGCTGTGGAGTGGCTGCACACTGCCTTTGTGGCGCTGCCTCTTCCTCTCTGTCCCAAGCCCAAGGGGGGTCTTAGGAGAAGAGCGGCAGGCGGCTTTAATGGAGGGAATTCTGAGGGAGCTGGGAGAGGGACTGTTCTTCCAGGCACCTCTCCCCAGAAGTCTGCCATGACTTGGGAATGAGGGAAGAGGCAAAGGGCAAGGGAACATTGGCTTCTCCTGTTCTCCAACAGTTCCTGAAGGCATCACTGGAAACCATAGAAGATGAGGCCTGGACCGAGGCCCTGAGCTGCGAGCTGAGCCGGCGGCTGAGCAGCTCTCCCAGCAGCTCTGGAGAAAAGGTAGGTTTCTCCTGGCTCTACCCAGCAGTGCAGCTGCAAGTGCCCAAATGGGGCCGGGGCTGCGGCTGGTGCTCTGCCCACGCGGGTTGCTCATGCTGCTTCCCCAGCCTGTGCCCCCCAGAGGGCCATTCCCTGCAAACTGCCTGGGGGCTGGCTAAAGCTTGGCCCTGCAGCTGCTCTCAGCGACACCCAGGGAACGTGGGTCCTTCCCACCTGGCCCTCTGCCAGCAGGTCAGGCTGCTGCCACATCTCATCTTCTTCCTTCCCTTCCCATGCAGTCTTTCCTGTACAAGGCTCTGGGGACAACGCTGGGAGCTTGTAAGGGAGTCCTCCACATGCAAGAGAAGCTGCTGCAGCACCTGGAGGAGGCAAACGCGGAGGAGCCATCTGAAGCCCAGGTGAGCTCTCCTCTCCTCCACCTTCTGCGAGCGTCCCCGCTCTGTCCCTGGGGCAGAGGGCTTCTCCTGGCCCTGCTCCAGGCATTTCGATCTCCTCACTGCTGCCATTTCTGTCAGGCAAGGACTGGCCCAGCCACTGCGGTTGGCCACGCCAGTAGGTTCAGGCCGGCACCAACTGCCCCTTGTTCTTTTGTGCAGGGAATGATCTCTCTTGTCAGCCATGCTGCTGAGAGCAACTTCCACCCAGTCCTGGACACACTCACCATGTTTGCGTCCAGGCTGTGCAAAGGCTGGAATGCAAGGATTTCCAGGCGCAAGAAGGTAAAGCGTTACGGGTTTCCATCTTGGCATTCTTCTGCCTTATTTTCACAGCAGCTCCTGCCTTGGGAGCCCAGGTGTGTCGCGAGGCACTGGGGGCCGTTGAGCGAGCGTCTCAAGGCATTTCTCCCCACACAGATGGAGCTGGACAGCACGAGAGCCCATGCCACATGCAGCGCTCTCATGCTTGCCCATGGCAGCTTGGCACTGCGTGCCTCCAAGGAACAGCTGCTCGCCCACCTGGAGGGAGACATCGTGGGCAACATCCTGATGCTCTACAGCTGCAGCTGCCAGGTGAGAGCTCGAAGCATGTCAGGGTGTCTGAGCTCCACATGGGGGGATGCTGAGGTGGGCCTTCTCTTTCCAAAGGTCTCTTGGGGAACGGTTTGTGCCCAGATGAAGATTTGAGCCCTTCCCTTAGCGCTACCCCCATGTGTCCCCCTTGCAGACCTCGGCCCTTCCCGCAGTTCAAAGAATGTTCTTCTCTCTTGGGCCTCAGGACTTACAGAACAAACTTGCGCTGGTGCAGAGCATCACCGACTTCAGCTCTGCCTTCCAAGCTGTGGATGACTCCGCCTGCTTTAACCCTTCTTTGAAGGGCAAGCTGCTGGAGATCCTGATGGTGAGTGCCTAAAGCCAGGGCTGTCTGCAGCGGAGTTCTGGGCTGTGCCATGAGGCTCGCTTTCCTGGAGGCATACAGGTCTCCCTCAGCCACACGTCTCCAGCTGGTGGGGACCTTGAGTGCTGGCAGGCAGTGGCTGAGCAGCGGGCTAGGTCCACCAGCTGTGGAGCTGCTGCATCCTGCAGTGCCTCCGTGGGTAATGTGGGAGTGATGGGGCCGGTGTGTGGCAGTTGTGTCTGTCTCGGGGCTGGGTGGAACAGCTCTCGTTGCCCCTTGCCCACTTTGACAGTGTCTCTCTGGGACTTGCAGGACTTGCTGAAGAAATATTACTTGGGCATCCCTGTCTCCCCAGTGCCCCTCAAAGTGGTTCTGGCCCTGGAGCAGTTGAGGTAAGGGCGGGAGCCTCTGGGGTTGCAAGTCAGGATGGTGATCTCCCTTTTGGGTAGCTCCCAAAGGCCTGTAGGGGGCAGGGGGTGAGGAGCCGCATCTACAGGAGAGATGGCTGGGCTGTTGTGCCCAGTGAAGCTGAGGTTCTGGGCAGGGAGATAGGCCCTGGTGGTCCTGTCCCCTGGCAGGGAAGAGAAGGGAGACCTGGGGTCTCCTTCCCTTCAGAGTGGGAGGTGGTTCACTGCTGCCGGGGAGGAGGCGGGCGCTGCTGGAACTGAAGACAGTGCTCAGCAGCATGGGCTGGGGGTGCTGGCTTTGCAGCTGTCGATTAGGAGAAACTCAGATGTTGTGTGAACCAGTCTGGAGAGCACTGGTAAAAGCCCTTTCTGCTTTCTCTTCCTTTTTTCCTCCTGTCAGCAAGCTGAAGCCCTCTTTAGAAAACAAGGACATGCTTGAAATACTGACTCTGTGCTGCAAGAACATTGTGACACACCCTTCAGCAGAGATGATGCTGAAGATCAGGAAGTCACAGCAAGCAGCTCAGTACCTGCAGGTAACCTGCTGTAACTTTCCTGGCCATCTCTCGGTTGGAACCCTACCTCAGCACACACGACCTATGCTCTGGCAGCAGCCGTGATGCCCTCAATCCCCTCTTCTCAATCCCCTCTTCTTTCAGCTTCAGCAAACATCATTGAAAGCTCTGGGCCAGCTCCTGGTGGTCCTGCTCGAGAGAGAGCCCACTTGCGGCTTCTTCCAGAACATAGTCCATGTGAGTACATGTGGGGCAAGGGAGAAAGCATGGTGCCTGTTGATAGTGGGGACAGAGATATGGGGACTGAGAGGACAATCAGAGGGGGAGAAATCTCCTGCTGATGTGCCAGCTCACTGTGAGCTCAGAAGTGGGCAGAGAAATAGGCCCTGCAGGGGGAAAGGCAGGAGCCAGCCCCTGGCAGGCCACAGCCGAGGAAAAGCTCCTGGGTTAGGAGGCAGGAGTGTCTGCAGAGAGCAGCGGCAGCAGTGCCGGTGCTCAGTGAGGCGGGGGGCCGCGTGGAGCCACAGGGCAGGCCCTGAAGGAAAGTGCCAGGAAAGGAGGGACAGGGAGAGGGGTGGCAGGAAGGGAAAGAAAAGACGTCCTCAGTGAGACAGATGCTCTACCCCAGGTCCTGCAGAGATCAATGACATCAGGCAACATGTGGGAGCGCAAGAGGGCCCTGCAGACCTGCTCTCAGCTGCTGGCTGTTTGTGAAGAGCTTCAAGTGAGTAAAGAGCCCCATCGCATGCTCCCTGCTCCCTCCCTGGTGCCCCTGAGCTGGAAGGCGAGCTGTGCCCAGCTGTGCATGCTGTGTCACGGGAAGGCACAGGTGAGCTGGGGCTGCCTACAGCTTTGTTCCTGCCTCTCACCCCTGCAGAGAGGAGATGCCTGCGAGCACTTTGGCTCCTTGGTGGGATTTCTGGCACCTCTAACGTGTGACTCCATGCCCACATCCCGCCAGTTGGCCGCCACCTGTCTGAGCTCCCTTCTCCGAATCCAAGGTGAGTAGAGTGGGCGTGCGCCAGCCCTCTGCTCTCCTCTGCAGCACTACCAGAGCCCCACGAGCTGGGCTCTGTTTCCAGGAGGAAGAGGCACCGTGCACAGCTCTCTTCTTGTCCCCACCCTGTCCTCTGTCTCTCCCCTGTGGAAAGCAGTTCCATTTCCAGAAGCATGACTTCCCTTTTCTCCCTGTGCTCTTTCCAGCCAAGGTGACCAACACAGTCATCGAGAAGGGAGACATCGGGAGTGTGTGTGAGGGGCTGAATGACTGCAGCACCATCTCTCAGCTCCGGACTTCGTCCAAAATTGCAAGAGTAAGTGGACCCAAAAAGGGATGACGCGATCTCAGTGTATAGGCTTCTGCACATCCCTCTGCTCCCCGCAGCCTCTCATACCATTTCCAGAATGAGCTGTCACCCTGAGATCACTTTTCTCAGCAAGTAGCAGGAGGCTCTGAGCTATGTCTGGCCTTCAGGTGCCCAGTGAAAGGAGCTGATTCCATGAATGTGTCTGTGTGTGTGTGTGACTGTGGCTACTGGGAGGTAGGCTTTGCATGTAAGCAAATACCGTGGGTGGAGAAGCTGAGAGAAGGCTCAACCACCATATGTATGAATAGCAGCGTATGGACAGCAGGAGCGTTGTGATTGCCGCCTGAATGACCAGCAAGCCACTGAACTAATGCCCTCAAGACTGTTTTATGTTTTGAAGAGCTGCCCCAGAGCAGTGATGGGATCTCTCCTGCTTCTCCTTTCTCTGCAGATCGTGTGCAGAAACATCCCCCGGGAACACACCATAGATTTCATGACGGCCATCAAGGACACCTTCAGGAAAGCCAAAGGAATGCGTGTGCGTGCTGCTGGGAAGTGGATGATCACCTTTCTGCAGATGTATGGAAAGGACATCTGTCGGGAAGTAAGAGACTTTCTTCCATATGTCTTGGACTTTTTCTGCCTGTTGCACTACACCTTGTGCCATTTGCCTCTTGTGCTAAAGAAGCACAGCCAGAGCGCAGAGCCAGGGATTGGACAGGGTGACTGGTGTGAAATTTAGGCTTAGGCCTTGGCAGCATGTCAAGGCACTGCTCATGCGCTGCAGAGTCAAGGATGCAGCAAGTCGTTCTTTCTCCCCTTCTTCTTTTAGGTGCTAATGATCCTCTACCTTCTGCGGAGCTGCACATCATCCACACAGCAGAGCATGTTCATACCATTCCTGTGCAAGGCAGTGGTCATCCTCATCCGTTGTCATACAGAGGAGACGATTGACAACTTCTCCCGGCTGCCTGAGTCCACAGACAGGTATCGGCACTCCTGCCTTTGCTGTTGCTGCGGTCACAGTTGTAGCTTGCTTCTGCCAGAGGGATCCCGGAGGAAGCAGCTTTTCTTTTTTCCTCTCAAAGTCTGTTAGAGGTGAAAATTACTCAGTCACAACTTGAGACTCTTCTTTTTTCTAGCGAGACGTGGAGGAGAATAAGAGAGTTTTGTCTTCAACGGTGGAGCCGGTAGAAGAATGAAAAAAGAGAAGAGAGGGGAAGGGAAGGGAAAGAGAAAGGGAAAGGGGAAAAAGGGAAAGGGGAAAAAGGGGAAGGGAAAGGCAAAAAGGGAAAGGGAAATGGATAAAGGGAAAAAGGGAAAGAGAAAGGTAAAGGGGGAAAGGGAAAGGGAGAGGGAAAAAGGGAAAAAAAGGAAAAAGGGAAAAAGGCAAAGGGAAAAAGGGAAAAGAGAAATGGAAAAAGGGAAAGGGAAAGGGAAAGGGAGGGTACAGGAGAAGGAAAGGGAGAGGGAAAGGAGAGGGAAAGGGGAGGGGAAGGGAGAGGGAGAGGAGAGGAGAGGAGAAGGGAAAGGGAAAAAAGGGAAAGGGAAAGAGGAAAAAGGGAAAGGGAAAAAAGGGAAAAGGAAAGGGAAAAAGGGAAAAAGGCAAAGGGAAAGGGGGAAAAGGGAAAGGGAAAGGGAGAGGGAGGGGGAAGGGAGAGGGAAAGGGAAAGGGAGGGGAGGGTACAGGAGAGGGAGAGGAGAGGAGAAGGGAAAGGGAAAAAAGGGAAAAGGAAAGGGGAAAAAGGGAAAGGGAAAAAAGGGAAAAGGAAAGGGAAAAAGGGAAAAAGGCAAAGGGAAAGGGGGAAAAGGGAAAGGGAAAGGGAGAGGGAGGGGGAAGGGAGAGGGAAAGGGAAAGGGAGGGGAGGGTACAGGAGAGGGAGAGGAGAGGAGAAGGGAAAGGGAAAAAAGGGAAAAGGAAAGGGGAAAAAGGGAAAGGGAAAAAAGGGAAAAGGAAAGGGAAAAAGGGAAAGGGAAAAAAGGGAAAAGGAAAGGGAAAAAGGGAAAGGGAAAAAAGGGAAAAGGAATGGGAAAAAGGGAAAAAAGGGAAAAAGGGAAAAAGGCAAAGGGAAAGGGGGCAAAGGCAAAGGGAAAGGGAAAGGAGGGGAGGGTACAGGAGAGGGAAAGGGGGAGGGAAAGGAGAGGGAAAGGGGAGGGGAAGGGAGAGGGAGAGGAGAGGAGGGGAGAAGGGAAAGGGGAAAAAGGGAAAGGAAAAGGAGGAAAAGGGAAAGGGAAAATGGAAAAGGAAAGGGAAAAAGGGAAAAAAGGGAAAAAGGGAAAAAAGGGAAAAGGGGAAAAAGGCAAAGGGAAAGGGGGAAAAGGGAAAGGGAAAGGGAAAAGAGGGGAGGGTACAGGAGAGGGAAAGGGGAGGGGGAGGGGAAGGGAGAGGAGAGGGAGAGGAGAGGAGAGGAGAGGAGAGGAGAAGGGAAAGGGGAAAAAGGGAAAGGAAAAGGGGGAAAAGGGGAAAAAGGGAAAACGGGAAAAAGGGAAAAAGGCAAAGGGAAAGGGGGAAGGGAAAAGGAAAGGGAGAGGGAGAGGGAAAGGAGAGGGAAAGGGGAAGAGAGGAGAAGGGAAGAGGAGGGAGAGGAGAGGAGAAGAAGAGGAAGAGGAAGAGGAAGAGGAGAGGAGAGGAGAGAAGAGGAGAGAAGAGGAGAGAAAAGAAAAGAAAAAAAAGAAAAGAAAAAAAAGAAAAGGAAAGAAAAGAAAAGAAAAGAAAAGAAGAGAAAAGAAAAGAAGAGAAGAGAAAAGAGAAGAGAAAAAAAGAAAAGAAGAGAAAAAAAGGAAAGGAAAGAAAAGGAAAGGAAAGAAAAGGAAAGGAAAGAAAAGAAAAGGAAAGAAAAGGAAAGGAAAGAAAAGGAAAGGAAAGAAAAGGAAAGGAAAGAAAAGAAAAGAAAAGAGAAGAGAAGAGAAGAGAAAAAAAGAAAAGGAAAGAAAAGGAAAGAAAAGAAAAGGAAAGAAAAAAGAAAAGAAAAGAGAGAAAAGAGAAAAGAGAAGAGAAAAAAGAAAAGGAAAGAAAAGAAAAGGAAAGAAAAGAAAAGAAAAGAGGAAAAGAAAAGAGGAAAAGAAAAGAAAAGAAAAGAAAAAAGGAAAAAAAAAGGAAAAAAAAAGGAAAAGGAAAGGAAAAGGAAAGGAAAGCACAGCTGAGCTAAAAATATTTTTGTTATTTATTTAAAAACAATAAATGCCAAAATCCTGGCTAAGAAGTGAAAAGAGTATTTTTGTAACAAGTCTTCATTTTTAAATCTGCTATCTCTTCTTCATACCAATTACAGAATCACAGAATGTCAGGGACTGGAAGGAACCTCTAAAGATCATCTAGTCCAATCCCCTTGCCTTAGCAGGAGCGCCTCGATTAGGTCACACAGGAATGCGCCCAGGCAGTAGTATGCATCATAAGTAAAGAATGTGAAAAGGCATAAAATATATTACTAGAATGAACTTTTATGTGACTATTACAATTTTTAAGCACTGTTGAATAACAACAATGGAAAAGTGTTTGTATGAATGTACTTGGATAATAATGGGAAAGATTGGAGGCATCATGTAGTGCCAAATCATAGACAGTAAATACATTTTTTCAAGAGACTAATGTACCCATTGCTAGTTAATAATTAAATATATTGCTAATTAGTAACACAGTGAAACTTCAGACCTTTAATGTTATGGCATAATTCATTTTGACTTCAGTACTGTTAAGATTAATGCATACCTCTTCATGTAAGTAGCAATGAAATAAACACATAAATAAATTCTCTATTACATTGCCAACTCTTTGCTAAAATTCAGCTGCATTATACAGTAATTTATTATCTACTACTCTACATAGTAGGAGATTACAGTATTAGAAATGGGGCCAATTATTGAAATCAGTGACAGTAACCTCTCTTGTATTTCTTCATATTTTTTCTTCAACTCATGTAGAAACTAATTTCACTTCTCAGTGGTCTGGAATTCAAACAAAAGTTTAAGCTGTAACCTTTTTACAGTCCTTCAAATGCATTGCTTTTGCCAGATGGAAGGTTCTGCTATATGCTTCACATTAAAAAACAAAACAAAACAAAACAAAACAAAACAAAAAAAAAAAAAAAAAAAAAAAAACACAAAAAAACCCCACAAACCCACATTCTTTCTCACCTTCATTTTCTTCTGCTAACACATATGTACTTGCATGTTGTGATCAGTGTATTTTGTAATTTTGTAATTTACATTCATACAGGTTTAACAGCCAAGAGGGACTGGCTCATAAGTAAACCCTGTCTCATTTATACATAAATTTATTAATCCGAGAGGTCAGCCAGCACATAAATTTAAAAGTGCTGCAGTATTAATTTGTTTAAAATGCATGGAAACTGCTTCCTCATGCTTAAGTAGCCATCTGAGTCCAAACAGGAACGGTCATGCCATAGTTAATTTTCCTATTATTACAGTATTGCAGCGGCCTTCTTTTGCTACATCATGGCTGATGGGTTTGTCACACTGCAGTGGATTAAACAGATGACATGGAGCTGAGAGCCTGCAGTGGCTGCTTCAATAGACTGAGACTCTCAGATTCTCACTTGTGCCATAGGCAGCACTGACAAAATGTAGCGCAAAAATTTAGGTGTTCTTTCAGGATGTGAACTAATTACCAGCCTAAAGAGAGAAATGCAGTAAGAATATAATACTTCCTAGAACAGTACCAAGTCAGGCAGCATGGTCATGACTGCTACGGTGAAATAATAACCCCACTGAGTGTAGGAGTAATGCCTTCAAAAACAAACTCCAGTTCTAGTTTCAGTAGAGACACTGGCACCGATTTTCTCATCTCCAGAGACCTTTACCTCTTGCTTGTAATTGCAAACAGCATTCTGCATGGTCACTTTGCAGCTCTTTCCCTCCTTCTGCTACTGATCTCTGGTACTAGGAAAGGAGAAAGACAAATACTGATTTTCAAATGTAGTTGGCCTCTTTCATACAACCCATCACTGTCCTTTCCAGCATCTTTCATCACAGGACTTGACATTTATCTGGAAATAGACCTATCTGCTCCTGTATATCACACCGTGCATGCACAGAGATTTAAGAGAAGAAAAAAAATATTGAGGAAAGGGAATGATGAATACTACTCATTTAGCAGAATCCATTCAGCCAGCCCATTAATTTCTTGTCAAATCTCATCAGAGAAGAGGAGCTTAAACTCTTCAAATACCACAGCTGAATAGTCTAAGTTACTGTCATGCTAAATTACTGATGATGTTAGTCTAAATTACTGTTGATGCTAGTCTTTGTATGTGAGAGAGGACTGTACGTATTGCCCTCCCAGATCCATTTAGTCCAGTATTATCTCATAGTTTCCAGGTAGTCAGAAGCAAAAGTCATCTAATGTTGGTAATTTTTGCATACTAGGTTTATAAGATCTTTACTACCTTGAAAACTTATTTAATTCCAGGAACTGAAACCTCCAAAGGAGGTGCCACAGAATCCAGAGTACCACTGTTCTTTTCCAGTAGATCTGCACAAGCCTAGCAAAGGAATAAAAAAGTAGAAGACAGTAATGTCTTTCCATGACAAGAGAAGATTTGGACTTTTAAAATTTTATTCTTCAACCATTTAGAGGAAGCCAACTATATACTTTCTTATGCCTTGATTCCAGCTAGCCTGGAATTTCAGAATTATTGTACCTGGCTTTCTGAACACTACAAGTCATCCAGTTTCATCTAGAAAACTTGCACTATATCCAAACGAGTTCACAAAGTCATTTCATTAGTTGGTGGACTCAGCTTTACACCAATGTAATAGATGATTGCACTGTGCCTGATGTCTTAAGAGGCTGGCAACGGACATGTGTGGGACAAGTAGTGTACCCCAGATGGCCTCTCAGAGATCAGTGATATAAGTTAAGATGTTTAGAAACATCTTAGCCTTTATAGCCCTAAATCACATGATCAGCAATCATTTAAAACTAGCTAGACATTCAAAAATTTAAATTATCTGTAACAACTCAATGCACAGGATTATGCTGTTAATTATCTCACTTTTGACATAAGATATTATTTCTTTCTCTAGAGAAAAAGAAAACAACAAAAATAAAACAAGATGTCAACTGATTTATGCTAGCTTCTCTGCATCTAAATTTGGAGAGGGTAATCATTATTAAGCTTTAGAGAACAAGGTTTAATAGTAACTGCTACTTTTAAGTGAAGTATTACTGGCATGTAGAATGCTACACAGGTGATCTGGTGCTTGTTAACACCCATGGAGGTAGTGGCTGAAAACACAGATTTTAATAGCAAAGCAATTACGTCAATGACTCACCCTTCCATCCCTTCCTTCTCCAGCAAATGCAAGTATGAGGAACATTAATAATTGCTTTTTAGTACAAATTTTATTTCAACATCACTAATGGTGAGCAGCATCATCTCCCACGATGTTTGCTATTTTGCTGCACTGCTACTCATACACTGCTAAGAAACGCTATCTTATCTTAGGCTTAAACTGCTGTAACTTCATCTTCCAGCAACTGGAAGTAGTTTTGAAAATACCTCTCGTAACACATATATCACTTTTCAGCCTCCTCTATTATGAAAAGAAACTCTGAGCTACTCTGAATTAAAATAATTTCATGAGCATCCTTTGAATTCTCATCGTCTTTTAATGTTCTTCCAGAGTGAGTGTTAGACCTGGAAAAAATGTTACATTAAAGGCAAGACCATTTCCACCCTTGTGTTTGATATTACACTTACACTAATCACAAGTTTTTTTTCATGACATTACAAACATTTTTTCAAGAAAATCCTTCATTTTATCTCACTTCTAAAATACATGTAAATTACATTTTTGTTTCATAAGTAATTCTGAAAAATTAAAAATTACTATGAATTCAGTCCTTGACAAGCATGTTTTTCTTGAAAAGAATTTTCTTACAGTAATTTTCCTACTTGCTTTGTTGGTAAATGTGCAGCCTCTAATAGCCTTTTCAACACTGTACATTTACCTTCTGTGTTATTTTATTTAAAAAAAATTACAATATATGATCTAACACACAATGAAATATAGACTTAATACAGAAACGTCATATTGAGAAATTTTTCATTTTTATTTTGAAATATCATTGCAGAATGCAGAGATTAAAATCTCTTCCTGGACTGTCTGAGAGATGATATAAATACAGCCTTTCTACTACTCTTCTAGGATGCAATGGTAAGTGAAATGTGGGTACAGACAGATGCATTCTGCAAACAGCCTTTTCCTCTGAGAGTGTCACCCCTGCCGGCTGTTCCTCAGCTGATGGACATGCTTTCTTGCCAGTTTACTGGCAGTACTCCTTTGCACAGGTGAAACAAGTTGGAAAGTTTGGATGGAATCTTTAGTATGTCCAATCTTGTTTTGAATTAAAAGTGTTAGATATCCCCAGGGGTGAGGGAAAATGAGCTACTTCAATTTAGGCAATTTAAGAAGTAAATTCTGAATAACTCAGCAGATTTTGTCTGAAAAGAAGTGTATGAAGAGCACAGGTAGATGATCAGTCACTGTTATATGTTCATGTTTAATTGCAAACAATACAATAAGAACTTGGGTACCTTATTACTGGCCCAAAAGCAACATTGCTAACACACCTCAAAACTGCAAGTTCCTCATCTCCCTTGTCTTACAGAGATCAAAATTTAGGAGCACTCAGGCACAGATTTGACACTCACAGCAGTTTGGTGTTTATTTACTATGAACCAGGCAAAGAATTTGGTTCTTCTTTTATTACCTTAGTTGCTGTAAATCCATGGCCTTTGTAGACATCATCAGAATTAAGGAAGTCTGACCTCATGATGGTTTGTATTTCTCAGCTGGACTCCTTGGTGTCTCCCACATTTCAAGTGCCAACCAAATTATTCCCAAACACTTTCTCAGGTGTCAGGTTAGACACTCCCGGCCAGATATGCCATCTGCAGGATCTCCCTTTGTTCTTCCTGTGACCTTTTCCATGATGTACATCTTTGAGGTTTCTGAGGCTGTTGCATCCTGTTGCCAGCTGTTCAGAGTTTAATGGTGTAATGGTACATACTTAAGTAACTTCAAAAGAATGATCATGGACACTTCGCTCTTTGTTTTTTTTTTTTTTTTTTTTTTTTAAATGAAAATCCTGATGCATCACCACACAACTATACTAATTGCTTAAAATCAAGAATTTGTTTACATTAAATTAAATTGCTAACAAAAATACATGATCCTTTCAACTAGCTGCAAACACAGTATGAAACTCTGTCTTTGTAATGACTAAAATCTTATTGAAGAAAATGTTCATCTTTAATCCAGGCAGCTTTTTTTCAGAGAGGATTTTTTTTTTTTTTTAATCTTAGATAGCGTATGTAGCACTTCTTGTAAAAGATTAGTGCATACTTTGCATTTAAATAGTCTGTACAGATCAGCAACTTTATCAGAAATATCTCTGGGGAACAACTACAGATTATGAAAGGACTGAAAGCATTTTTAGTTTTACATTAACACTGATTAAAACTATAATCCCTTAATGGCATTATACCATAAAAGTCTTCTGCTTCATAGAATTCAGAAAAGTGATGTCTCTAAGAGATTCATGATAAACAAATGCTTGACTCAGTCCTTTTCAGCAATAGACAGTATGCGTCCACTGAGTCTCAATTAAAAAAGAATAGTGGTCTTAAGGTGACTATGCTTTCCAATGACTGTGTGCAAAATCCAGAAGAACAGATTAAATACAGACATCTAAAATCAGACTAGAGTCTCAGTCTCAAAGTCCTGGAAAAAAAGAAATAATTTCTGTACATATGGAAAGCTTTAGCAAGAAGCTGTAGAAGTTCTTGCTTATTCTGAAATCATGCAAACATTTTAGCATCAACTGTGAAAATTATGATCTAATCGTAAAGTTCTTGCTTGATTTTATGTTTACATGTCTTTAATGTGCAGGCTAATGAGTACAATGGGCATGAATACTCTGCCCAAACATGCATTGACCCAAGCACAGGATCTCCGATAATCCATCCTGCTTAGTTCTTAGTTCTCTTGTTCTGGACTATTCTGGTTAGCCCTTTCAAAGATAATTCCTGTTTATGGCACTGGAAATAATCCTCTCTGGGTCTGATCTCTAAAGCCAATGTGAAAACAGCAGGAGACAGAAATAGGTTCGGTTCGTACAGCTTTTGGTTCATCTAATGAACAGAGATTTCTCTCGAGATGTGGGAAACTGAAATCCTGAGGAGGAAGCCACTTTCCCTCGATCTTCTGTGCAACAGGGAAAGACGTTTTCTTCAATGCCTCTGAGCAAAATCTCTGGCTCACGGAGGATTTACATATCTCTACTGATACTTTTCAAGGTATAAACATATTTAGCTATTCAATGCTCTTTTCTGTACTGGCAATAGAGGGGAACTGGCTTGTACTGGGATAAATAAATATTTTATTGCATTCATGATCAAAATCCATTCATTGAGAAGATGTATAACTCTGCAACAGATCTCACAGTCTTTAAATTAAGTTCATTACAAATCTAAGCTTCATTTTTAATATACTTAGAGTGTGGTTCCAAGTCCCAAACTTTGCTCTAAGCTATAATCATGTATGGTAATCAAGCTGCCAAATGTTGTTTTCCTACAAGCTGTGGTAATTTGGGAAATCTTTCTATGCACCATTTCTATGCAAAATAACACTATTAAACTGACACATTATGAAAATACGTTGTATAGATATTACTTTTGATGCTGTGATGTATGGTTTTCCTTTCCACATCAAGGCAGCCTGCACTGATTTCTGGGCCCAGGCATTGAGCTATGGGATTCTGAGTTCACACAAGGGTGCCAGATGTGCGCTGTGTACTTGGGAGGACATGTCTTGGAGCCCAGAGCTAGAAGCAGTGCCCATACTCTGGAGATTTACAGCATATGAGATCCCATAAAATGTAACGCTAGCATGATCATCTTGAGAGCATCCAGGCAAGGAGATAGCTCCCCAAGGTCTGTGTGCCTGACACAAGCCAGAATCAAACTTTGATTACCTGTTTTGCTGGAAATTATGTTACTTTTATTTTTACTTTATCATGTATTAATAACATATTGCCCAAATAATTCCTTTCACTATCCTTAAGACACTGAAAACATAGAAGATTCTTTACCAAAGGGGAGACTGAAGACAACCCAACAGAAGTACAAACACCAGGGCAGAACATGAGCTAAACTGTAACCTGTAACAGAGACATAATGGAATGGCTCTTGCACAGAAATAACATGGAGAGAATACATGCCAATTTTCAAATGGTGTCAAAGAATTTATGAAAGAGAGTACTGGATAGTGGAACATGTAATCACCCAAATTCCTATTCATGTTTCTACATAAAATAGGGAGTTTAGCAGCTTAATTATGTTTTTGCAAAGCTAATTGTGCTTCTGGCTCCTATGAAGAAAGAAAGAAATCAGTGTATTGTGGTGGGGTATTTTTTGTTTTGTTTTGGTTTGGTTTTTTGAGAGTTTTGATTTGGTTTAGTTTGGGGGTTTTTTGGCAATTAATAACCTAACCACTTCACTAGTAACAGTTTCTCCTCTTTAGTACAGACCATATTCCTACCATTGCCTGGAACAAATAGTTGCTTGGAAATGACAAAACTGATTTATTCTTCTGAAACAAGCTATTTCTTTTTACATTTTGATTATTTTTAATTTTTAAGTAGATCTTTAATGTGTCTGGAAAGCAATGCAGAACTCATAAATCTTGTTGGTTTTTTTTTTCTCCTAAAATCTCTGAAACACATGTGTTTCCACCAGTCTAGTGAACTCACTGGAGGGACAAGAAGGAGATCATATAATTAGATCATATAATAATAAATTACAATATAATAAACTATAATAAAGTATCCTTAAAAAAATATCACTGTAATATACATCTTAGCAGAGTCTTAGAATATGTGGGAAACCTAAGTGTCACGAAGCTTTCTAACACATTCACTGGCAGAATCTGGCCCATGGATGGGGGGGCTTAATTTTTTTCAGAGTACCCTATAGAGAAAATACATTCTGGGGACAACTTTCTTTCATCCTTGTGAACAGTAATGCAACTTCAACTGAATGTTCACAGATTGCACATTTTATCAGCAGAAAAATGGAATACCTTTTTGGACTTCAAATCCTTTAACTCCTGTACATCACCATATTGTACTCACTTCGAAGTAGTATTTGCTTATTTAAGTCCAGCCGCTTCCCAATTCCAAATGTAATTTAAACAAGTAATCCTAGCTCCCTGATATCTTCACTATTTGCCCTTTTAGTAAACTTTTTTTCTTATTCTGGCATGTGAACACTTGCACTCTCACCTGCAGTTCAGATCAGCTCCTGGTGCTTCAGAAAGCTACTGCTTTGCTATGAGGGGCATGATTGTAAAAATTTCTAGCATTTATTAGCAGTAGTGGACCTATGTCCACCCCCAGTCAACCCCGAAATTGATATTCTTCATCTGATCTGCATAGGTCATCTGGCAGGTCACCGCCTGTGTTACATTAAACCACTGTTTTTCCACTAACCTGGCTACCAAGGTTAACTGGAAATGTGACAGGCAGAAGAGAGAAGATGGACACATGGCACATATTATTTGCTTTAGAAACTAGTAGAGATTTCTTTGTGCCAAGAGCATATGAATAAATGGTTTTGACTCAGTCAAAATAATGTTAGATGTAAGAGTTTTTATTCTGAATGTCGAACTTCTTGAGAGCCCCAAACATATGCCTCTCTAATACTGCAAACTCATCAGGAAATAAATTGTTTCCTTGAAAAGGAAAAGAAAAAAGAGTTCTGTTTTTCTCACTGCTGAGACTTGAGAGAAGAGTTTTATATACTTAACTGCTAATATACCATCTGCTTTAGCTGCTCCTTTGAGCCTACTTCTTCTAATTGTATCTTTAACAGATGACAAAAAACCTACATTCCTCTTAGGCACTGTAAAATAATAACAATTAGAACATGAATAATAATAATTAATGAAGCACACATGGTGCAGCAAGTCTGCAGTCTGAAAAGGCTGCTCATTCTGCAGTGTCTGCATGCGTTTTGTCATAGTAGATAACTTTAACAGGCATTCCCCTGGATGCCTGGAGCTGTGGCCAGCAGCCATCAGGTTGTGATGGGAATAAATGATACACTGCAGCAAACACTACGTTATGTACCACTTTCTGCTTTTCAGTTGCTACTGTCAATAAGAAATGTTAGTGGGTGGACCACAAAAGAGAGCACTGAGCAAGATTTTTTAAACATAGAACTCGATCAAAGTTCGTTACTCCTCTTTTTTTCAACCTCAAAAGCCAAAGTGAAAAATCAGCAGTTCTTAGCCATGTTCCAGTTAATCGTTTTGCAGTTCTGCTAGTTTGAAGCAGCCTGTTATTTCACACACTTGGCAATGGAAGTATCAGCCTTATGTAATAGATCTAAGAAAATTTCTGCTGGGAAAAATTTGATGTCACTTTTCCCAGCTGAAGGAACTGAGGTTTATGAACTCCAGTGATCTTTCAGTCTTTAGGTTACCATATAAATGATACATCATATAAATAAGAATAAGCCTTAGGCTTCTTTGACGTATACTGGTGGGCTGATCCAACTTGGTTAGAAAGGGATGCAGCTGCTCATTACTATGGATCTACTCTTGTAATGATTCAGTATCATCTATATGAGCTGTGAGTGCAGTCAAGGACCAGGAGGAATCCAGTGTTCATGTCTGCAGCAATACAGCATGATGGTTAAACTTCACTTCTGTCATATGCTAGGACACAGGAAATTGATATGCACCTTTTCTAGAGACTTTTATGAGTCTTCAGAAAAGCTTTAAAAGATTTTGTTTCTTGGTTTGTATTTTTACTTTGCTAATTTTGGAGTGTCCAGAAATATCTTTCTGGGGAAAAGGTTAAAACTAGCATGACAGCTGCTGGAATTGTGAGTAAGAATACCCATATCTTGTTATTAACTTTATGTAACAACCGATGTGTTCATAAATTCTGTCCCTTATTGATGTTTTGCATTTTAGACACAGCTGCTCTGTGAAAATACTGTCTGTTTTTCTTTTCCATGATGGAACTGCAGCTGTGCCACAAAAGGCATTTTGACATTTTAGTGCTTTGCCCTGCTTTTGGCAAAACCACCCTCTTATAATACGGAATTCTCTTCTGTGTGAAATTTGAAGCATGACTGTAAAAAACTTAGTTTACTGCAAGATTGAAGATATTAATTGTCCTAACTTTCCTGATACATGGCTCATGTTCAGTCTTGGAATAAGACTCACAGATGGAAATAATTTAAAAATATTTGAGTATGAAGCTGCATGTCCATTTAATCTCCTCTTAATTAAGAGGTTAATTAACATGTAAGCAGCCATGAAGTTAGAAACAACTATTTGAGAAAATCCTATATTGATGGAGGAAATTGTATAATCATAGAATCATAGGCCGGTTTTGGTTGGAAGAGACCTTAAAAATCATCTAGTTCCAAAACCCTACCATGGGCACGGTTGTCAGCCACTAAATCAGGCAGATCTAATCTGCCTGATTAGATCAGACTAGATCAGCCCAGAACTCTATCCAACCTTGTTTGAAAACCTCCAGGGTGGGGACATCCACAGCCTCTCTGGGCAACCTGCTCCAGTGTCTCACCACCCTCTCTGTGAAAAATGTCTCCCAGACATCTGATCTAAATCTCCCCTGTTTTAGTTTAAAGCCATTCTCCCTTGTTCTATCACTATTAGGCAACACAAAAAGTTAATTTCCCTCCTGTATATAAGCTCCCCTTAAATATTGGAAGGCCTCAGCGAGGTCTCTCCAGAAACTTCTCTTCTTCAGGATGAACAAACCTAGCTCCCTCAGCCTGTCTTCATAGGAGTGCTCCAGCCCTCTGATTATCTTCATGGCCCTCCTCCGGACCCAGTCCAACAGCTCCACATCCTTCCTGAGCTGGGGGACCCAGACCTGGACACAGTACTGTAGATGGAGCCTCACAAATGCAGAGTAGAGAGCCAAGCAGCTCCCTCTCCCTGCTGGCCATTCCTCTGTATGTATACCTCTATAACATCAATACTGTTACTCCATCGTAGAAGGCCACCAGACTGGTGAGGTATGAAATGCCCTTGGTAAAGCTGTGGTGGCTGTCTTGGATCACCTCCTCATTTTGCATGTGCCTTAACATATTTTCCAGGAGGATCTGTTCTATGATCTTCCCAGACACAGAAATAAGGCTTACTTGCCTGTAGTTCCTAGGATCTTCCTTACGTATTTCTTAAAAATGGGAGTTATGTTTCCCTTTTTCCAGTCATGGGGGATTTTGCCCAACAGCCAAGACTTTTCAAATACGATGGAGAGTGGCTTGGCAACCATCTCAGTCAGCTCCTTCAGGACCCTGGTATGCATGTTCTAGGCCCCATAGACTTGCACACATTCAGACTCATTGAGGCAGTCTCAGACTTGCTTTTCTTTTAAAGTGAGAGAGATTTTGCTCCCACAGCTCTCAACTAGAATTTCAGGAATGTGAGGTTCAGGGATATGAGAGACATGAGAATCCTGGCTGCCAGTGAAGACTGAGGCTAAGAACTAATTGAGTTACCTCAGTCTTCTCCATATCTGTTGCAGCCAGTTTTCCCTTCTTGTTTATCAGAGTGTATACATTCCCTTTCCTCTGTCTCTACCAACTAATGTACCTGTACAATCCCTTGCTATTTTTTACATTCCTTGCCAAGTACATTTTCACCTGTGCCTTGTTTTTCCTGATTCCAGCCCTGCATGTCCAGACAGCATCCCTATAGGCCACAAATCCTTGTTTCTGATGTCTGTACACATACTTCTTGTCCTTCAATTTGAACAGCAGGTCCTTGCTCAGACATGTTGATTTCCTGCTTCCTCTGCTTGTACAGGGGGACAGAGAGTTCTTGTGCTGTTAAGTCAGATCAGGTCAAATACAACTGCAAAAATGCTTCCAGAATACTGATACCCAGAATTTCCTCAGATGGCATTAAAAAAAAAAAAGAACATTCAGGTCTCATGGTCAAATGCTCTTTCCTCGTGGCTTTTGTTTTTCATGCTGAGTGTAATCTAATACAAGAGCGAAGCCCAGAAAGATGATGATTATCTGCTCACTAAGTCTACTCAGCAACTTTGTCTGTTGCCTGATGCAAATAACTTACTTATACATGACTTTGAAACACTGGAAAATGCATTTTGTGTATTCTCTTTTATAAGAACCTTTAAAATATGTTGCAACAAAATGTAAATCTCAAAATTCCTTTCATTTCTTATCAAAGGCAGTTTGACAGCTTATTATCAGTGAAAGGGATCAAGTAAGCCTCATGGTTTTTATTATAGATCCCTTGATTTGATAATAAAGTGGAACTTGCAGTACGAATACAGATAAAAGTAGAAACATGAAATTTGTTTATAGACATCTTCATGATGCAAATTCTTGTTGTCACATTCATAAAGTCATGAGAGCTACATACTAATATGCTTTTCATTCAGATTCAGGATTTGCAATGAATTTCTAATCTTCCAAAGTTCTTGCTGTTCTTGTCTACAGATTTTCCTAGTTACATAAAAATAAAATGGTCTGTATCTGCACTTTTTGTTATTAAGCAAAACATCTTTGCATTTAGTAGAAACATTTAGTCATCTTTTTTTGTTAAGTGATCATAATCCAATATTATGATTACTACTAGTAAATCGTTTCTGAAGTCTTACTTGTATGAAGATTGTGGCATGTGCTATAGGCAAGCTGTTGCTGAATACTATAATAGAACATTTGTTTTCAATATAACTTTCTATTTGCAGTTCTCAATGTCCCCATTTTATATGGAGAAGAAAGTATATGCCTGCTTGCATCCAACTTAACAAGTAAACTTCACATAAAACCTACATAGAAGTTCTTTGGAGATCATGAAAACACTGTAAGCGTGACACTTACGTTAAAATGTCTAAGAGTTCACTTCACTCCCTGTGGTGGAATCACAATAAAATATAGTATATCTAAAGTGTGAGTATTTATCTTGCTCTCTTCAGTTAACAAAATGAAGGTCACTTCACTCGGCTATATGGTTTATATGGCAATATTCCCTTTTTCATCTGGGTCATTATAAAATAGCTCCCACGTGGCAGCAGTAATGAATAACTAGTTGGTAAAATTAGAGTAAAGAACCCAACTATCTTCTTCCAGGAATGTCCACATCAGAGTCTGGCCTGGGCAAATAAAGAGTGGCCAGTTAGGACAATCAATTTGATCATATAATTAATACCTGCGTGCTGACTGAAGGAAACAAGTCTTACTGAAGAGAATCAACTTACAGAAACAAGAGGAAACATAGACAACATTTTTTACTGAGGGAAGCAAAGAAAGCATGATATGATAAGGATACAGGGCTCATTAGTTTCAAGACAAGCCACAGATGCATTGTAATGGGAAAAAACAAGAGTCTTCTTCATCAGTTGGACAGTCTTGAAGGAGATGGTGAGTATATTATACCAAAAAAAAAAAAAGTGCCAGATTTCATCTTTGGAACAGAACTGTGAAACCGCAGCCATACAACAGTGCCCTAATTTTAGTGACTACCTGTCTTGCCCTTTAGGGGCTTGTCAGAGCAGCTCTGTTGTCAGCTGTTGTCAAGTGCATCTTGCTATGCCCTGGCAATACAGAGGTGAGAGAGAACCCCCTGAGGGCTAAACTGATTCCGAGTCCTTAAAGACTGGTTCAGCTACAGTTCTGCTGCTAAGTAATAAATGCTATGAAAATACAGAAATCTTTCATTTTTTCTTTGTTTTTGAGGGCTTTTTTGTTTTAATTTGTGATTTTTTTTCTATGCATAATAGTTAGAATGAATTTCTGTTTGATTATGCTTTATCTACCAGATCTATGACCTAACCTATGTGCTGCACTAATGAAAATTCCATTTCAAATGGATGTACTGTATTGTAGCTTTGTTTAAGTCATTTACTGCAGGTGATATTCTTCATGAAACTGATCTGATGTCTCCAGCTGGTAACAAACTGTCTGAATCTTTACCTGCATTCTTTTTCCAACTGTTTCATTAACTAAAGCAGAACAAATATACATATGTATTGAAGAAGTCCTCTAGGCTATTGGCCTATTGTTTTTTTAATCTTATTTTTAAAGGTCAAAACATTCTGCAATGCAGTATACATGAGAGAAATGAAATATTCTTAATACCCTTCAAAGGTTGGAAGCATTTTACCTCTGCCATCTGGGAAGAACAAATGTTGACAGCCAGTGTCACGAGCAGATTTTACTCTGAACTTTTAATACCAGCCAGGCAAGGTGTGATGACATCTGCCCTGTTTCCCATTTTTTTGTCCAGTGGGGCTCCAGAGGGACTGTTGTCCTCCCCAGTGAGGCTGAGGCATTTCCCCTCTGCTCAGTGTGGCCTGAGGCATCCCCAGACAGGCTGCAGCCTACTGCAGGACCATGCTGCCCAGTGTTGTGCAGGCCAGAGCTGGCCTTGTGTCTCCCCAGCTGACTGCATTAAGAAAAGGAAGGGTCTCAGCAGGAGAAAGCAGACAAACAGGAGAATGAGAGGTCAAATATTTACAGTGGAGCACCAGAGGTCTGTAGTCCCCTGGCAAATGGTAACAGGGTGGCAGAGAAAACAAATTATGGGTTTAAGTATAAACATCAGTTAATTTGCTGTAGATTGCAGGACAAGGCAGGATCAAATAGTGTAATTTACAATGCTAATTAGTCATGGTAGGACAGTTACTGTTCCCATCACTTCAGATTTTTGCATCCAGGTACAGAAGAAGATTTTTAAACTTAGAAGAATGTTTCCTCATGCCTTTCTGCAGCAGAAAGAGGCCACATCCTGACAGTCAGGTGAAGGTGCTTTTCAGTGTAGGACAAGTTGAAAGCAAGTATTTATGGAGCTATATAAAGCAACTGAGAAGATAAAGGATTACTGAGAAAATATGAATACTTTCACATTAATCAGCTCTAAGCTCAAAGACTACATATTTTGATAGCACCTCTGAAGTATGTTGCATATTGAAAATAAGTACAGATGTGTATTAACATCTGCCTACATTCCTTCCAATGTCAATTTGTTCAAGCATCAGTTTTGAAGGGCTAAAATCTGGTTTCTTTTCAGTGAAAGATAAACCTCTGAAGATGCCTAAGCACCTCTCTTTATTGGCAGTATGCAGAAGAGACCTGGCATTACAGAACTGTCATGGTTTAACCTTGTAGTCAGCTCAGCACCACACCGCCATTCATTCACTCACCTCCATTCCAAGTGGGATGTTGGAGAGAACTGGGGAAAAAAACAAAGTAGAACTTGTCAGTTGAGATAAAAACTATTTATTAAGATAGAAAAGGAAAGGAAAAATAATAGTAATGATAATATGAATGTATATTTACAAAACAAGTGATGCACAATGTAATTTCTTATCAGCCACTGACCAACGCCCAACTAGTTGCCAAGCATGAGCTGCCTACTCCTCTCCTCCCTACCCCCACCCTCCCTCACCCAACTCTTCAGTTTTATAGCTTCTTCACATAACATCGTGTGCTATGGTATATCCTTTTGTCCAGCTTAGGTCAGCTGTCCTGGTTCTGTCCCCTCCCAGCTCCTTGTGCTCCCACAGTTCCCTCACTGGAAGGAGAGTATGAGAAGCCAAGAAATTGACATGTCCTTGCCGCTGTGCAACACTGCTCAGCAACTACTAAAACACTGATTTAGGAGGAAGCTTTTCACTCAGAGGGTGGTGAGACACTGGAACGGGTTGCCCAAGGAGGTTGTGGATGCCCCATCCCTGGAGACATTCAAGGCCAGGCTGGATGTGGCTCTGGGCACATAGCAGGGGGGTTGAAACTAGATGATCTTTGAGGTCCTTTTTAACCCAGACCATTCTATGATTCTATGATTCTGTGATTTATTATCAACTTTGTTTTTCTCCTAAAGTCAAAGCACAGCACTATACAAGACGCTATAAAGAAAATCAACTCTGTCCCAGCTGAAACCAGGACAAGCACTACAACATTCTCAGAAATAAGTCTATATTCCAGGTCACCATAAAGAGTCTTGCCAAGTACTTTGTACACAATTTCACAAGGAAAGGGATCAGAGGTTTATTAATATGCACATGAAAGTTGGATGTATTCTTGCTTTTGTTACCATTTTAATCATATTTCTTTAAAGACCTTAAAAAGAATAAAGATTCAAATTCTCCCTGCTTGTAAAACAAACAAACAAGTCTTGTAACTTCATTTTAGGAAGCATATTTGGAAAGCTGGCTTTCAATCTAAGGAAAAAAAAAGTGGATTTATATCCATCAAAGCAAATATCAGAGTCTGGAAAATAAAATAAAATAAACAACAACAACAACAAAATCAACAAAAAAGAATTAAAAGATTATCTCACTGAAGATCTCTGACAAATATCTATTAAAAAATAATGATTTTAACAACAATGATTTTGTCTTAAATATAGTTCTACACCTAGCAATCAAGCTTTATGATCATATTTCTTCAAAGTCTGCCACTAAGTGATCCTCAAGTGGATCAGAGTCCTACATAAATCCAGTCAATGGGCACGAAATGTTGAATTCTCTGTTACTGATGGAGTCTTACTTACTGTGTTTTAATGTCCATCAGCACAGGGAACAACTGTGGTTTCAATATTGAGTTTTTCTGGAATGACTGGAATTCTGGTCAAAGGCTTTACTGAAAAAAAAAAAATCCTCTAAATTAACTAGGAGAAACAAAATTAGGAAAACATCTATTTTTTATCTGCAAGTAGTTGGAATGCTCCTCTGAAGCAGTTGGGCATTGCAGCAAGACAGAAGGATTTTGGACATGAGTGGTACTCATGGGTAGTGTGGCCTTCTGTCAGGCTAAGTGTGAATCTGCCCCACCAAATGCTGCCCAGGAAGTTCTCTCCTTTGCTCTCCACACACTGCAGCTATCAGAAGTGACAAAATAATTTGTGTCACCTCTACAAAAGTGAAGATAAAGTGTCCTCATGCTGAATTGTGTCAAACACAGCAAACAGATTTTGACTGATCTCTATTTTGTCTTCATTCTTGAAGCTGAAAGAAAAGAACAAGCACAGATATTAGCAGTTTTGATTCAGTAGCAACACTTAGAGAAATCTCACCTGATCTCCTAGATACAAAATGCTTTTTGCTAAGAATAGAAAGACACCTTATTTTTAACAGATCACTCAGGGCTTGAACTGCACTCAAATGACTCTGATATCTGAGTATTAAAAACAAAACAAAATAAAACAAAGAAAATAACCCTTAGTCTGATAAGTGATTTCTTTGAGGAGTTGCCCTTTCTCTGAAATTCATTCTTTTGGAACAAATCCGTATTTTGCAAGCAATTATATGGTTGATTTACTTAAGTTAAAATCCACTCCACTTTTTTTTTTTCAGAAAAAAAAATGTAGTGCTGCTTTTTATACTATTATTCAGGCAGTTTCCTAAAGTGGAGAGAAGATTATAGAAGAACCAAGAAACTGCAAAATGGGATCAGGATATAGTTTGTTCAGGAATCATCATGTTTAGCATTTGCACAGATTTTATAATCCTTGCCTAAAAATGTCTGCTATATACTAACAGTCCATTGTTTTAGGTAAATGGGCCATTCAGGCCTCACAGGGGAAAAAATGTTTTATAGTCAGAGGGATGTTTTGAAACACACACACAACTGCCCCCCAACCCTCAAAGAAAAACAGCAGAGCAGTTTGCTGTCTTCCAATTCCATCATCAACCTCATTTTTTACTGACTGAAATTGTATTTTTGTAGAACTTTTTTTTTTTTTTTTACATTAGTTTTAAAGGCAATATTAAGCTCTGTCTTTGTAATATTATAGCTGTGTCTCTACTACCAAATTAACCAATGTAATAGCTAAGATTTGGGTATTTTGACTTGATCATCTGTTGATAGAGGAGTCTTGGCAGGCTCTTAAATTAAGAAAACAATGTTTTGGAGGTTCAGAAATGAATGCATGCAAGGAACCATTCCCAGTACTTATTTTGCCTGCCACCATTCTGTTTTGGAGACTAACAGAGCTTAATTGTATGGACACAGACCATTTCATGCCAGCTGGCCTTGCTGCCAGAGACTAGGTTTCAGCATGTTTAATTGATTGCTTAGACTAGCAAACTTGTTAGACTATATCAGCGAAAAGATTAAGGCTATCATCTGAGTAAAACATTTCCTGGCTGAGGATACAAAAAACCAAACCAAACCAAAAACAAAACAAAAAACAAAAACCAACCCACATAAGAATGACTTTCTTCAAGACTGGTTTTCTTTTCAATGTGTCAGTAACAGATTGAACCTTGTCAGACCTTTACAAAGAGTCTTGTTGAAGTAAAGATGTCCCGTTAAGACGAAAAGTCTTTGAAAAAGCAAGGAAATCTGAAAAGAGTAACAGACTCTGCATTCTTATCCTCAGCATGTGAGTTAATAGAAGTCTTCTAAAAATAAAAATGTCTCCTTCACATCTCTAGTTTACCATAACAGATCTTAAACCTAAGTCTACAAGACCTAATGAGAAAATTCATAGTATATGTGATGCACAGAAGCACTGAAAGCATGTCTATCTCTGTCCCCACATCCCACAGAAGATGTCTTTCTGTGCAGAGGGACTCATCCGGAACAAGGCAACCTGTGTGGATCCCTGCAGAAACTCTCACAAGCCCAAGAACTTCTGTGCTATATGGGGTTGCTCAGCCAGAATCACAGCCCTTAACTCTCTGTCTTGGAAGATGGACTGAGGACAGCAGTACACATACATAGTTTTCTTCCAGTCAAACATATAAAAGGATCTTTTACACTTGGATAAAGGCCTTCTAGAGCCATTTCTTCCTGTTCAGTACTTGCTCTCACTTTGAATAGAAATAAGCAGTAAGCAACAAAACGCTAACATATTGGCTTCTTCTGTACTGCTGAGAATTGTCACATTAGCTCCCATTCTAACACTTCACTTTGTTTATCTACACTGAGAGGAAACAGCTCATCCTTCAGGAAATACCACACAAAAGTTAACTGCAAAGGTTGAGACATGAATAAGATTGCTTTTCAGCAAGGTAATTTTGCAGTCTGTTTTTGCAAAAAATTATAAAGACAGTTAAGCACCCAACCATTTATTTTCTCTATATGAACACATAGATTCAAAAATACACACAGTCTCTCTGTATTGTATATATACATACAGCATAGATAGATATGTATCATACATATATAATACACAATTAGTGTGTGATGTTAATGTGCAATTATATATGTTTTTATATATATGCATGCATACTGGTACTTACAAGTTCAAGAACACCTAGATATTCAGGGAAGTACTTAGTTTTACTGGATATTTTCCAGAAAAAAAGCCAAGAGCAACTGAGATCAAAAAATGTTGCCACAGTCATACAAGTTCACTTTGAAATTATAAGATAACAAGTAAGAAGTAGGAATTTTGTATTGCTTCTCCACAGTTTCTTTGTATCTTACATGACATAGACTAGCTAAACACCTTTAAAATTACTTCCATGTTTTTCACTGTATATATATTTGAAGGAAAGAATCTAAATAAAAACATCCTGATATATGTTTCCGTATATGTATTCCATAATATTACAATTGTATTTACATATGTTACAATATATACGTTACCTTTATGTTGCTTACAAACTGCTTACATGAATGACAGCAGAATTTGGCTTTAGAAAATCATTTATTTCCACAAAAATGCACATTAAAACCTATACTTTTCATTATGTATTTAGGTTATAACATGGTGCAGTTAATAATTTTAGTATTTGTTTTAAACCCGGTTCCCGTTTGAATTTCAATTTCACAGAACAGTAATTTCTCAAAGATAGAGACACAGAAGTGAACAGCGTTAGCTCTATAAACAAACTAAATATGCCACAATAAAGTTTAAATTCCTCTCACACCCAAGGGATTATGAAATAACACACAAAACACCTAAGTCAAATGTGTGAAAATAAATAATCTAATCATGTCTTGGTTAACTTGCTAACAACATTTATGATACAAAAGAATAATGTGTCGTACTTAAACTGGTGGATTAATGATTGACACTGTAACTAGCTAAACTCAACTGATTGATTTACCAATGTTTTACAACCTTTATTGCTTTACTCCTCTACTGGATTGGTGAAAAAGATAATTTAGCAAGCTTCTGAGAGTCAGAATGCAGCTCAGAAGACCTTATAAAGGAAGGATTAAATATTTCCCTTTATGTACATGTACATGACATATATATGCCAGCAACTGAAATCAGATCAAAAAAACATACAATTTTTTTATGATTAGCGAATATATATTTTGTATTGATATATTGTAATACTACTTCATATGTGCCTGGGTGGTTTCAAAATACTGTAGGACTACATTTAACCCCTCCTTGTAAAAAACATTTCTTCAGACAGAATATTACAGATTTAAGAGGAAAAAAAAAACATTTTACAACAGCAACAAAATAAAAAACAAACAGAAAAATACCCCAAGAAAACATGAAAAATATGCTTTAGAAAGTGAACAACAACAAAATCTGGATATCTATTTTTTTTTTCCTGAAAAGCTGAAAACCTTTCTGATACTCCTGAATCCCAGTATTCCAACTCTGAAAATGTCAATCAGTGTGAAGAGTGAAGATGACAACTGTAGTCTGATGTTACTGTCTTTAACTATTTCTCAGAGAAGGATAATAAATGAAATAGCATTTAGTGCTGAGTTGCTGGAAGGGGTTCAGTGATTGATGGCAATTTCCATTTGCCATGTTCCCGATTGGACCCCAGTAGAAGCACTGAATCTGATAGGAAGAGAGAAAGGCAGTCCAGCCATTATACTGAAGAGAATTATAGTCATTATTATTTTCTCCTCAAAGCTTAAGCCACTATGCACAAAGACAGACTGCCATGTGCACAACACAGAATAACAAATATAGAAAAACTATCTGGAAGAGCTTTGTGATGAAATGTGTGACTGCAAAGCACAGGGATACAGTCTTGAAAGGGGAAACATGAACAAATGTCCCTGTCATTTGCCATCACATTGGAAGTAGTATGCAAGCACACAGTCCACACTGTAGCAGGAGAAGGAGCTGTTGTAAGTAACTGCTGCTTACAGCTGATTCTAGGAAATGCAACATCTGTAATCATTTACTGCTCTGCAAAGACAAGCTAGATGATGAGAGAGAAACGAGAGTTGGAACCTACGAGGGATTACTTATTTCAAATTAATATATAGACATATTCATAGAGAGCAAGAAGGCTTGTTGCACAAGATTTTCACCAGAGCATCAAACATGAATTAGTTGGATCACGTGGAGTAAGTAAGTTAGCATAAAAAATAGTATACGCTTCTCCTTGCATTTACCTTTTCTACTACCTAAATTCAACTACAGGCTTCTCCACAGTCTAGACGAAGTTTACAGACATCACTGAGATTTATGCTTGATGGGGACTCAATAAGCACATCTTTCACTTTAGAAACTGGCAATGGAAAAATATACATACCTTCTCTTAAGAAGAATGTCTTTTCCTTGTATGAAAGAGCTTGGACAACAAGAGACAACATAGATATTGAGCAAGCTTAAGAAGGCAAGATTAGCAACATTATGGTATCAATGTCTCACTGAGATCTGATGGAACATGAAGGTGACTTTATTTGATAAAATCACTGAAACAAAACTGTTTTCATGCAATCATGACATTGTCATATCTGCAGTCTCACAAGTGTCAAGGAGACACCTGCCTATGCTGCAGACACAAAGACCATTCAGCATAGTTAGTCTGCCCGAGATTTCTTGTGAATGTAGGGGAAATAAGGGATGCAAGATATTAAGTCCTCCTGATGTTGTCTAGGTTCTGCTTAGGTTTGCAGTTCTGTGCTGATTTGGGGCATTTGCATCCTTTACATGGCTGTGTCTGCTTATCCGGGTGTCTTCTGACTCTCACCCTGTACTGTCTACTGTCTTCCTTCAACCACCTTTTAATGGCTTAAGTCTTTTTTTTAATGTTGACATACTCTATTCCTGTTCTAGACTTTCCCATTTCTTTCCCATTTCTTAGGCTGTAAGTTTGCTTGGTTACTGGGAGAAGACTAGAGGCAGTTACTTGTGAACTGGTGTTGGCTGTTTCACTCTGCTTTTTCAATGGTTTGGATGGTTGAAACGTTAGCTGATGATGAATTAAAACTGATGGTTTTTTTAGCCTGTCCTGAGTTCTTTGCTTCAATATTTATAGCTAAAATAAGGGAACGATAATCTAAAACAATTTCAGGTATGTGATCCCCACCCTTTTGGCACAGTAGTGACTATTCAGTAAATTACTCTTAAACCCAAATATTTGTGGAATGATGCTCACAACAACTGAGAATGAATTTTAAAAACTAGAGACATAATATTTCTTACTTGTCTAACTTTAAAAAAGCCTCCAGATTCATTTCAGATATTGTCTACCATTCCTCTTCACCCAAAATCTTCTCTGAGAAGGAGTTAAAGGTAACTTTTATCTTAACAACTTTGACATGGAACTCAACTTTGCTGTAATTTCATAATTTACCAAATTGGTCATGAAAAAATGTACAAGCTTAGCAAGCAGTATCTATAGAGTTGTACAGGTTGGGTTTCACTAACAGAGCTGTTCATGAAGGATAATTTATATATGTTGTTCAGAAATCTATATAAGAGCCAGAGGTTATCTGGCAAAGCATCTGATGAGCTTGTTTTATATTAAGAGCTGCCAGAGCAGCAACCATTAAATGCAGTAATTGATGTGCTACATTCTTAGAACTTACAAAATAATGCTGTACTTCTAAACGTCCCTGTAATTTTCTTGCCCCATTTCTTTAGCACTGATCATCCATCTCTGTACTTAATCATATCAGGATTAATCTGGGGTCCACATTTATCTGATTAAACTACTTCTATTTTCATATCTTGCTTACCTGTAACTCTCTTACCGATCCTTTTTTTTTTAGACTTGTCTTCCACACATTCATTTTTTACAGAAAGTTCCTTCAGAAATGTAATATAGAGACTATCAGATCATGAAGACTGTGAGTATAGTTTTAAAGTCTAAACACCTCATCACTTTGGTAATGTGGTTGGCCTTTGAAGCTTTATTAGGCCTGAGACACAAAGTCTGATCACTTACACAGCTTTTCCATTTGGCAGCCATAGACTGTGAACACATCATTGTAACAGTTACTCAAAAAACTGGCTTAAACACTTTTCAACATTTTAGAAGTGAGAGAGCGAGAGTATAATTACAAGATTAAAGGAGCTCAGCTATTTTTTACTGAATGTTTTCTTTCTCTATCTGATGAGTTCTTCCTGTAATAACTTAGACCAACATTACCTGATTCTTTTTTAAAGTATTTAAATGACAGACCTGAAGAAGTGTTTGAATTACAAAAGTTTGAGTTGTGTTCTAGCAAAGAAAAACAAGCATTTGAAATGGAATATATCCGGTGTATAATAATCAATATTAGCACGTATATTAGGATGAGTGAAAGATTAAAACATATAAAAATGGTCTTTTAAAATCTCTTGCATAAAGTTATTCTCAACACTTAAAAAAAATATGCTTAAAAAGAGGAAAATAGGCTTAATATTTAAGACAATCTGAGAAGAAAAAGTTAGCCACAAAAAGATCCAGTAGTTACTAATTATAATTAGTGGTGCCATTAATCATAACTGCACCAGAGCTGGTGGAGTTATGCCCACTGGCACTATGCTCTGGATCCCTACTGTAGAACTCTCTTTACTCTATTTCTCTCCATCATAAGAGCTCATCTTTTCCAACACTTCCTGTTACATAAACCTTCTCCCAGTGCGCTGCACATGATGGACTGAATTCCTCAGACATCAGCAACTGAACAACTTTTGCTCCTCTAAGGAACAAGAGATAGGATCAAGAAAAAAAAGGGTGCATCTCCTTCATACTCCACAAAAACATTTTCAAGCATTCATATTTTTCATCTCCCTAATTTTCATGAATAGACAGAGTCTTATTGTTCTGCATACATCAATAAACATTAAAGGATATCTACTTCATGCCATTAACATAATAACCATTCAAGATCAAATGTGAGATGAAAGATTCTATATGAAACTCTGCTGTGGTAGGAAACCAAAAAACACTAATGAAGGAAAAATTGAAGTATAAGATGCTTTTTCTATCACGAGTATCTCACACATTCCTTTTTGCAGGGTCAGAGTTTCAGTATTCTTTTTGTTTGTGACAAGTAACAGACTACAAACCCATCAGTATTCTCAAATATTAAGTGCCTTTCATTACTGGACTTCCTTTTTGAAAGAAGTATGTCTCACAAACACTCATCTGTGTTTCCCATACTGATAAAACAGTTGCAGCCAATACTGCAATACTCCAGGATGAAGGTCCAAAGAATCTTTAAATCCCTTGCTTAACTCAACAAGCAGAATTGTCTATACGTCTCACATACATAAATCAAACTCAAGTGCCAAAATAAGATGATATGTGAAAATATACCTGTCAGTAATAGCGTTATACTGGGTGAGCAGCACACGAGCTATTAGGGGCATTTTAAATGTATGCGCTTCATAATAACTAAAGAAACTTAGCAATTGTAAATGTCTAAAGTTTTTCCTATAAGTGGCAGTGGGAAAACCAGTAAGCCTCACTTCTACAAGTCAGGGTCAATGACCCAAAATAAAATTGTTTTTGCCTTACTGTAGTTTCACTGCAAGGATATCATGGTCTATAATTAATGCTTCAGGAATGAAAATAAGCAATGACATGGATACAACTAACTGAACCTACAACAAATTACAGAGTGTATAAATACTTCATGAAAAGTACGGATCTTAAAATGATGTCACTATAGACATGGAAATAGTATACTTCTACACAATTTGTGTAAAAAAAGATCTTATTATTTCCTTAAAACTGCTAGATTTAAACATTCCCTAGACAGTAATATATCTGTACAAAACTTTATTGAAAGTGCAGCATGGCTCAATCCTCATGTCATAATATTCTATTAGTAACATGAATGAAAAATTGGAAAGCAAACAAATCATTTTCTTCCCTAGTATATTACTCATGCTGCTTTTTTTTTTTTTTTTCAAATTGCAAGCTATCTAGATGGTCTTGCCATCTTGCTTAAGAGAGTACCAGACTTTTGGAAATATGGTTTCCCTTAAGTTCACCTTGCATAATCAATATTAGAAGTGATATAATCAATCCTATCAGTGTCACATAATTCTGCTTTGAAAGGCAAGTCAGTACTTACTATTGAATACATTTACTGCTCAGTAGTACTCAGAGAAATCTTCTAGGCCAAATAGTGCATGAGGGTAATAGCCTACCAAGTTCCCATGGATACTCACAAGGCATGAAGTCCCAGAGGTCAAAGGGTAATGAGAAATCAGAGTAATCAACCTGAAGACTAAGGTTTCTGCATCTGTGAGCAAGTTCCCAAGAAAAACTGTGGTGCATGAGTAGGTGGAGGTCACAAGGGCATGAGAATTTGGGGTTTACCTGCACAGTGAACTACACCTCTAAGGTCCACCAACACATTCAAATGCATGTAACTAGATTAGCCCTAGTTACAAGGGTTCATGTGACTAGATTAGCCCTTCAGCAACATTAGGATGTCAACAAAGACTACATACCAATCTTGCTGAGAAATGCTACCTCTTGAAGAATAGGAAATCTAATGTCTATCAGACAACCACACTTCTCTAAAACAGGTAACATAATTTTCATTATATACATAAAGCACTTTTCAGAAAAATGCATACAATACAAATTTCAGCATCACACAATAACACAAGCATGTCATATATTTGAAAGAAAAGGAAAACACATAGAAATAAAAACCTTTCACAAAGTAGCTGCCTTTTTTTCTCTCCATAACAATTTCCTTCGTCAACTTTTCATATAGAAAGTGTAACTGAACTACCTGGAAATATTGCCAAGCATTAAAAACTAATTTGAAAAAATCAAATAATTCAGGTTAGAGAGTTGAAGTTTCCCCCAGATATGGCAAAGAGGATCTATACATTCATGTATTTATTCTTAGTTCCAGGAGCACTGCATCCAGCTCTGGGGGTCTCAGCAGAAGAAAGTCATGGATCTGTTGGAGCAGGTTGAGAGAAGGGGCACAAGTGGAGGACTGAAGCACCTCCCCTGTGAAGAAAAGCTGAAAAAGTTGGAGCTATTCAGCTTACAGAAGGATGGGCTTCAAAGGGACCTATAGCTGCCTTCCAGTATTTAAAGGGAGCATACAGGAAAGATGTACATTTTATAAGCGTGTGTAGGACAAGGGGTAACTGTTTTAAACTGAAAAGGGTAGGTTTCATAGAATCATAGAATCCTCGGAGTTGGAAGAGACCTTTAGAGGTCCAGTTCCCCTGCAATGAACAGAGGCATCCACAGATAAATCAGGTAGCTCAGAGCCTGGTCCAGCCTGGCCTTGAAAGTCTCCAGTGATGAGAGACATTTCTGGGCAACCTGTTCCGGTGCCTCACCATCTCACTGTAAAAGATCTTTTCCTTATATTCAACCTAAATCTACCCTCTTTAGATTTGAAACAATTTCCTCTGGTCCTATCACAACAGACTCTGCTAAAGAGTCTGACCTCTTCTTTCCTGTATCTCCCCTTTAGGTATTGAAAGTCTGCTGTCAGGTCACCTCACAGCCTTCTCCAGGCTGAACAGCCCTAGCTCTCTCAGCATGTCCTTATTGGAGAGGTGTTCCGTCCCTTGGATCATTTTTGTGGCCCTTCTCTGGACATGCTTCAACAGGTCCACATCTCTCCTGTAGTGAGGACTCCACATCTGGACGCAGTACTCCAGGTGAGGCCTCACCAGCATAGAGTAGAGGGAAGGATCACCTCCCTTGGGCAGCTGACCATGCTTCTTTTGCTGCAGCCCAGGATATGGCTGGCTTTCTGGGCTACAAGGGCATATTGCTGCCTCATGTCCAGCTTCCCATCCACCAGTACCTCCAGACCTTTTTTAAGAGGGCTGTGCTCAATCATTTCATCCCCCAGCTTGTATTGATAGTGGAGGTTGCCTTGACCCTAGTGCAACACCTTGCACTTGGATTTATTGATCCTCATGAGGTTCTCCTGGGCCCACTGCTCAGTCCTGTCTAGGTCTCTCTGGATGGCATCCCATCCCTCTGGTGTGTTGATCGCAGCCCAGAGCTTGGTGTCCTCAGCAAAACTGCTGAGGATGCACTTAACTCCACTGTTGATGTCACTGATGGAGATATTGAAGAATAATGGTCCCAGCACTGAATCCTGGGGGACACCACTCACCACTGATCTCCCTCCAGGCATGGAGCCATTGACCACCACTCTTGGATTCAATTCTGCAGCCAGTTCTTTGTCTATCAAACAGTTAATCCATCAAATCCATTTGTTTCCATTTTGGAAAGAAGGATGTTGTGAGGTACTGTGTCAAATGCCTTACTGAAGTCCACATAGGTGACATCAGTGGCTCTTCCCTTGTCTATGGATGCAGTTATGCCATAACAGAAGTCCACTAGGTTGGTCAAGCAGGATTTTCCCTTGGTGAAGCCTTTGCCTGTTCTACCATATCACCCTGCCTTCCATTTGCCTTAGCATAGCTTCCAGGAAGATCTGCTCCATCTTTTCCAGCACAGAGGTGAGACTGACAGGTTGGTAGTTCCTGGAGTCATTCATTTTATCCTTCATAAAAATGGGTGTGATGTTGCCTTTTTTCCAGTCACCAGGGACTTCATCTGATTGCTACGACTTTTCAAATATCGTTGAGAGTGGCTTTATGACTACATCAGCTAATTCCCTCAGGACTCTAGGATGCATCTCATCGGGACACATAAACATGTGGATGTTCAGGTTCCTCAGGTGGCCATGAACCTGATTAGATTAGATTAGATATCAGTAAATTATTTGTGACAAAGGTGGTGAGGTACTGGCACAGCCTGTCCAGAGAAGCTGTGGATGCCCCATCCTTGGAGGTATTCAAACCCCAGGATGGGGTCCTGGGCAGCCTGATCTAGTGGGTGGCAACCGTGATCACAGCATGGAGTTGGAAACAGGTAGTCCTAAAGATCCCTTCCAACCCAAGCCATTCTCTGGATATTTTTGCTTAATTTTTCTTGAGTCTATAAACAAGGAAACAGGAAAGGTATGAAATTTACTCTATTTTTTAAAAATTGAAACTGAGTTTAATGATTATTCCAAGAACTGCTTCACTATCATATTTTGAAAAAAAGGCATGATGTTTTCTCATACTTTTTAAAGACATAAAAGATCCATAAAATGAAAATTGAAAAAAAAAAAAAGCAATACGATGAAAATATAATGAAATCTATAGGTTGAAAATTAGGAACAGTACAGAGAAAACACACAACAATGCAAGAGGTTTTTCACTATTTGACTTTGGTTCTGAATTGCTCTTTTTTATTACAATAATCATTCTTATTAACACAGATAGTAAAATTATTTTTATGAAAGAATTTGGGGGAAAAAAAAAACCCATATAGATAGATTTAAGGTAAAAAAAAAAAAAAAATACATATATATATCAAGTATATAACAGGAAGACATTCCCAAGCTCTAATAATATGCTTTTCCCTAAAATAAAATCAAAATATTTTCTTTTTGGATCAATCAAAATATGCAGTTATTTTTCTTGTCTCTCTCAGTTTCCGAATGTCTTTTACACCATATTAAAAAACAATGCAGACTTCAGGTTTCAAGACTGTATTCCAAATTAGAAGTGAACTGTTTCTGCTACACTATTGAACATTAAGAAGAAATATCTTGTTTGATACAGTAATTAAACATGGGGGGAGAATAAGACTGTAAGATCAAGATGGGCTTTGCAGACATTTATACCACAGGTGATCTCTTGGTCAAATTCAGCTTTTATTTACCAAGATGGTTTATTTCATATTGAAAAAAAATTATGTTAAGGATACGTCCATTTGAATTTAAGTTGACCAAAAACCTTGTCACATGAAAGCCAATTCAAGGGAAAGTGTCCCCTGATTGCAGATATTTTGACCCTATTGTATTTTAGATCCTTTACAATTTCACTTGATTCACTAACAAAATCAGGGAAGGTCCAAATATCCTTTGTTTTTTTTTTTAAAAAAAAAGATTTCTGGAACTTCATAGCATTTCTTATTTTGGTAAAAATAGGCTCAAGGCATGCTAATGATAAGTTTAAAAAAATTCTTATAGTTCATATACCTTCTAAAGTCAATATCGACCATATCTTAGCTAGAAGTTTAATTCTCTGCTCTCGTATATGCATGATGTGTTTTTGACACTAATGAAGATTATTGATTAACTCACTCCACTGAGAAATATATTAGGAAGTTGAAAACAAATAAAATGAAGATTAAAACACTTCTGCAAATTCATTTATTTGTGTGAAATTTATTTATAAGCTAGATAGCTGTAAGATTCAAAAATAAGGATTCATTTTCATTTCAACCTCAAGCAATACAACTGTTTTTCTTATTTTCATATTTTTAGGCTCAACAAATGCTGTCTATGAGTTGGGACTGCCAAAATGTCTGCCTCTAGTCATCACTAAGCTTTAACTCCTCTCTGAAGAGAAAGTCTTATGGAAAATTATATTTGAAATATGACTCCATTCATGCGATGTTACTGTTGTACATCCTGTTTTTTGAATATCCTATGCCTAATCCATAACCACAAACTAACCGCGTTCCTCTGTGGCTGTCCCTCACTGTCTGAGGAAATAACTGCAGTTTAATATATAACATCAAATAATAGACATCCAAACACACTCACAATTTGCCTGTCATAAACCAGCTCTTACCTTGTGAAAACTGTCATGAATTGATATTACAGCAAATCTTTGCTTACAAGAAAAATATTGTAATTTTTTTGCAATTCAGTAAGTTTTAAGAAAGAGATTCGGAATTGTGATCATAATTTAGTTTTGCTCCTCAAGTAGGCCCTTAAGGCTAAGAAAGGATCATATATACCAGGAAAGAGAGAAACATCCTTTTTTTCCTATGAGGTAGTTGGAAATGCTTTAAAGAGGGAGGACTACATGTCATATCAAAGTATGAAATTCTTTTGCAATATACATGTTAACTTTACAAGGTAATTTTTCCTTTGCTGTGCATGAGGCTGACTAGAGAAATCACTACTATCTTGAAATCTGGAGTTACCTTCTGGTGTGGTCCTTAGACCACATATCAGGGGTTGGCTTGACATGAATGCCTATACTTCCTTCTCTCATCAGCACCTAAGTATAAAATAGCATCTTTCTCCAAGATACCTGTAACAGCCACGTATCAGAGAGTCCCTTACATGATCTACTTCCTGGATTACTGACTAGGAGGAAGAAGGAGTTTCCATTTTTGTCAAGAGCACGTGTGATCCTGGGGCATGGAGCATCTCCTGTATGAGGAAAAGGTTGAGAGATCTGGGACTGTTCAGCCTGGAGAAAACTGAACGGGGATCTCATCACTGTTTATAAATACCTGAAGTGTGGGAGTCAAATGGATGGGCCCAGGCTTTTTTCAGTGGTGGGAAGCAACAGGATAATGGGCAATGAGGAAAAACTGGAATACAGGAAGTTCCATACAAACATGAGGAGGAACTTCTTTATTCTGAGGGTGACGGATCACAGGAACAGGCAGCCCAGAGAGGTTTGTGAAGTCTCTTTTTCTGGAGATATTCAAAACCCACATCAATGCTTTCCTGTGCAACCTGCTGTAGGGAACCTGCTTTAGCAGAGGGTGGTACTAGATGATCCCCAGAAGTCTCTTTCAGCCCCCTATTTTCAGTGATTCTGTGATTCTTTGATCCTCCAAGTTTTATTACATACTGAAAACCTCTTCTATTGTCAGCTTACAAAAGTAGCATCAAGATTTTTGGTTAAAATGCTCTGTATATTTTAAATGCTCTTTTTAAAAAATGTTCTTTCCTTTCAGCCAAGTTACTCGACAGTTTTGTAATATGAAATGGAGACAGAGCGGTGTAGTTTGGCTTGTGCCATCACCTCATGCAGTCCAATGTAACAAAGGACTCAGTATTCTGATTTGTTGAAGGCAAACAGAGTCCCTTTGCCAACTTTGTCTGCTTTGAATTCTCAGAAAAAATGAAGTAAAGAAACAGGAGTTATTAAATCCCTACCTCAGGAATGAAGGCTGTATGTAGAAGAATGGCAGATCTAAGGATCTAAATAGTTTGTGGGATTAGTGTCAAGGTACAGTAGTTACTTTAAAGCGCCATAGTAACAAACGCTACAGAAAATCAGTGTTCTGCCATTCTAATATTGGGTTCCATAGAAATTGTTATAGTAAGAAATTACAAAATAATATGCTTGAAATAACAACAGTGAGATCCACACCTCAAGTTTAACTGAGAAAAGGGTTTTTTTCTTAATGCATGATGTCTTTCTGTGGGTGGGGACTGAATACACCTATCTGAAAGCATGGCAGTATTAAGGATTTTTTTGATAATTGACTAGTAAACACAAGGTTTAAAAATTGAACTGAGTTTCGTCTTCTGAAATCACTGTTCTAGGTATAGATCATGATAGATTAACATCTAACACCTAGATTAACATCTAGGGATAATAATATACTTTGTACTGGAAAATTACGTCCATAACTGTATTTGAACATCTCAGATGAGGGCAAGAAATGCACGTATTTAGCTCTACATCAAGTGATTAGACATTTTGTAGCTGACCCCATCATTACAATACAATTTTCTAATGTGAGCTTTCAGATTCCTCTTACATTAAGTAATAAAGGAATTACTCTGTAACTGGCTGATCCAATCATTTTTTTCTGATCTATAAAGAAAAAATTTAAAGAAATGTCATTGTGCAATAGTTTCAGAAATCTATTGTGACCTACAATTATAAGCAAACGCTGTTATTAACAAGATTCATATTTTCTGTCTTCATTTCATTGCACTGTTCTTTTGTGTGCTTTTGTCAGCTTTCTGTTACAGAAGGGGAAGAGGTGAGCTGGAGGCCTTAAAAAAGATAAAAATGGAAATACTTAATGAAAATATTATTTTACTATTATTTTTAATCTTCTGTTCTATCACCACTGTCCACAAAATTCTATGTTATCTTGTAACCTCTCCATGAACAAAGAAATGATTGTCATGTAACACTCGTAAATAGCTTCAAATTGTGGTAAATGTGGAAAATGTATTTTAAGCCAAGACTTAAAGTACGAATTCTTGAGATTCAACCTGAATGCCAAAGCCCTGACCTTTAACACTCCCTAGTCTGAAAGAGAAACTATAACAAATATGTGTCAAGAGGTGATGACTCTTCTCTCTGTCATCTTAAGAAACTTGGCAGTATCTGTGTCCTTCTAAGCATAAGCATTGTTACAACAATGAGAAGTGATGTCCAGATGAAGTAAGCAAATCTTTAACTAATTAACAATTAAGCTGTTTCATACTGTTCTCTGTTTGGTTAGCTTTCATTTGGTGAATGCTATCAAGATCTTATCCTTCCTCAGTTTTCTCATTTTGGAAATAGTACTTCAGAAATAGTCAGAGTACTACTTTGATCACTGTAGCATTTACAAATATGAAACATACCAGTTGCTCTGTTAAGCATTAAAAAGTACTTCTGCTTTCAAACTAAATGGCTATTACCAGAATATGGATGACTAAATGAAGATGTACTTAACACGTGTATGTACAACCTTTGTAAGAAAACTCCACAACTGACTTCAAATTTGGAACATAAGTGAATTATGAAATTTGTATGATTAAGTGCAAATCTGAAAAAGATAATGTCACTATATTAGTGTGGATAATATATTTTCCTTCTTGTAGGGATAACATGAAACTAGAGTGTTACGCCATGTCTAAAAGTAATACAGTGCCAATACTATTTTATTGTTGTTGTCAAAGAGAGAAGAAAATAGTAAAAACGGATCTTGTTTTTTCTCCACAATGCTACACAGAAAGTGCTATTAAGAGTACTGAAACACTAATGCAGGAAAAATATAGTTAGTAAATTCTAATGGCATGCTATTCAGTTTTGAAAAAACTAGAGATCGGTATCTGATGGAAGTACAAAATGATTATTGCAATGCAAAGAATTTATCAGAAAGCACAGAATATCAGGAACATGATGTCAAATCCTTGCTTTAAGACTACAAAGAAGCAGTCAGCAAATCAATAGCACTTATAAGCAGTTTACTGATAAATCCTGGAAATAAAATGACCTCCCTTCAGCTAAGCCTCTAATCTATGATTATCGTACCATCAAAGTAAGTCTTCCATTTTCCTATGGCATAACTGGATGCAAACAAATTTGCAAAGAAGACTGAATCCATTTTGCAAGAATAACACCCTGTTATCATAAATCACACCACAACTAAACTTTATAAATCTTTATAAATTATAAATATATAACTTGACTACTAACGGGAGAAGAGTGCAGGGAATGTCTTTTTAGGAGTGAAAGGAAGTAAAATAACCTGAAATTTCATGGAAGTACTGTCAATCATGCAGGTAGCACTATTGAAATACTACTATACTTGTGGAACTTGGATAGCCTTTTCTTTATGAGTGGTTAGTGAATCCATTTAATCACCTTTTTCTCCCAGTGACAGCTCTCAATTCTGATAACCTCATCTTTTTTTTCTGACAGTTGCAGGTTTTTTTGCCAGCTTCTAAGGTGAAAGATCTTCTGTAAATGACAAGCAAAGAGAATGGTTGATACATCGTTGATGAGTAAAAAAAATTTCTAACAGGCCATTTAATCATCATATTTTGTTTGTATACATAATCATATGTGCATATTTTTCTTATTTTATGAGCTCACTTCTATAGCTACTGATTTTTTTTTTTTTCCTATGGAAAGTCCATGTTTTATCTGTGAAAAAGAAGTTACAACAATTGATCTGCACTCATTTTAGATAATAAATCTGCAAAATCTTACGAACTATTTTTAATTAAATTAATATAATTTAATGAATTCTATTGAGTGACAGCTTATTCAACAGCACTGTCAGAAATGTGCATAACACTTTACATTTTATATCGAAATGATTGGTCAGCCTTCTCATTTTTTCTTGCTCTCTAGAAAATAATATAAATATAATAATACCTATAAAATTATAGTGATTCTGTCTATAGACTAATTAGAATTACCAAATTAATAAAGATGCTTGAAATGCTGATAGGAGATAATTTGAAAATTCTTTTTCTACACTACAGAAATTATCATTTGTATTTTACTTCTCATTTTAATGTTATTATCTCAGTCCTCCTCATCAGTATGAATATGTGTGAGAATACTGAAGAAGGTCCTTCAGAACACAATTAAAATCTTTCAACATGCCTTCTAGAGAAAAAAAAAAAAAAAGAATCACTAATGTATTCAAAATAAATACATTAGGAAAAAAAATACTTCGAGGAAAAAAGAAGTTCAAACTTGACAGTCAAATGTCATTATGTCATAAAATGTTGTCGGACAAACTGGCCGAAAACAATCTCACCAGCATTCATGGCTCTTTTTCTTTGTATTGCAGTGCCCCCAGCAGGTGTAAAACAGCCTCTGTTCCTCCATAGCATTTTCTTTAGTTCTTGGAGTGGAGCGTTTCATCATGCAGAGGACAAGACTTCAAAAAACCTGCTAATTCCAAAACATTGTTTGAAGAACAGACCAAACATATTAAAAAAAAAAGAGAATGGAATACAGATGGAAAAACAAAATTTCTCTCTGCTGTATTTCAGATGGAGAAGGCAATATTCATAAGACACAGGAATAAGAAAAACAAAACAACAAAAAAACAACAACCAAATAACACCTCACAGGGGCTAGTGAAAACTTGTGTCCTGACTTTTACTCTTTAGGTCTCAACAGTTTTAATCTGGAGAGGAATATAATGGTCCTCTAATGCAATTTAAATCAAAACACTACTGGCCTCAGTCTTAAACGATCTCTAAGTTGCTATTATTTTTTCTTATATAACTAGAGGGGAAAAAGGTAAATGTATTGCCTCAGGATAATGTGTGTTCTGAACTACAACACCAATGTATGTTAAGCATGAAAATAGATGACTGACTTTACTGCCTTTGTGTTATTACATTTTAATATATATTTTGACAAAAAATCTGTGATTGTTCAGAACATTTTTGGTAGGATTGAGATAGCAAGCTATAGAGCAGACAATTAAAAAGGCTGAGGAAGAAATGTGGACTTCTGAAACGCAGATGGGGTCACTCAACAGCAGTTGTGCTGGCATGATGAAAGTGATTATTAACCTATCCTAATTACATGGGGAAAAGAAGGATTTGGGGAAATTTTTCACAGACTGGTAGCTTCATTAAGGAAGCATGTCATAAAAGAGACAAAGAAAGGAGATTTCATGATTGTTGGTAGGTAACATTTTTTAGTTAAGTGCCATGTTTCCTACTTTGTTAAACTTTGGGAGAGTGCTAACCAGAAACTCCACAAAATAATTACAGAATAATCACAGCAGAAATGGCACAGCTCGGGCAAGAAAGAGTGGATACAGTGTTTTCTCTATTTCTGTAGAACATTCACTGACTCAACATAGGCATATAAGATGCCTCCATCTCAGACTGTAGGCATGGTCTATCACTCACCCTTCATCCACTAGTTTGAAATATGATGGTTAAACTATTAAATTAATGACTTTCTGCTGTTGACTGCTCTGAAAACAAAGATGTTTCTATGTAAATACTAACTAAACTAAATTAAGAGAATAGTAATTCTGCTGCAACTGAACTTATATATTCATTGTAGATTACAAAAATAAATAAGCAACATTCCAAAATACTTCTGTACAAGTATTCTCTGCTAATTTTAAATTGACTTCATCTTCAGTGGCATTGCAATATCATTTTGGAAGAGCTAAAGAGGGAATTCTAGTTCTAGAGCTTTGATTTAAAACTTCCATTATACAAAAAGCTGTTGCAGTTGGTTAATTAGCAGTAACTGATGAAGTTGGCCAAATGCTACTTTTTTGCACAATTGATATATTTCAGGCCTTGTGACTGAAATTAGAGTACATTCATAAAATTAGGCCACGCAAATTTCATTAACAAAATATCTCTTTAGCTCAACTTCAGATTCAGAGGTCTCAGTTTATTAAATGAGGGGTTATAGTGCAGCAATGGTGGTTATACATATACATATATATATAAAGAGAGCCAGATACACAGAAATACATATACATACACTCACATATATCTGGCCTTGTCCTTCATTTTTCAACCATCTAATAACTACATTACATTTTAGCTTTATGTCAAAAATTAAAATGTTCATGTGGAATTTGATTCTCCTTAACCCTGCTTAAAATGTCAGATTCCCTCAGGATGTATGCTGCAGAAATAGAACAGTATGAGCTTTAGGAAAGGCAAGGCAATTGTCACAAGTAAGTACTTTCCTTAACTTATGACTTGATCCAAGGTCACCTGCTTTATCTTCTTTCCTACTCACCTTTTTTCTTTCTATTTCTACACATCCTTTTATGCCAGTTATCTTGCTGATTACTACCTCAGACAGTATTTCTTCTTGTCATTAATGGACAAGTGTCTATTAAAACTGAAAGAAGCTAGGTCTTAACTTAAGAACATAGATGGGAATAACAATAGATCAACATGTTTTCAGTGGTCAACAGCTCTATACTCAGGTGGACCAGTGAGGAGTGGTGCCCCCCAGGGGCCCATCTTGGGACCAGTGCTCTTCAACATCTTTATGTGCTGATGACGTTAAGCTGAGTGGTGCAGTTGATGCAGTAGAAGGAAGGGATGCCATCCAAAGGGAGCTGGACAAGCTTGAAAAGTGAGCCCACTGGAACACAATGAGGCTCGACAAGACCAAGTACAGAGTGTTGCACATGGGTCAGAGCAATCCCAGGTATATGTACAGATTGGAAGAAAAATACATTGAGAGCAGTCTTTTGGAAAAAAGACTTAGGAGTCCTGGTGGACAAAAAGTTGGACATTAGCCACCAGTGTGCACTTGAAGCCTAAAAGGCCAACTGTATCTGGCATCAAAAGAGGAGTGGCCAGCAAGGCCAGGAAGGTGATTATTCCCCTCCACCTCTATCCACATCCACGTGGAGTATGGCATCCAGGTCTGGGGCACCCAGTACAAGACATGGAGCTGCTGAAGAGGGTCCAGAGGAGGGCCATGAAGATGATCAGAGGGCTGGAGCATCTCTCTTATGAAGAAAGGTTGAGGGAGTTGGGTTTGTTCAGCCTGGAGAGAAGGCAGCTCTGGGGAGACCTCATTGTGGCCTTCCAGCACTTAAAGGGAGGGAGGGAGGGAGACCAACTTTTTACACAATCTGATAGCAACAGAACAAGGAGAAATGGTTTTAAACTAAACAAGGTGAGATTTAGATTAAATATTAGGAGGAAAATCTTTACTCAGACAGTAGTGAGACACTGGAATAGGCTGCCCAGAGTTGTCGATGCTCCATCCCAGGAAGTACTCATGTCCCAGTTAGATGAAGTCCTGGGCAGCCTGACTTAGTGAGTGATAATGCTGATCATGGCAGGGGAGCTGGAAATAGATGGTGCTTCTAATCCAAGCCATTCTGCGATTCTATAATCTTTCTTTAGGCTCTGTAAACTGGTGGTCATTTCCTATACATACTCAGGATGCAAGGTTTTGTTGTCTTGGGATTACATACAATAATTACATACAATAATAATTGATGACGTTGTAATATGCCTTCGCCTTTACAGATCAGATACCAGCTGCCTTAAAAGAGGAGTGGCCAGCAGGGAGAGGGAGGTGATTGTCCCCCTTGGCTCTTGTTAGGCCCCATCTGGATTTTTGTGTCTAGGCTTGGGGCCCCCAGCACAAGAAAGACGTGGAGCCCTTGAAATGGGTCCAGAGGAGGGCCACTAAGACAATCAGAGGGCTGGAGCACCTTTCCTATGAAGAAAGGTTGAGGAAACTGGGCTTGTTTAGCTTGGAGAAGGCTCCGGGGAGACCTCTTTGTGGCCTTCCAATCGTTGAATGGAGTGTATAAACAGGAAGGGGAGCGGCTGTTTATGAGGGTGGATAGAGATAGGACAAGGGGGAATGGTTTCAAACTGAGACAGGGGAGGTTTAGGTTAGATATTAGGAGGAAGTTTTTCACTCAGAGGATGGTGACGCACTGGAACAGGTTGCCCACGGAAGTTGTGGATGCCCCATCCCTGGAGGCATTCAAGGCCAGGCTAGATGTGGCTCTGGGCAGCCTGGTCTAGTGGTTGGTGACCCTGCACATAGCAGGGGGGTTGAAACTAGATGATCATTGTGGTCCTTTTCAACCCAGGCCATTCTGTGATTCTATGATTCTATGACATCAGCAATCACATTTGATGTTCAGAGATGGGAGGGTAAAATTGTGATGTGCAACAGCAAAGGACTCTAATGTGCTATCAAGGCCAAGTTCTGTGAAATTCTAATGCTTTTTGTGAAAATGACTAGAAAATGTTTCATTTAAATGAGGTATATGAAGATGATCAGAGGTATGGAGCACCTACCCTACAAAGACAGGCTGAGGGAGCTGGGCTTTTTCAGCCTGTAGAAGAGAAGACTGCAAGGAGATCTCATTGCAGCCTTCCAGCATTTAAAAGGGGATTACAGAAAGGAGGGGAATCAACTTTTTACTCGTGAAGATAGTGACAGGACAAGGTGGAATGGTTTTAAGGTCAAGGAGGGAAGGTTTAGGTTAGATGTCAGGGGGAAGTTCTTCACAGAGAGAGTGGAGGTGCTGGAACAGGGCACAGACTGTGGATGCTCCATCCCTGGAGGTGATCAAGACCAGGTTGGATGGGGCCCTGGGCAACTTGGACCAGATCTGGAGGTTAGAGGCCCTGCCTGTGGCAGGGAGGTTGGAACTTGATCCTTTGGGTCCTTTCCAACCCAAGTCATTCTGTGATTCTATGATTCTATGATATATGCTGTTTTCTTGTATAAAAACAGCTCAAAGGCTGTGTTGTCCCATTAGAAGAAAGATGCTCACGTGCATTTCTAGATTAATGATAAACCTAAGAAAAAAATGCAGCATAGCAAGTTGTTCTACTTCTCACGTCTCCCTGGAGAAAACACAGACAATATTTGGATGAATTCAGCCTGAAGGCACCTATCTGTCTTTTCTGACTGACAGCGCTGAAAATTAATCAAGCATTTAAAAAGATATTTCATTCTAGCTTTATAAAAACTGAACATTGAGATTTGTCAGCTCAAAGATAATAACTAGAGCAAGTAGGACTCTTGGTCCAGAACAATGAAGCAGACTGTGTTACTTTCTTAAAAGTAAGAAATCTGGTTCCATAATGTCATTTGCTTGGTTTAACTTGAAATTTAATCTATTTTTAATCAGAATGGTTAGGAAGAGGAAACTGGACCTTCAATAGAGGTTATACAGAGCCTTTAAGAGCACCTGTTGAGATATCTTTTGGGTTGCATTTTTTAAATTAAGCAGCTACTACAGTATAAGATCCAAGCTACCAGTCTCAGAATTGTGATGTAGTCAAACCACTCTCTGACATAAAAAACTGAAATAACTGATATAATTTTTGCTGCTGGTTGGCGTTCTTTTTAAGAGGGGCTTTTTTTGATACACGTATATTGAATGTTAAGAACTGAATCAAAATTCTGTTCTGCTTCAAATTTAGGTTTTTGTTTTTGTCTTAAAATGTTACAGCGTCATCAAAGTTGTTCAATTCTAAATCACAGAAATTAGGCAGGCAAAGATCAGTCGTACAGAAAAGGGAAATCTAATAGGCTAAAACTGTAGTAGGTTTTGAAGATATTTGTACTTCACAGTTCGAGCCAAGCATATGCAAATTTTTTCATCTTGTACAACTCGTAATTACAAGATAAGAATTATTTCCTCCTGGATTCACCTTATTTGAGAGCATAAATACCCAGAACCTGTCAAAACATAATCTGTCAATCTTAATTTAAAATTCAGCAAATCAGACTTTAAAGGATGATAAAATCCTTTTGTAATAAATGCCTGAAGCAAAAAGTACTAAATTGCTTTTAGTAAAAAACATACAAGAAGAAGAATATATGAACTTGCAGGCTTTGTAGCCCAAGGCCTTTATGGTCACATGGTGGATTGATGACACTTTTTTGTCTGACAGTTTGCCCTTCAAAAACTCCTAGTCATGCTATCTTAACATGGATTGTTATAACTAAATATTCTCTCATTTTAAAGTTAGTCCAAATGGAAATATGAATCAAGACAAGTATGGATTTGTAAAAAAACAACATCTAAAAAGAATAATTATTTTTAAAGATTCATCTAATTTCTATCAATATATTGTATTTGTTGGTTTATACAGGATGCCATTGGCAGTCTTTGTCCATGAACATCCCACCCAGTGCAAGTGCTGTCTTTCATTTCTGAGAGACTGGAGAGCAGCCCTGTGGAAAGGAACTTGGGGATTCTGGTTGATGGCAAGTTGAACAGCCAACAGTATACCTTGGCAGTAAAAAGGGCCAAACGTGCCCTGGGGTGCATCAAGCCCAGCGCTGCCACAAGGAGAGGGGAGGGATTGTCTCACTCTACTTTGAGCTGTGTAGTCTCACCTTGAGTACTATGTACAAGTTTGGGCACCACGATATAAGAAGAACATAAAACTATTAAGAGAGTGTCCAAAGTAGGGCTATAAAGATGGCAAAGGGTCTAAAGGGCACAACATATGAGGAGCGGCTGAGGTTCTTTGGTTCATCCAGCACAGCGGAAACTTAGGGAAGGCCTCATGGTGGTCTACAGCTTCTTATGAGGGAAGCTGGAGTTCAAGGAGTGTTTGGGCAATGCACTCAGAAATAAGGTTTAATATTTAGGTAGTCCCGTGAAGCGCTAGGATTTGGACACAGTGATCTTTGTGGATCCCTTCCAATTTGGTATATTCTATGATTCTATGATACATACCTCATGCTTCAATAAGACTGCAAGGATAAGAAACTATTTTTCTTCTCAGATTCTTTAAGGTCGGTTACCACTCTCAAAAGCATTGAACTCAATTAAATGTAACCAAGGGTTAACTCAATTAAACCAGGGATTTTTTTTTTTTTTTTTTGCAGCTTATCCATTTGTGCAAAAGTGCAAAGACTGACCAATGTATAATTTCAAAGTTATAGTTCTGTTATATATCAAATGAACTAAACCTTATATTGCTCAAAGAAACAGAATGCTTCAAAAAGACTTCAACATGAATTTGAAGGCTGCATATCCATGAAAATATCACGAAATGTACTTTTTTTTTTCTGCCAGCCATGCTGACTGATCAAGAGAAAATAAAAACACAACTCCCTTCTTTAGGTTCTGTGAATTCCCATGTTGTCAGAGGGAAGCACAGGAAGCCCATCTTCCAAATTCAGGAGAAGTGCATTCACTTATTCTCCTCATAAAATAAGCAGATGTCAAGATTTTCTCTGGGATAGAATTAATTTTATTCTTAGAGGCTTGTATGATGTTGCGTTTTGGATTTTTGATGAAAATAGTGGTGATAGCACACTAATGGTTTTAGTTGTTGAAGAGAATTGCTTTCACAAAGGCAAAGACTTTTCTGCTCATTCTGCCCTGCCTGTGAGCAGGCTGGGGGTGCACAAGCAGATAGGATCAAGCCAGGGTAGCTGACCCAGACTGACCGAAGGGCTATGCTGTACCACATGGCATCATGCTCAGCAATAAAAGCTGGGGTAAAGAAGGAGGAAGGAGAGGGCATTCAGAGTTTCCCAAGAAACCATTGTGCATGATGAGTCCCTCTGCCCTGGAAGTAGCTGAACACCTGCCTGCTAATGGGAAGTAGTGAATGAATTGCTTACTTTGTTTTGCTTGTGCACAGAGCTTCTGCTTTACTAATAAACTGGTAAACTGTTTTTATTTCAGCCCACAAGTTCTCAAACTTTTACCCTTCCACTTTTCTCCCCTGTCCCACATGGGGAGAGTGAGCAAGTGGCTGCATGTTACTTAGCTACCTGCCAGGGTTACACTACAAAAGCATGTAAGCCAAAGTCTCTTTTAAAAATAAGCAAAAATACATTCCTTTATCACATTCTCTAGACTCCATATTTAAGATGTTCAGGGTCTTTATCACTGAGTTGTCATTTCTCTCCCAGTAAGCATTTTTGTCTACAACTTGTATTTCTCACTAGGATCATGATCACAGAGGTTTTCAAGTATTTTAAAACTAACAGGAGTTACTTCTGACAAAGGAGACTTTGTTTGTTTGTTTTGCCACTAACACTTCCAGCCAAAAGAAATTCTGTCCAGTTGGGACAAGGAAAAAGCTTGAAATTAAATATTTCTGCTGAAAGATTTACACATTCAATTTAGTGTTATTGTTCCAGTTCAACAAGTGCTCAGAGATATCTATTCAAAGCTTAATAAGTTACAAAATAATGAATTTAAAATTCAATTTTAACAAATTAATGAATTAACTGAATATTTAAGGACTTTTTTTGTCATAAAAAAAATGATAAGAAATAGCATAGAATACTGTTTTTGAAATTACATTCCATTCTGGAAGGTTATTATTAAACCAGTGCATTTCACTTTTTGTTTCCAAAGGTGTAATATTTTGAAACAAAGACTAAATAAAAGTAATTGGTTGGAAAACAGACTACTATCAAATAGGGAAACATAAAAGTAATGAGTGTCACAAATTCAGAGCAAAATATCACAGTACTGAGCTACATTCAGATACCATGCACTGCCAACACCAATGCACTACACATTGATGCCGAAGGTCAGCATGGACCAATTACAGCATTTAAGACTGGTCTAAAATAATTTTGTTGTTCCAAAAGGGTTCTGGTCCTCCACAGTCTTCCCAGTACTGATAAGCCCTGCCGGTTGAGAATGAGACAGGCAGACTCCTTGATCTTGGGCAGAACTTCTTGCACATGTTTTAGACTCCTGGGAAAGAAAGTCAGGAAATCACCATTTGATGGCTGCTTTGCTGTTTGCTGCCACATGTAACCTGGATTCAGCGAGATGTGACACTTTTCCTCCTCTGCAGTGGAAAACACTGTAAGGTTGCTTATGCAAGAGGTTTGTGCAAAGACTCCTGAGGCTATACAGCAAGAGAATATAATCAGACAAGATTGCCATACAAGTACACAGGGATTTTTCAACAAATTGTTTCTAGCTATAGGAGCAAAATTATTCAGATGAAAACTTCTTTAAAAATTCTTAGTTCTGGGATGGCATCTCTACAGTAAGAGCAAGTCCTTCCTCGAGAGTGGTTAGACAACAGTCTTCCTTCTAAGGCCAGTTCTGCCCCATGTGGAACAGATTTTACCTCAGGTGAGCTTTTCCTGAGTTAGATATTTTATGGTAGGTATATTTCCACAGCTTCTGTTGGAGCTAAGCTATTTAAATGCCTACAGAATGTGATTCATGTATCGAGAAAAAAATACTAGATGTGGGAAACAAGATTACCAAATGGGAATATTTATGTCTAGAATTCTCGTCTTAAAAGCATTAGCACTAAAACCAGATTAATTGATGTTAGCAGAGAGTTCTTTCACATTTTTCACACAGTCCTCATTTAAGGCTTCACCTTCACTACATGCCACAGTAGTAAGCTTTCCACTTGTTTCAGGATATCTTTAGGTAAAAAAAAGCAACACTGAATAACATTTAATCAAAAACTCTGCTTTGTCAGGGCAAAATCTTGATCTCCTGGTAGATTATGTTATCAGAATAACCTCAGTATTTTCACATTTACCTCTCAAGAAAGATTCAGTGGATCTGCCAGATTTGCAGTCAAGTTTAGCAACGTTCAACAATTCCAACCATCAACCTGACCTACCAAGTCCTACCGCTAAACCATGTGCCTTAGTGTCATGTACATACACCTCTTACATACCTCCAGTGATGGGTACTTCAGGACTTCTCACCTTTCACTTTAAATGACATTACATAGCCAACCAATCCACTGATGTGTTTACACTGTATTCATACACAGATTACTATTACAAGATCTCCAGGTCATTCAAGAGCATGCTTACTACAAACATGAACTCATTATCAGACTGGTGATAGAATTCTCAGAAGGGAAAGTTCCTGCAAAGTGAAAAAGTTGGATTTACAGCTTTGCCCTATCTCTAAAGTAAAGTACAAGTTAAATCTGACCTTCATATACTACAGAAATGTGGAAAGATCTTCAACTAGCAAATGTTATGCAAATGTTGTTCAGCAGTTTTTAAGTAATACTGCAAAGTATCATTTCAATAATGTCTTTTGCTGTTTTAGCCAGTAAAGGTTACTGATATAAGATATAGAGTGAAATACAGAGCTGAAGGATCTGTGAAACTAAAGCAGAACTCAGATAAGACAGATCTGATATTTTTTAAAAAAGAACCAGTACTAAAAGTGCCAAAACAGATCGTAGGAATAGGAATTAAGATCATTTTGCCTGGGTATAGAATCTATATTTCAGTCTCACCCAGTCCTTTCCTATTGTTCTGCTAAGCAGATTTTCTCTTGCTTTGCACCAAACTTGCTGCAATTCTTTGCAAAGAAGTTACTTTCAGATAAAGAAGAATGTCTTTAGTGTTGGCACAGTTAAATAATATCTTTAGATCATGTGCTTTTGAAGCCTGCCTAATTAAATAAGAGAACAAAACACTTCAGCTGCTAAATGCCATTTGTGAGCACTTTAGGGCTGTGTTTACCCAACACATACAGTCTGCATGGAAAAATGATGTTATGTTTTTACAAAGTAGGAAGATAGAAGACAGTGAATTGTACAAAGATCAAACATGGCCCCAAACAAGCTTAAGTGGTCACTTATGTCCATACTAAGGGAGTTTGTCCTTCAAATCCTTTTTGGATTTTTACAAAGATGAAATTCCTGCCTAAGTATAGGAAATAAAATACTATCTGTTCTTTCTACTTTTTTATTAACAGAAACTGAAAACAAAGATGAAAGTGCTTTAATATGTTTTAAGAGCTCCATTTTAACATCCAAACATTGTTTATGTCTATAAGCTTCACTATGACCTTTTTAATTCTGAATCACTAGCTACAAAGAATTAATGAAGTATAATTAATCCACATCATATTCACACCATTAGCTTATTTGGATAAAATTTCTTTACCATTCCTGCATGGAAGTAAGTTTAAAAAAGACCAATAAACATACAAAGCATATTACAAAAAAATGGTTTGCCAACTAGCTCAATCAGTCTCAGAAAGAAAAAATGCTGTTAGAAACAACTCTATTTCTAGAAATGCCACACACAAAATGATGCGGATTTATGTGACAGTTTTATAAAGAAATATAATGTAAGTTCTCTGCTTTACATGCCTTCAATTCATACAACAGGTGAAATAAAAAGAAGATGAGAGAAAATAATGGGATGATGAAATAAAGGGTTAAAAGTAGACAGATGTCAAGAAAATGTGAAAAGAAGATGAAAAATATGACTTCTGGAAACTGCACAAGCAATAGGTTATGCAATAGAGGGAACACATCAAAAGTACAAAGATTTCAAAATCATTTCCAATTACATAAATCTACTTTTTTTTTTTTTTTCAAGAGTTGTATGGGACTGGGAAAAAATAAGATAATCAAGTAAAAATTTAATAACTTATTAATTTGGTAGACTTTAAATATTAGAGAAGGTGAAAGACGCAAAATACCTAACTAGTTGGTTATTGAATTGGAAGTTGGAAAGGAACATCAGAAGGCTACATATCAACAGCAATGTTTATGAGCTGTTACTGTCGGTACACAAACCTCTTATGATCCTCTAATGAATCTGAGTCAGTCATATTTCAAAGAGAAAACAAAACAAAACAAAAATACTTACAGAAGGTTTTGCAAAGGAAGTGGTAGTGAGAAACTTGGGCACATCAGCTGTGAAGCCAAGCACAGGCATCCATGCACGCTGTGACGAGAAAAAAGATGGAGTGCTAAAGCAGGCACTTTAAATAGCGTCTAAGGAAGTTAAATGAGACAAATTATAAGCAGATGGAGTGATTTAATAACAATGTGCCATTCCCATCTATGGTGTCCATTTTTCTGAGTCTACTTTCTATTTAATGGATGACTTCAGGTTTTGCTCTCTGGTTTCCAGACAGTAATTCATCTCACCTCAGAATTACAAATGACGGTGGACACAGCATTTGGCAGCTGAGTGTACACTGTTGCCAGGATAGAGGATCATTTTGACAAACCAAAGGCATTTACTTCCGAAAAGGTTTCTGAGACCTTCCCCAATGTCAATAAAGAAAAAATAAGCACTTATAGGGAATTATTATTCTAATATACTTAAAATTATACTGTGAGATATAATGAATTCCTTTCCAAAAATCTTTCCTGAACAGCGTGGCAGATCAGGATAACTAGCTCAAATATCCATCTCTAGACTTTAGCCTATGCATACTTTCCTTACATGAACCCCACCTAAGATGTCAAAAACTGAAAAGGGAAATATAAAAATGACTACTTATATGAAAACACAAACAAAAACATCCAGGCCTTTTATGAAATATACGGACATATAACACGATACCAAACAACATTTTATGTTAAAAAATAAAAAATCTCTATATCTCGAAGAGTAAAGACCAACAACAGTTCTACACTGTTGAATAAAAATCTTCATTGTCATATCAGTCTTCTGTTTCAGTTATAATAAAAATTGGGAAACAAGAAAAAAAAAAGAAAAAGCCCACTACCTCTGTTCTGACTACTAGTTTCAGAAAATATTGCTATATTTTATTCAACTTGTTAAAAGATGTACAGGATTTTTTGGAACAAATTACAAAGATCTGTTTTACATTAGTTGATTTATAAAGATTTCTTGTTGGTTTTGTTGTCTTTATCTGTGCCCTCAAACTAACCACCTGGCAATGTTATAGAATGATAGAATCATTGAATGGCTTGGGTTGGGAACTTAATAATTATCCAGTTCCAAATCCCCGGCTGTGGGCAAGGACACTTTACTCTAGACCAGGTTGCCCAGGGCCTCATCCAACTTGGCCTTGAATGCTTGCAAGGATGTGGCATCCACACCTTCTCTGGGCTGCCTTTTCCTGTGCCTCCACTCTCATAGTGAATAGTTTATTCCTTGCATCTAATCTAAACTTATGCTTTTTTTTTATTTTTAATCGATTGCCCCTTGTCCTATCACTACATTCCCTGAGTCAGGTCATGTTTAGGTACTGGAAGGCCACTATAAGGTCTCCCCAGGGCCTTCTCTTCACTAGGCTGAATAATCCCAGCTCTTTCAGCCTCTCTTTATAGGTGAGGTACTCCATCCTTCTGAATCTATCTTCTTTATTATTTAGAAAATATCTGCATTTCAGAATTCTGCTTGACTCCCTCATCAGATCAAAGAAACTATGAAAATGGGAACTGGAAAAAGTAAATGTCATTTGATAATATTATCTATAAAGACAAGACAAACTGCAGTGCCACCTACTGTTTAGACTTTAAGTATAGAAATTCTTAACAGCTGATGGGGTAGGGGTAATTTTCTAGCTTATATCTAGCTATCTTCCTCTTGTATTGTCCAGACAATTAGTAACCTACAATGATCTTGCTTTGTTTGTTTTTTTTTTTGCACTTAACCATTATACATGTTACAGACAGATATACATGTATGTATGAGCCTGCTACAAAAATTTGTTGAGATTGCCACCATAAAACAATCATTAGACTTCTGAAGACACCATCCTAAGAAGTTGTAAGTGCTACCCACTCTGCATCTCTTGTAAAATGATTAAAGTATTCCAAAAATATATAAGTCCTTAAATGTAGGATAAATACTAGTTGATTAAGCTATCTGACAGTTGGTGCTCTAAATCAACCAGCTTACATGTCTGAAAGAAGAGGCTATTCAGAGGATTGCTTCATCTTAACAGACGATATGAACAGATATAGTTTACTGTAAAGGAACATCAATGTTATAAAGGCATAAATGAATAATTGGGGGCAGGGAGGAGGGACAGAATGAATAGGGCTTAGACAGAAATCATTATCAATCCTTTTGAACAGCCTCCTCTGGAATCACAGAATCATAGAATGGCTTGGGTTGAAAAGGACCACAATGATCATCTAGTTTCAACCCCCCTGCTATGTGCAGGGTCACCAACCACTAGACCAGGCTGCCCAGAGCCACATCCAGCCTGGCCTTGAATGCCTCCAGGAATGGGGCATCCACAACCTCCTTGGGCAACCTGTTCCAGTGCGTCACCACCCTCTGAGTGAAAAACTTCCTCCTAATATCTAACCTAAACCTCTCCTGTCTCAGTTTAAAACCATTCCCCCTTGTCCTATCTCTATCCACCCTCATAAACAGCCATTCCCTTTCCTGTTTATGTGCTCCCTTCAAGTACTGGAAGGCCACAGTGAGGTCTCCCTGGAGCCTTCTCTTCTCCAAGCTGAACAATTCCAGTTCCCTCAACCTTTCCTCATAGGAGAGGTGCTCCAGCCTTCTGATCATCTTCGTGGCCCTCCTCTGGACCCGCTCCAAGAGCTCCACGTCTTTCCTGTACTGGAAGCCCCAGGCCTGGACGCAGTACTCCAGATGGGGCCTCACAAGAGCTGAGTAGAGGGGGACAATCACCTCCCTCTCCCTGCTGGCCACCCCTTTTTTAATGCAGCACAGAACACAGTTGGCCTTCTGGGCTGCAAGCGCGCACTGCTGGCTCATGTCCAGCTTCTCGTCTATCAGGACCCCCAAGTCCTTCTCCGCAGGGCTGCTCTCAAGGAGATCTTCCCCCAGTTTGTATAAATACCTGGGATTGCCCCAACCCAACTGCAGCACCCTGCTGTGTGTGACAAAAGAAATCAAAGATGAGTTCTACAGGTTATCTGCCAGTGAAGACAAATTTTCTAGTCTAAAATAGTCATCTATATACCGCAAAGGATAAGCAAACTCTTATCTTACTTTTTCTATCAGTCACACGGTGATAACCAATACTGAAAATGTCTTTTTAATCTTGCAATTAGATAAAAATGTAAATATGTAAAGGCAAAAAACTAAACTCTCAGAGACTGCTGGAAGATACAAAGCTGCTAAAAGGCTGACCTAGTAAACCTTGTAGGAAGAAATCAGATCTAATGCATGATTTACATAACGTTAATCTAGACAGATGAGGCGTTTGGAAATTGAGGAAGAACTATCTTCTCTTTGATAAGAGAAAAGTAACTTGAACATGTTATCTTCGGACTAGCTAGCATGAATCAACCCAGGGGAAATCTTACACTCAGTCTTTCTGTTAGCTGGTGTTACTCAGTTCTAATTAAAAGAATCTTCCAGATAAAACATAGACAGGAGAATAAAAATTAAGTGTACCTTGCCTATTTAGTTTCAATGAAGTCAATTTAAATGGCACTCAAGTGATAAACTGCAGGCAGAACTCGGCACAGAGAGAAATGAAGATAAAAATAAGCTTTAGCAAATACAAACATGCAAAAACTAGTGTTATGTATTCCTTCTAAATGAGATCTTATCATTTTATTTAAGAAGCCTTAATAGAATATCAGTTACTTTTCACAATATTTGTGTTTGGTTTCATTAATTATGCTGATTATAGCACCACTTGCAACTCAAATCAACTACAAGCTGGCCAGAGTGCAAGCTATATTGTATGAGGTTATTAGGCTATATTGAATGTGACTGTACTCAATAAAAATCATTCAGGCTTGAACTGAACTTATGCTAAGGTTTGGCATAGTTAACTAACAATTTCATACTAGCTATATGCTATATTACATACTACTTTTTTTGTTCAGAAAGGCTGAAACCACACCTCCAGTATCTAATGATTTTCTTGGCTAAAATCAACTCAATAGGACAATTGTCTCATATCATATATTTTTTGTTCTGTTGTATCTGAGGGGGGCAAGTTACAGGTGTGTATCTTGAAAAATCTGGTCTATGGAAAAGATTTTTTAACTAGTCACGGCTTGAGATTTAAAAGATGACAAATTTTAGCTTTCTAGAATTTGTACAAACTAATGTTCAGTGTCTGCACATCTGTGAATGACATTTTTTGTCTGCTTATATACTGTTGAGAGACTTGGCCACTAATACTGCGAGACACTGCAATTACTCAGCTTACAATTAGAAGAACAGTTAGAAACCACTAGGCAGTAATTAATATCACAAGGTTGTGATAGTTACTATTGTAACCGAAGTTGTTTCCCACACTCCCTGCTCTGAGAAATGATCTTCCCATATGATGTTTACTCCACTTTTTCAGCACATTTATTTATAGTCAACCTTTTTATTTTCTGTTCTTGTAAGTACTTACATAAATTATAATTTTACAAACATTTTTTGCAAAAACCGTTTTGGAAGTACACCTTAGAGGATTCCAATCATTATTCAGTGTTGTGCTGGATCTATTCTCACCTTGTCTTTTAACAAAGACAAATTTTAACAAAGACAGCAAAAATCATTTTGTTTTTTCCATTTCTATTAAATATTTCATAATTCTGTATAAAACATTGTTTTGACCACATCTTGGCTAACTAAAATTTCTTAAGCTGGCTGTAAGTATCACAGACAGTTTCCACATCACATGTTGAACTTCTGCCTTCTGAAAGCCTCCCACTGCTGCTCTGTGATGAGCCTCAACACCTATCTTCAGCTTCTTTAACTCCCTCCTTCTCTCACAGTTCCCTCGCAGCCAGACATTTCCATCCATTCCATTTCATTAGATATAAGGAAAAAATTTTAGACGTAAGGAAAAGCTTTTTCTCTCAGAGAGTGGTCAGGCACTGGAATGACCTGCCCAGGTGGTGGAGTCGCTGTCCTTGGCAGTGTTCAAGAGGTTCCTGGATGAGGAGCTACGAGATATGGTTTAGTAGCTTGTGGCAGCAATGGTAATGGGAGGATGGTTGGACTAGATGATCTTGTAGGTCCTTTCCACCCTTGTGATTCTATGATTCTATGATCCTAACTCTTCCTCCCCCATGAAGTTACCAGCCTCACTCCAAAACAGACTGTTTTTAACCCAAAAGCATCCCTGTTCTTCTGAGTTTATTAATTTTTTTTTAATGACAATTTGTATATTTCTTTTATTTCTGAACTTCCTCCTGTCATCATCCCTCTTTGGGCCACTGTTTGGAAAGCTTAACTATGCACAACGTGATTCTGCAAGCCGAATACACCCAGCTTAAATGTATAAATAAACTATTTATTGGTTATAATACAGAAAAAATGCTATTACAGTAAATATTAATATACTTACCTCCTCTTTCATGAATCTTGAAGAATCATTGCTAGCCAAGCAGACAGTTCTAAGAAGGGTCACTTCTTGCAGATCCCTAGAGACTGTTTTTTGTCTGTCATTTCTGGCACTCTGTCTTTTCTTTTCATTTCATACTTGTCCATATCAGTGCTTTTCCTTTTCTCATTTGTCTTCAATTTTAGCTCTTTTATCTCACAAGAATCTACAGACTTTCTAATGGCTTCTTTTTTTTTCTCCACACAGATATTGCAAATTCCTTACAAATCTGAGACATGGTTATGCACTTGTGCAGTATCAGCAATGGGCCTTAGTGCACAGACAACCAAAGAGGCTTAGGGAGAGAGAGTTACAGTCCTTTTAAACAGTTCCTGGATGTGAGGAAATGGTTAGTTATAGGCGGCTACCATTAAAACTCATAGGTTGCCCATCAGTGACCAATGTGTTTACTCTTAGCCCATAGGAAAATCTTACCCTTTTCCTTACTAGTTTTGCAGCTGATTTTTTTTTTCCTTCAGATGTTAAAATACGCTAATAAATCATTGCATTTTCTTCAAGTTTTCAATCCATGCATCACCATTTGGATCTAGGCCAATCTGAACTAACGTTGCAAAACACTGTGTTAAATTCTTCAATGACATCCACCCAAAATAAGAATCTCCCACCTTCTCCAGGAAAATTTACTATGCTGAGTTCATAAAAAAGAGCCATTCAACAGAAGACATAATTTTTAAATATATATAATTCTGAATAATGCATGGAACAACTTTGTCAGTAATAAGACTTTCAAATTAAATTTTACTCGCAACTGATTTTCTTTCTATATCTTTTCATTTCTATGCAGGACTCAAACTGTGAAATAAGCACTCACATTCTCACTAGAGACACATTACAGTAGTCACACCACTAACCAACTTACTCATGCTAACCAAAAATGTAACAATACCAAACCATATTCTCAAGAGCTTCTTTTGCTGCTGCAGCTTAGCCTGCTAAGGGAACCTTCAGATAAGTTGTAACTTAAACATATTGGTGCTTCAAAATACCTGTACTGTCAAACACCACGTTGCAAAGCCAATGAAATTGTTATATACCTCATGCCTTCATATAACTCATGACTCACATATGTTTTTATGGTGCACTTTAGTCTTAAGTAAGTGGCAGAGTATTACAAAGAACAGCAACAGTTAAAGGAACAAATAACAAAAGGTATGTATCATGCTATAAAATGTTGAATAAGGATGAATTTATCTAAGCATCAACACAGGGCAGTTAAATGAGGCTTTGACACTCTGAACGTAAGGGTCCAACCTATTCTAGTTACAGAAAACAGAAATAGAAAGGATGGAGTTTAAATAGGGAGCTGAAGAAGTCTTATTTTTACTCTCTCTTAAAAAGTCAAAAGAGACACAACCGCTGCTACATTTGAGACAGACAGATCTCCTTAACTCATGGAAATGATTATTGCTTGCTCCTCCTATGCTTGGAACAATACCTGATTAAAGGTTTAATTCTCACCAATTAAGTAAATTTAATCTACATCACTAACTTTCCAGTTCATTAATAGATTAGACATGAAACAGAAAGTTCAGTTCAATTATTTAGAATCTGGACACTTGAGAATGAAAAGGGTCATCCTGCTTTTTAGTGACATTTGTACTTGTCAAAGCTGTCATCCAAAGTATCACTTCAGATGTAAACATGGTCTCCTAATGCCTGCTACAAATTAGAACTTTCTCTGTAGTTAAAGCAAGATGCTTTTTTCAGTACCAGGCCTCATCCGGTTTCCTCATCTGTAGGCTCACCCTGTCAGCAGGAGGAAAGAGTGCAGAATGGTAAAAAGAGAAGAGAAACCATAAGATGGTTTGGTTGTTGAAATACAAGACAATCCTAGGGTCCTGTTTTGCAATGATTTCTTTCTGTGTGTGTGTATGTGGAAATGTACTGCAAGTCAATTGCTGTTGCTGCTTCCTCTTCCTGTTCATACAAAAATATCTGCAGTAAATTTCAGTTTAAAATAAGTTCCCAAAACAATAACTCACTCACTGCACAGTCTGTGAAGTATTGAAGAGCTATTCCTTAATAAAAGGAAAATAAAATAATGCTTTATGCACAAAGATTTTAGCATAACTTCCATCGGTTCCACGGAATTTGCTCCTTTTTAAATATTCTTTTACAGTTCAACATTCATGTGAAAACGCCATATATCCATCTTCTGGTGAAAACTGGACATTTTCACTGAGAAACGTCCGTATTGTTCTAATGAGAAGGATAATTAGGATTGTGCCACTGATTATTTTAATTATCTTCCTCCTTTCACAGAAGCAGAATGTAAATTTATAGGTTGAGAACACGCACTAGCTATCGCACAGAAAAAAAAAGCGAAGGTGACTGATTAGATTCACAGCAAGCAGTTCCAAGGACTCTAATAAACAAGAAGATACACTCCCAGAGATGTTTTCTAAATGTTGTTTTGCAAGCTTCTGTCATACTGAATATATCTTTTCCTCATACAGAAGAGCAGTGCACAAATTGATATCTTCCAATGTCCACGCTCATGGCCGTGCGCCTGTCCTAATACCTAATGGTCTGATAATATCTGGTTGCTGCTGATAATTACATACATACATCACACAAGCTGTTATTTTCCTGTGATTTACTTTTTTAAATGATTTTCTTTCTGTCTAAATTCTGCTGATTTATCTTCATTATATGTTGACAAGAGCAACAGAGGGTTATGTCACAACGGGGTCTGTAGCCTCCACACAAGAAAACACGCACTCTATGTGATAATCCCATGTAGAAACCACTTTGTAAACTTTTATTTTCTTATATTCTAGTTTAGAAAAGGTAATTACACCATTACAAAACTGCGTCTGTTGGTAAGGCAAGAAGGTCAAAACGATCAGTGTAAAGAATGTATGCCTATTATCTGCATATTCTGTTTCTTATGCTCACCGCCTGCGTATGCGGTGGGGATGAAACAGCGCCGGCGGCGGTACTCCTGGAACGGCCTGTACCAGGAAGCCGCGCCGCTTCAGCCCGCAGACGCAGCACAGGGACGGTGGCGCGGGGCCGTTGCCAGGGTTACCGCCCGCGCGCCCGCCCGCCCGCGCGCGGAGCTCGGTAGTCTCGCGAGCTTTGGAGCGGGAGGAGGCCGCGCGGCGGGGGCGGGCCAGGCTCGGTTGTGAGGTGCGGCTCGGGCTGCCTGTGGGCTCTGGGCTGGAGCTGTTGGCGGGAGGGGGGCTTAGGGAGAAGTGGGGCTCTCCGGGGGCCGATCCAGAGGGGAGGGCGCTGCTGCCGTGTGGTGAGCGGGAAACCAGGAAAAACGAGGAGTTTAGTATAATTGGGAAGGAGGCGGCCTGCTAAAACGTTGGCCTTCTGTCTCAGTACAGCAAAGACAGAGAGCTGTTGGAGAGGGTCCAGAGGAGGACCACAAAGATGATCAGGGGGCTGGAGCACCTCCCCTACGAAGACGGGCTGAGGGAGCTGGGCTTGTTCAGCCTGGAGAAAAGAAGGCTGTGGAGTGACCTCATTGCAGCCTTTCAGTACCTAAAGGGAGCCTATGAACAGGAAGGGAGTCAACTCTTTGAAAGGGTAGATAACCGCAGGACAAGGGGAAATGGTTTTAAGTTGAAGAAGGGAAGATTTAGGCTGGATGTCAGGGGGAAGTTCTTTACTATGAGAGTGGTGAGGTGCTGGAACAGGCTGCCCAGAGAGGTTGTAGATGCCCCGTCCCTGGAGGTGTTCAGGGCCAGATTGGATGGGGCCCTGGGCAGCCTGGTCTAGTATTAAATGTGGAGGTTGGTGGCCCTGCCTGTGGCAGGGGGGTTGGAGATTAGTAATCCTTGAGGTCCCTTCCGACCCGGGCCATTCTGTGATTCAAGTCTGCAAGCTTAAACAGCTTAGTGACTGTTCTCAGTGTTATGGTCATGTGTGTTGCTGCTTGGCTTTCTGTATTTATTCCTTTTAAAAATTGTATCTCACTGTTTTAGCGTTGTTTGGCTTGTTGATACCACGTTTTTACTGAGCATACATGGAGGGAGCACCAGTCAAACAGCATTGTAGGCCTCGTCCTACAGCACACAGGGTGACGTGGATAACCTGAAACTCGCTGAGTGGGATTGCATTTGAAGCTACTTGTATACTCCTGAGTCCCTGCCCCCTCAGGACTGTGCTGTTCTGTTTTGGCCAGGTAGACGAAGCAGTAGCCTGGTTTACTTTTCATGCCCATGTCCATATATTTATCCTGAACAGTCAAAGTCTTAATGGATGTAAACCAGACTTTGAGGTTGGGGTGTGTGTAACCCTTCTGATACGCAGCCCCAAAAATTACAAGGCCAGCCAGCCAGCCAGCATGCCTGAGCAATTCTTAATGGGCTCTGACATCACTGCCTGTTTTTTTAAGAACAACAGGTTTGAAGTCACTAGAACAGTCCTTACATTTTTTTTTTTCAGCTGAGGCAGAATGAACGACATGTTCATGTTAATTATAAGGAAGAGTATGTTCGTTTGTTCTCTTAGTAATTTTAGCTCTTCCTGTTTTTGAAATGAACAATTGACTTCATGGTGGTGGATAGCACAGTGCTAGATGGATACAGAGAGAGAGAGAAGGATCTACTGAGAAGGGATTCTTCCTGCAGCTATTTCTGTCTTACAAATGAACTTGTAAGACATCTGTGTTTTAGGTTGTGATCCCTTGAAAGCTAAGTGTGAGGGCTGTGAGCCCTAAGTGTGAGCCGTGTTACAGGATCAGGGCCTTGGTGTACAGCCACCTTTCAATTGCTTGTTTATTTTTATTTTTATTTTCTTCATATTTTTAAACAGGTTACCTTGAAGAAAATTCTACAGTGTAGTTTTATGGTGTCCAGGCAGCTCATCTATTGATACTTAGTAAATCTGTAGTAAAACAGCTTCTGAGAGCGCCGTCATCTGGATCCAGAGGTTACTTTTAAGAAAATGTGGACTGCCAGAAGTCTCTGTACTGCACAAATACGATTACTTGAGTTGAAAGAAGGCAGATTGTGTAGTTCCATTCTTCCAAAAAAACAGCAGTTCTGGACTGGAATTCTAAACTATTGTACTCTAAGAGCACCATATGACAGAGCTAAATGCCAGGTAAGTATTTACTTCCATAGTGTTCTAGGTATATGTGATAAGCATCAATACAGTGTTGGTATCACTTTCTTAATAACCTAGTTGCCTAAGTGGTTTTTTAATCACCGGTATCTTTTGATGCCAATAAGAGGCATCTCTGTGAAATGAAGATGTCTTTCATAAGTAAAGGTGAAGGGGCAGGCAGCAAGAAGTGTCAGGAGAACCCGTGCTGTATGATTTTTTGTGTGTGTGTGTCCTGTAGTTCTAAGCAGGGGAGAAAATGTAACTTGTTTCAAGGTATACTCCAGGCAATACAGAATGATAACCGACAGGATTAATGGCTGGTGAAAGCCATTTACTGAAGAACAGGAGCAGAGTTCTCTGGAAAATTGTCTTTACTAATTCAGTATTCCGCAGAGGGCAAAAAAAGTCTGTGCTTACCAGATTGGGAAGAGAAGATAAAAATGCATGAATTTGGTTGTTAAAGGAATCTGTGGATATAAACAGAATTAATGGGAAGGGACACACAATTAAGGCTTGTCTTAGAGACTCGACCATTCCTAATTGTAATGTTTATCTTTTTCTAGATGTCTAGTTAATTTAATCTTTAAAATATAAATTACTACATATAGCTTATAAATAGTCAAACTTTGTGGTTTCAAATAGTTTAATAAGGGCTAAGGTATTATGGGAAATCCTTTCAGATTGTTTTATGACTATTTTAATAGAATTTTTAGGTCCATATAAAGATAAATAAGCTCCTTTTTTTTTCTTTTTTCCGTTATATGTACTCTTTATTTTGCTTTTAAATAGTAATATTTGGTTGTAATGTTTTAGGTTTCCAAGATAAATGAAAACCAGTCACTAGCAGATACTGCAGTTGCTATTAGTGCAGAAGGAACTAAAAGAACTTCTGGAAGTAGTCCCAGTGGAGAATATGATGGAAGACAACACACATTAGAAGGTATTGAAACTTTTTTCATTATCTTAAGGAGCCAGCTTTTCCTGTCTTTTGTGGGCATCTTGTGTTAATGATCAAGATGATCTAAATTACGAACTTGAAAGTCTGACATCATGTGTTTTATTTAATTCCTTATTTTAAGGGAATTATATGCAACTTTTATAGCTTGCAGAGACTAGTATAATTTTCCTAAGAATCTTAATGTCTACTTAGATAATGTATCAATTTTTAAAATTATTATGATGATGTTTCTTTTTCTCCATCCGTTCAAACTATTACAGTACTGATTCGGTGTTATTGGATATATGCAGAACTTAGTTTTGCCATACTCCTGGCAACCACTGTAACTCTTAATTAGAGGTCAGTTTGTTGAATGGGCTGTCATTTTCTGTGAGCCTATTTTTGGCTGAGAAAACAATTTATTGAGTATTTACTGAAGGCTATTAATGTCACGTGGTGCTGGTGAGCACTTTTTTTCCTCTTGTATACACGACGAAGCGCTAAACGTGTGAGTGGTGATTTTTAATTTGGCTAAATTTAAGATTATCTTGTCCCTTAGTAGTTGCAAATATGACCTTTATTTGAGCAATGCTGCTTAGCTGAATAATTCTTTCCATACCTTTGCTTGCTTTCTCATTCCTAATAACAAATTTTCAAATGTCCTGATATGCGTCATACATTGTAACTCAAAGTACTCCTGTGCTTCAGGGTGCTTAGTCATTCTCATTCTGTGTATATTTAATTTTTGTTTCTAACGGCTTTCTAGTCAGTTGCTTTGGGCATTTGCAGCTTTTGTTTAGAAACAGACTGGCAAAGAGGGAGTTATGACTGGTTAAGGCGCTGAGATCGTAAAATGTTTATATGATTAGATTGCTCAGGAATCAAAAGTGTGAAAAATTATTTCATGTTTATGACAACTAGGAAAACAGTAATCACTAAAAGCTATGTAGTAACATAACATAATTCTGCGGTACAAGCATGTCTCCTTATGTGTCTTGCTTGAGATACAAATGATTGAGGTGCGACTGAGTATAGAGATTATTCCCTTCCAAATATTTTTCTTATCACACCAATTAATTCTTTTTGCAGATGTGGGAATCCTTTAAAAAACAGATCATGTGCTTATACTTATTTCTGAATGCTTTTGCCTTATCTGGGAAGTTGGGAGTTCAAGCAGCTCCAGTGTCCCAGCTTCTTGTATTTATCTGCTCTTACATTTTTTTTCTTGTAGGCATAGACAGAACTATGCCTGTCCCTTCAGACAGTTAAAATATTTGTCAGTCATGTGAGATGAAAATGTTTTTGGACAGCAGCTGCAAGTACATTTGCTTTGTCCTGTATAAGTAATATTTCTATGGTATATACACTGTCCAGAGCTATACTGAAATGTATTTGTGCATCTCGTAAGTTGCACTTAATGTTATTCTTAACAGCATATCCGTATGATAGTTTTTTAGTTAATAGTTAATATCTCAAAGAGCAGGAACTTCCATTAAACAATCAAGAGAGTATTTATTCTGAAGTCTTCCCTGTCGTACCACTTGTAAGACAACAAGATTTCTGCTGTTTACTCAGTCAGGTGAAAAAATGGCCTATGTCCAGATGTGACAGCGTTCTCGTTTGTGGTGCTCTGTTAGGAGCTGGCAGGGAAGAGTCATATTGTACACTTGATTACATTTCTCCATATGTCCCTTGAGAATTGTTATAACCCTACTGTTCTTTTTGATCAAAGAGCAGTGATTCACCAGATCATGAAAGGAAAAGAATGAATCATACTGTCTTTCAAATGCGCCATTCTAACTTGCAAATTGAGTGCTGCCATGAAAAATTTGCAAGGATCAAAACAAATGAGACAGTTTACATTCTTACAAACGTTGGGTATGTTGGTTTCCCTTCTCTGATTTCATGGGACATTCATCTAATGCTGTCTCATCTTTTCCTCTTACAGAATACTTTACAAGGTGAAACAACGTAGCTTAACTACATCTGTCAAACAGATAGTCTCTTACAGAACCATGATTTTTATTCATCTGAATCGTATTTGTAGGATAACTGTTTTCCTACAGGTTTTTTGTTGTGTTACATATGTGTACGTGTTTGTTTTCTGGTATCCATGCTTGTTAATGGATATGGAAGTGTTCCGTATGTAAAGGGGGATAAAGCATGGTTAATAAGTTGTTGATAAACTACCTCATGATAGTGTGGTTTAGCAGAATTAATTGTCTTCTAAAACAGAAAATGGTATGCCCTGATGCCATGAGGTCTCTCCTTTTGTAACAGAAATAGTAATCCTTCCATTTAGGCAGAGGGACCCATTAATGGTCTGATTTTAAACATCGTGTATATAAAGCAGTAGTTCAGCATGTCTCCTTATCTTGTGGTTTAAAAAGCTGCTGCTTTCCCACTCCTTTCATTGCTGAGCTGAAGAGGCAACTTAAATAAAAATCTGTTGCTATATGTTTGCAAAGCTTCTTCAGAACTGACACTGTATTGTCTCATCAGCTGTGCCACCACAGATCAGAACAATCAGGTGTACTCCTGAGCGTACTGATGTAGTCAGTCCCATTCTTACTGACTTGTACCCAGATATAATAATTTTACATTTTAATTCAGTAGTAAGTGTATCTGGGCAATGTCTGTATATCTGTGCAGTATAATGGAGAATATCTTGCTCTCGTTTTTGTAGTCATTTGCAGAAGCAGAAGAGCTAATAGAATATATAGCTTCATATATACGTGGTTTATTTTAAATAAACCACCTCTAACAATGCAAATGCCATGCTTCCTTTTTTTTTTCTGTGCTTAATACCTTCAGATTGCATTCATGGTTTTATGAGCAAACTTTTACTTTGTACTTACGTTTTGCCTCAGTGTTTTTATATTTTTTAACAGTAACAGTGATGTGTTTGCCTTTTTCCTTTCCAAATAAGAAATGACTTTATATAGGAATTTATCTCTTACTGAATACTAGTACTAGTAAGTAAACGAGTTCCAGAGATGAAAGACAAAAATTGTTTCCCTAGAGAATTCTATTAGATTCCAGGCTGTATGCATAATGGAAGCATGATGATATTTGGTGTTCCAGCATCACTGTTAACACTTTTAAGTCACTACTTCTGTACTTCTTTGATGAGATGGATGAAAATGTGCAGGTATGTTATATATAGAAACATACTCTTATGCCCTGATTGAAAAAGTAATTTGTGCTAAGGAGCATTTTAGGATGATTGCTCTCAGTTTTGGAGATGCTAAACTCAAGCAGCTAATTGTTTGATATATTGGTTAACCAAAAGTGCTCACTACTCTAAAGTAAACAGTTTTTTAACACAGATATTATATATATGTTATGTATTCTTTCCCAAAAACATAGTTGTATGTTGTAAGATAAAAGTAACCGATCCTCTTCCTGACTGCAAAACTTTTATTTCCACAGCAAAAATGAAACATGTCAATCTGTCATTTGCATCGTGTGGGTTTCTGGGTATTTACCACTTGGGGGCAGCAGCTGCTCTTTACAGGCATGGTAAGAAGTTACTGAAAGTTGTGAAAGATTTTGCAGGAGCTTCTGCGGGATCCCTGGCTGCCACTGTCTTATTAGCAGTACCAGAAAATATAGAGGTAAATTTATAAACTCGTAGGTGTAGGACATAATCATTTTCAAGGATTATTTTAAAATATTTAAGTTTAAAAATTTTAATTGTAGGGGTATCCTTAACTTTTGATCTTCACCTTGCTTTTTGTAAAGGAGTAGGACTCATATATATGTTTTCATTAGCAAAATCTGTGAAGCATGGACAAAAAACAAGTATTTATGCAAAAGCTGGTGCTCAGTTTATGGTATAAAATTATGTGGACTGTGTATTTAAGCTATGTAATTACAAACTTCATGTGTCTGAATGTTGAGTTGCATGCAACCAGGTGTATCAAAATGTATCTGTGTTTTACTTATTCGTTGCACATTACAAAGTTGATCATCGTTTTCTTGTCTAGAGGCAGACTGTTAAGCAAATGTGTAGCACTGTCCTTTGCGGAAGGATATGAAAATGATGAATGACTCTATCCTTATAGCCAGAACACCACACACAGGCTCTAATTTTCACAGGCTCCTTGCTGTTTGTTCTTGATTAGACAACTTTAGATAGGACATGCTTTAGACTCAGTACTTTAGGACTTAATAGCAATAGCTGCACTGTATGCCAGGGGAGAATTAACTCTCACAAACTTCTATTCTAGCATGTCACATAGTTGTTAGGCCTGCTGTAAGGCCGTTGATACAGTCTCTCACAACATTCTTGCCACTAAATTGAAGGGCTGTGTTTGATGGATGGGCTGTTAAATGCATAAAGAATTGACTGAAGAGATGCATCCAGAGAGTTACACAGTTCAGTGTCCAAGTGGAAAACAGTAATGAGTGCTGTCCCTCAAGGGTCTGTACTGGGACCGCTTCTACTTGATATCTTTATCAGTGTCATAGATAGTGGGATTAAGTGCACACTTAGCAAGTTTGACACTGAGATGAAGTGGTGCAGTTGTTATGCTAGAGACAAGGGCCTGATGGAGCGCATCTTTTAGAGGAGGACCGTGCAGTAATGGTGGATGAAGAAGCTGACGTGAGCCAGCATGTGTGCATGCAGCGCAGAAAAACAGATGTGTTACAGGCTCACATAAAAAGAAGTGTGGCCAGGAGAGAGATATTTGTCCTCCTGCTCGCGTGAGACCCCACCTGGAGTACTGTATCCAGATCTGGGGTCCCCAGTACAAGAGAGATCGAGACCAGTTAGAACAGATCCAGGGGAGGGCCGCAACAAATATCAGAGGGCTGGAACACCCTGCTGTGAAGAAAGACCGAGAGAGCTAGAGTTGTTCAGCCTGGAAAAAAAGAAGGTTCCAGAGAGACCTCATTACAGCCTTTCTATACATAAAGATGGCTTATAAGGAAGACAGAGAAAACTTTTTACCAAGGCCTATAGTGACAGAGCAAGTGGATGCAGTAGTAAGTTAAAAGGGAATAGGTATAGACTGGATAAAAGAAAGAAAATCTTCACTATGAAGTTGATGATGCTTTCTGGGAAAACATTGTTTTTTTTCCAGTTTTGTTTTGCTCGTTTTTCCCCTTACTTGAGGATGAGGGAGAAGACTGTTAGATAACTCTTTTTTTTTCCTAAGTCCTCTTATGGTTCAGTCTAATGAATATTAGGTGAATTTCTCTCTGTAAATACTTCAACGTCTTTTGATTTGAATGGTGTCAGCTCAGGTCACACGTTGCCACCGAACTCTTTGTTTTGCTGTGATACGAGCATAGCTTGCAGTTGGCTGTACTTCTGTTTTTTCTGTCTCTTAATAATAAGTTCTTCTCTGCTTCTTTTTACCTCCACCCTCACAAATGCTTTCTTTGTATGACTCAATATTAGCCAAGTTCCGCACTGTTGTCAAGATAACATGGTGTGTGACTTGTTCAGGTGTAGTCTGTAGTCTCTAATTAATAGTTCAGTTTCAGTTTTGCTTGGTGTAATACTTACCTCTGCCCCTAATTTCTTGTATGGTAAGCACAGCAGCTAGCTTTTTTTGTTTTAAGCTCAAGTAAAACGTTTTTAATTTTTTTCTAGGCAGAACATTTGTTTCTAATCTGATTCAACTTAAAAATTTGTTTTTAAGTCAAAATATGAGAAGAGTTTTTGACTGTGGGAATTAAGCACGTATCGTATTGGGTTTTGCCCTGACAATATCATTTCAGCATAAACTGAACAATGTGTCATGAACTTTTTATCCCTTCTAGTTTTCTTAATAACTTTTAAGACATTCTATTACATTACTTAAATGTAAACTTGAGAACTCTTTGGGAGCTAGTCAGAAATACTTCCTAATTCTCATAGCGTGTAAATAAGGAAGGGGTTGTATGGTGAGTGGAAAGTACTTCATTTTAATATTTTATTTTTATTGACATTTCTACAAAATTTTTATATCAAAATAATTATTACATTAGTGATAGCATTTGTAATTGTTGAAATATCCACAGATATAACTCTGACATCAGGTAGGTTTTCTTTTCTTTTTTTGGAATGATGGCTGTGTTAGGTAAGCTATAAATAGGACTTTCTCAATCTCCTATTCTCAAAGCTCTAATACAAACTTTTATGAACTAGAAGAGAATGTAATGTTGAAGATTTCTTGTCTTGACTGTTGTTAAAATATAACAGCTTGCAAATGCATTTCTGTAATATCTTGGATTTTTGTCACTGTTGAAAAAGCATGGGACTGAGAATTGTAAGGACAGATTTTCAAATATATGAAGGCTTATAGAATTACAGATGAGTACCTATTTCTTTCAGAAGTATGTGATTGTGTTAGATGTCAAGTTTACTTAAATCAATAGAAACAGTTACCATTTCTAAACATGTTCTCAGTCACTATTTGAAATTTAGATGCATTGTTTAAAGCTTCTGACACTAAACATTGTCAATAATTCATAGCTTCAAAGAGACGTGCCTTTTGACAGCAAGGATTGAGAGTCTAGGAATATGATCTGTTCTTAGCATTTATAGTATGGAAAGTAGTTTTGTGTCGTTCGCTTAGATTTGCAGTTGTCCAACTCCCTTCTACTTCCCTGTCACTTCAGTTACTTTACTAAGGCATTTTAGATCTAATGATCCTAATTACGAGATGCTTCTATAATCTGTAGCAGTTTGAGGATTTCTTCTGTCTCTTTAGAGAGAGGCTGAGGTGCTGAAGATTTGAATCACTGTCTGAATGTGCTTCTTTCCTGTGAATTGACTACAGAAACCTTGAAATAGACTGAAGACCTGGGGCGTGTAACTGGTTTTATATATTTGAATTGGACTGGCAATGGTGAATGAAATACTGCCTAGGGTAGAAGTAAAAATTTAACCTATGTGTAATGAATTAGTGGCCATTGCTTTAAGAGATATGGAACTCTGAATTTTCACTAGTATTTTTGATACGTTTGCTAGTAGACCTTTTAGAAAGTGGGTGCGAGATCTTAATCTCTGCTTTTTGCTTAGACGAGTGCTCTATTGCACTTGTCCATAGGAGAGTACAAGTGATTCGAGGGAACAAACTGCTCCAACCAGCTTGCTCCTGATCTTCCACCCAGGTTTTTTCCTGTTCCTTCTTCCACATACTCTCGCTGTTCTTTATTTTCCCCAGTCATGTCAATCATTTATTCTGTAACTATGAATATATTTCTTCATGCAATAAGCTAGTAAGCCAAGAACCCCAAACTATTTATAGGCAGTTCTTATACTCTGTTTAAAAAAATGTGTTTATATAGGTACATGTAGGTACAGTATGTTTTTTGAGTACCGGTTACAAAATTTTGGGAAAGATTGAATTTTAGGTTTTTCCCAAGTCTCTGAAGTCATGTAACAGTCATGGAACAGTAACAATAAAGTAAAAGTGATACTGAATAGCAAATCTTACACATTTAGAATCATAATTCAAGGTTTGAGAATCTTTTTGCTAAGAAATAAACATTTCATATTCTTTTACTTGCCTTTGGAGTTATGGTGCGCACTTAAAGCAGCTTTTTTCACAGTAACTAAAACTAAGCATTCCAGCTTAAGAAAGAGAGCTTTTCTGGCTGTAGAGTCTGTAGCCTGGTTTTCTGCAGTTGTCTTCTGTTCATTTGTCTTCCATCAGTTGTAGTGAACATAGTATTTTATTCATTAAAGGTGTGTTAATAATTTTTGTTTCTTATCAAGGAGAAATTATGATGTTTTGAATGCTTACAGCTATCCTAAGCTACTTACGTCTGGTTTTAGTACAAAAGTAGTCTTCAACGTAAAAGGTGGCTGTATGCTTGGAATACAGATCTTCATTTGTGGCAATGACATGATCCAGAGAACCGATTATCGAGCAATAGTAATACCTAGAAAAGTAGCCTTTAACTTTCCTTGATTGATAGAATGTTATTGTTGGGAGGTCTGGCTTTTTTTTTTTTTTTTAATTCCCATTTAAATATATTTGTTATCAACAAATTAGGAATCTATATCTTTTGTTACAAATCAGTTTGTATGACAGGATCAACAGTTTGTTAAACATATCTTGATGCAAACCACTCACGTGTGGAAAAATATCTTAGTCTGGCCTTGTAGGTTGTTCTTGATTAAAGTTTTAGCTGTTAGTATGTTCGAGATACCCCAGTTGAACTTACCTTCTATAATGAAAACTAAAATGAAAACATCTTTAATGGTGAATATTTAATTTTCAGAAATGCCAGCAGTTTACCTATGAATTTGCGGAAGAAGTCAGAAAATTGGACTTCGGTGCAGTAACTCCTGGTTACGATTTTATGAAAAGGCTGAGGTACCTGTCTTAAAGCGTCTATTAAATCATTCTTGTGTGACGCTCTCTAAATAAAAATGGAGAGTTAAGCGTATTTTTTTTTCATGCTGTGGAGAGCTTTATCCTTTAGTGTACTTGTAAGGTTTTTACATGGTGAATAATACTTAGTGCTTTCTTTGTTCTAGGGAAGGCATAGAATCTGTTCTTCCTTCTAATGCTCATGAGATAGCTGAGAATCGGCTCTATGTGTCCGTTACTAATGTGAGAAATGGGAAAAATTACTTGTTTTCAAATTTTGCCTCCAGGGAGGACCTCATTAAGGTAATGATTTTGCATAGTTCTTCTTTAAATAAGAGTATATTATTTTCTTCAGTGCATAAGAGTGTTATTATTAGGTGTATAATAAATATTTTAGTCAAATAGTCACTGATACTACAGTGCTGCTATGTAGATAAACGACAGGCAGAATTTGATACTGAAGTTTTGGAGACTTTGCTAAAATTTAATCTGTCTCTTTAATTCGTTTCAGAAGTATTACATTGTAGGCAAGGCCTTTTAAAAAGTAACAGGATAACTGTTAATTACCACTTAATGGTTGGTTGCTTAGTAGGTGAGAATAAAATAAATAAATTTCAAGTTTTATAACAATTCTGTGAATCTTTTTGCATCTCTTGATTCACTGATATTCACTTAAGTTCAATCACAAGAGAAAGTGAACAAAAGGAATTCCTGTCTTGAAAATAAATAAACAAATCCCAGTACTATGTGGGGAATAGACATACTGCCATATTAAGTATCACACACAAACTATATTTTAACCATTACAGCACATCTTTTATGGCCCATCTCTTCTCTTTTGAATACCATTTTAAAAATCTAGATCAGGATTGTAAACATAAACTGGTTTATGAAATGATAGGAGGAATTCATGTGCGCGTAAAGGAGATGTTCCTTCTAATATTTGCTTGTATTTTAGTGGATGACATTATAAGATATAGCAGAAAAAAGAAGGAGGAAATATAATAAGCAGGAGGAAATATAATAAGCAGGAAGCTTTAAGGAAGAATTCCTTTTTTCAACATCTTTCTAGATGCTTTGAGGAGATGGGTTAGAGGTGGACATTATCTTATTCTTTTGTCAGGGAACGGGGCTGTTGCTGGAGAAATGTTTCCGTTTTGCAAAAGTAGAAGACAAAACCTTTCTGTTTAAGCTCAGACAAATATCTGGTGCTTTAGATCACTGGGAATAGAAATAGGCAAGAAAAAGTGTGCGGTAAAGCCTTACTTCAAATTTGTATGGGGAGAAAAAATGTTTAACACTGAAAGTAGCTTAATTTGTTGTAGAAATAAATACAATTCTAGTGAGAACAAAAAAAACCAACAAACTTGGACATTTTTTGCATAATCTCCATGAATTATTTGCTTGTTTGGACCTGATGGCATTTTGCCATTTTGCATGTCTGTAAGCTGCTTGCGTTCCCAAGATCTGTTTCTCATTCACCCTCACGCATATGGGCCAGATCTACTGGTACTGAAATATTTGACACATCTGACATATCTGAAATATCTAGCTATATACAGATCCCATACACAGGTAGATCATTAGGTACGTGTACATATACATAGATGCACATGCACAGATTCATAGATGCTTTTAGGAATGGATAGAAAGGTATGTGAATGTGCAAATCTTTACGTAGCAGAAGAGGCGTCCTGGTCTAAAATAAATTTGAGAAACTGCTCTAGACAGCAGTGTAGCTTGCAGAAGAACAAGTAGCAATTTGTTAATACCTGAATATATTAAAGGTAACATATTGAACTAATGAAAGATGTACATAAATGAATTTCCAGGCAGTTTATAATGTTTAATGTTCTGGATATATACATGAAAATATTTATTGGTTCAGAATTGTTTGGTTGCCTTTTCTTCACTCTTCCTCTCCAGTCCTTCTTCTTTCTTTTATCTAGGTCCTGCTAGCAAGTAGTTTTGTGCCAGTATATGCTGGAATGAAGCCAGTCGAGCATAAAGGAGAGGTAAAGTTTCACTGTGTTTAAGTATTATTATTATTTTTTTATTTTCCAAGAACGTCCTTTATTTATGATATAATTGTCTGATCTCAGAGAATGTCAGGTGGGAATTGCAGTACTTTATTCTATAGGATCTTTATTGTTTCTACTGACATTGCAGAGTAACATGAAAGATGCCATGAGTTCATTCATACACTGTTTCAAAAATTGAGAGTGCTGAGACTGAAGTGATCTGTGCAGTATGAAACTTTTTATAAACATAAATCCTAACATTTGTCAAGAGAAGAAACCTCTCTTAGAACAGATGCTTCTTCTGACAAGTTGTATTACCAACTCCAAAATGATCATTGCAACTTAAAGAGCTGTCATTCTGCTTTTCTGTGTAGTAGAGGGAATTATAAGGGAAGTCTGGACATCTCCTGCTCTGCTTGAGTACTTCTGTCTATGTATATGTTGCAGTTGTGTTCAGAACATGATGATAAGTTCACGAAACACATATAAATCTTTTATCTCTGGGCAAACATTAAGCAATAAACTTTTCCCTATCACGCAGTGCTGTGGAGTTCTGAGAGGCATACACTACTATAGGAAAAAATGTTCATAATTTTCTATACTTAAGTTCCAATAACTTTTTTGTCTTATATAAAAATAATAACATTTAAGAATAATTTTGATTTGGTTTGTAATTATTAGAACCAAAAAAAATATTTTCTTTCTAGAAAGTGTTAGTGCTTCCATTTTGTTCATCATACGCATCCAGATACTGCATTTAGCATATCTTTCATCCTAATCACCACCACACACAAAAAAAAAACATCACAAAAACAACACTAAACTGTATCCATTCATATCTAACAGTTAAATTTCTGTTTAGGGACTTTGAGTTCTTTTCTGATGTCAGAAAACTTCTCAGCTTTAGAACTATTTATACATCAATAGATACCATCTAAAACGTCTAAAGGGTTCAAATCAGTTTAGTTGACTGCTTGAGTTAAATGAGAGACTGCTTGCCAGGGTCTGGAGATTTTGTTGATTGAAGTCCTTGTATGTTGCTTGTGCAGCTCAAGGGGCATACATGGATATTTGTGGTTCATTCTGCCACTACTCAAAGGGAAAGGAGTGTCTTTGTTAAACTTCTTACATCATTCTTTCAATTAACAAATTGAAAACCTGGATCAGAGATCTGTCTAAATTGATTGAAAAACCATTTTACTGGATGAACGCTGCTATTAGGATTTGCCCAAGTTTTGTGATATTTACTGAAATACCTGCAGCCTCTTCTTAGTGGACAGTTCTCATTCCTGCTTCTCTTTATTTTTTTACATTCAGAAGTTAAATCAATGAATGTATCAGGACAGCTAGTTCTTCTGTTATTTAAAAGCTGCTTGTCATTCCCACAGCCTCTTACTACATCCACGTCTGATGCATCAAATGCACTTGAGAAAGAGAAAGAGGTTGCTTTTAATTTTTTTGTTGGAATGGATTAGCTCTGGATGCCTGCACTGACTTTTCTCAGAAAGTCTACTAGTGGATTGAGGTTTATTTATTTATTTATCTGTCTATGTATTTATTTATTTGAAATGACTGTTCCTGGTAAATGAAAGTGACTACTAGTCCAGAACACTTTTGAGTACTGTGAGAGCAAAGTCTTAGAAGCTGTATTGCATTTCCATGGATTGGTGTAGTGAATGAAAGAGTGTGGGTAGGTAACTGGGAGTCTAGATATTGCAGAATAGAGCTTAGTATGGAACGGGCTACTGATGTCACCTGCATGCACATCACCAAGTCATTTGAGCTGGGGATAAATCTGCTAAGTTGCACATCAGTGCAGTCACCACATCAGTCTGTTCATAGCATGTTTTCTTCTGGTTTGATAAGCCCAAAGATACCCTGAAGGAAAAGGATGTGTAATACAAAGAGAACATCTGAGAACTTGGTCTGTTAGTGATCTTAACTAGGCTGGGCTAGGTTTTCACCTGGATCGAGTATTTAAGATTGTCTTGAACTACACTTCCAGCAACAGTTGAGTGACCTTGTGCTATGCAAACTTGGACATACTGGCTTTTGTTAAAACAAACTTTTACTGAAAGCAGTGGGACACCTTTCTTGTGCGTGTCTAGATGGGCAAAACCTGCTCCAAGTGAAATTACCTTATTTTGAGTTGAGTTGGTGTCCTCTGAATGCCTGGGAAGGTTGATCTTTGAACTGAACAGATGTCCCCTGATGATTGAGTGGCTGTATGTGGTGATGAAGCTGTAGTTTGAGTCACTGTAGTTCTTACAGGATGCCTTCGTAAAAGTGACCTACTGATAAAGAGGTCCAGCCTCCATCCTCAACTTCCGTGTTTATCTTGGTTTTCATTGCATGTTATTCTAGAACTTTCTCTGTCTTTGGTCTATACTTACGTAATAAAGGAACTTACTCAAAAGTTACCTGGAATTTGCTTCATCATCTAAGAAGCATTTTTGAAGAAGTGTTTAATAGAATTAACAGGAAGCTGGAGCGTTACATCTCTTTATTTTCAGCATGGAAATATTCTGTTTTTAACTGTAACATGAAAGACTTTGGAGCCAAAATATTTTTGATAGAGAAAAAGTTTCTCCCAAGTACTTGAAGTAAAAGGAAATGCTACAGAGAGCATCATCCAGAAGTACATAATCTACACAAGATATTGCTTAACAAAAGGTGTTGTTTTTTGGCTCAGTGGATGTTTTTCAAATTTTCAAAGAAATCTTTAAGTTGTATAAGGGGAGAGGGAGGAAAAAATAAATAATCAGAATTTTTTAACGTAGAAGATCTTGAAGGGTGTAAAAAGACTAAGCTAGACTTGTGAAAGGTGTTAATAAAGACTTGTATTACGATATCTTAGATTTGGCTTAGATAGGGATTTCACAGCTGTCATTGCTATAGAAATCAGAATTAAAAAAAAAAAAACACTTTACACTTCAGGGATTGTTGCATCTAAATCAATGAAAAGTAGCTATTTATGGACCAAAAAAAACCCCAAAAAACGCTCAAGAATAGATTCAAACTGATAGACGTTGGTGTTTCAAGGTACATCTCAGCTTTACTCACAGTAGTGCTATTGTAATGGAGTTTGAGAAATCTGAAAGATAGCTTTAGATGGCTTTTTTTACCTCGTCCTCTAAGGCAAAGTAATCTCCATACTAGTGTAATTTTTGTGGAAAGTGAAGGAATTCAGTGGCGCATCATGGCTACAGATATCAGCAGCTAATGTTAAGAGTCAAGTTCTTAAAGATGATTATGAAGTAATAGGATGAGAAGGGTCATATTTATATTGAGTATATACATGTATCTGTAGCTTATATTTTAAGCTCAGGAGCATAAAAGAAATTTGAAATGTCAAATTTAATCCAAGAAAGTGAAGAAGTGCATGGGTAAGTGAACCTGATTCTTGGTGTATATCCATATGCAAAGGTCTTGAGTCCATCAGGTATCAGAAGATATGGAAGTTGACATTGGAATAAAGCGCTACTGACAACAAAATCTTCTGATTGCATGAACTCTAACATGGCACTGGGGAAAAATCTGTACCTAATGAGACTTCCTTTAAGTGAGAGTGAAGGATACAGCTAAGAGCAGCCTATACAATCGAATCATGAACCTCAGTGATTTGAAGGGCTTCCAAGGAGCAGACTCTGTAACCTCAAATTATGCTTTCTATATAGCAGTCGTTACACAGAACGCTAGTGTCTTTCCAACTGTATGAAGGCAGTTTAATTTGAATACCATAAACAGTTTGCCAGTAGTATTTTTTTACATGAAATGGCTTTTTTGTGACTAAATTCCTGTAGCATTTTCAGAAATTTGTGAGAAAACTTTTCATTATTTTAGCAATTTTATTGTGGTCACAATATCAGGTAGACTCAACTTCTGTAGAAGACTTGATGTCTGCTCCTTCGCAAGTACTGTAAGTGTCCAGCTCCTTCCCACCTTTATCCTTTATTTTCCAGCTATTGCTATTTCATGTTGCACAATTTTTTCAGTATGCAAGAAAACGAGACATCCTAGGAGAGGTGAAGTCACATTTGTTTTAGCTCATACAGCCATTTTCCCCTTCACGTGGACATTTGCCAGTTTCTAGTTTGCAACAGATTAAAGCTTATAAAAGTATATGTTATGTGGTATGATTCATGTGTAATAGTAATGATCTTACCTTTTTCCTTTATCCGTTGAGGAAAAAATATATATTTTTAAACTCTCTGGGACATTTTGCTAATAGATCAATTAAACAAGACTTATTAGCTTGATTAAAAATATTTAAGTGTCTGGGAAGCTTATAAATATGTTTTAGCATTGTCACGTGCTAAACTGAACGCTACATGCATTGTCTGTTCTTAGATTTTGATGCCTGTTATACTTCAAGTTGCTTATTCATTGAGAGGAAAACTTTTAGATTTCCATGAGAGTGTTGTAGAAGAGGCAGTGACAGAAAAGATGAAGCATTCAGTTATTATCATATTGTACTTAAGCTGTTTTGAAAATTTTATTTTGCAGTAGAAGTGGGTTGATGGTGGCATTACCAATGGCCTTCCTATCTTGCCTTTTGGACGAACGATTACAGTTTCTCCTTTCAGTGGTCGATTAGATATCTGTCCACAAGATAAAGGACGTGTGGATCTGTATGTTAAATTTGCAAAACAAGATATAATGGTGAGTTGCTTGTTTATTTACTGACTTCAGAAGAAGAAAAGGTAGCGGAGCAGTTTATACTTATTTTAAGTGTTTATTTTTTGTGTATAATTTTCTTTATGTCATGTTTTTTGCATTTTCTGTTTTGCATACAAAATGTAAGCTTTCCCTTAGACACAGTGGAAAGAAAAATATAGTAAAAATTTTGCCAGAAAGGTTGAAAGGAATGTATCTAGTACAAAATAGAGCAAGTATGTCTCAGGCTATTCAATTTAATTTATAGCAAGTCTAGACTTGCTATATGTAACAGCTACTCTACTTCTGTAAAATACTCGAGGGAAGCTATCACATCTGTTCATACTTACTAAGATTAGCTGCTCTAACTGAGTTTAAAATATATATTTAAGTTCTACATTTGAAATTATAACCAATGACTTGACACTTCATTGCTCACTTGAGCTCATGTTAAGATTTTAAAACCCGTGACTCCAACACTTTTCCAGAAATTTTGTTAGATGTTATAGGAATGTTTATATAGGCCAAGATGGATTTTTATGACCTTTTCATTGTTAACATTTCTGTCTGTTCAGGCTTTTTCTCACAAACTTTTACTACAATATTGCATCCTTTGTCATGATGAAAGAAAATACTGAATAGCAGTAGATCTCCCATTGTTGTCAAAGAAAGTGTATTAGAAAGGAAAAAAAAAACCAAACTGGTTAGCAATAGTTGCTATATTTTTTAAGTTTCACTTAGACCGTGCTTAATATGTTTTCTTAAATTGGGTGAAATTAATGTTCTTTAATGTTCTAAATTGGACCGATTTCTAAATCTTTGTAGTCTTTCACAGCATTGTAGTACTTGGTAAATGATGATAAAGAATGAGATTGTATATCGTACTGAAAATAAATGCATAACTTTCTTTGAATTTCTTGATTATTGCTTATGTCCAATATTTACTGCATCTAAAGGAAGAAAATGACTTGATGAGTAGAATAATTTTGAGAATAAATTGCAGAATTGCATTGCTTCTAGGGTCATCCAAATGCAGACTTATGTAAAATCTCAGGCAACGTTTTAAACTGTTCTTTTTGAAATACCTTTGGCTTTTAGAACAGCAAAAATGTGAAGAGTGATTTTCTTTCAGCAATATCATACATAAAAGGAACAGTTGTCTGTGACTATCTATATGAGGATTGGAATGTGAACAGTGTTTTCTCTTTGAACATCCTCCTTGTGTTGGTATCAGAATTTGAATACTCATTTCAAATAACGAAGATTATTTTGGCATTGTATAGCAGAATATAAATAAAGTACGTGGCTAAAATACCATTAATTGCACTAGGAAGTGGTCAGAATATTTCCTTGCAGAAGTATAGTTCGTGTCGGCTACCACTGTCTGAGGCAGTTCCTGTTGTGCTTCTGTACTTAAAACATTTCAGAAACTCTGGGCAGTTTTACAGTCAGTTTGTCTTAGAGGCTGTGAATGTATTGGTACATACACGAATCATTTGTACAAGTTTGGCTTGGTTTTCAGCAGTGTGCCTGAATATGTGATTTACTAGCATAGACAGTTTTTAAATATGCTAACCTAAGCAGGTGACAGAACATATAACAACACAGTCAAGTCTGAGATAAGTTGCTTCAGTAAATTAATTTCTAGCACTTCTTTCTTTTGCAGTTGTCTTTGGCCAACCTAGTAAGACTTAATCAAGCTATGTTCCCACCAAACCAGGAGAAAATGGAATCGCTGTACCAAAATGGATTTGATGATGCTGTACATTTTTTACTAAAAGAAAACTGGTTTGAACAGGCAAAACATAAAAAATAAAACCTGATAGCTTTCAAACCACAGCTATGGGCATTCTGCCTCAGATCTAAGAGATTGTTATCACAATTTCTGATTACTGAAATAAAAATCCCATTTGGAATTACATCATCTTCTGCCAAGAAAGTATCAGCTCCATTCAGAAGACCTGTATAAACTCGTCAGATTGAGAACTTTACTTGCCTAGTAGTTGGCTTGTTTGAGAAGATTCAGCTTTTGATCCATTTTGCTTCGGAACTGGACTTCAAATTGGCAATCGAAAGAGCTTCTGTTACCATAATTATAGAAATTTGGGATACTTTTCCAGTGTTATTTGAGAGACTAATCAGTGTTGTACCATGAAGAATTTTAGTCTGTATTCCTCACTTAATATAGCAGTCGTGCATGCTCATCGAGTGTTTGCAATATTGCTAATCTAATTTACTTCTTAAAGCGTTTTAAAGGATCTGAACTCTTAGCGCTAACCAGATGAAATAAAACATTTGCACTTTTACCTCTGATACATTTGTTTTTTGAACATTAAAGTTTTTGCGCTCCTCAGTGAAAGCACTTTCTCAATTAGAAATACTATTTGAAACCTTTGTAACAGAATTGTGATGTTTTGTCCATTAAAAATATCTTGTACAGTAGAGGAGTTATTTTTACTGTGTTTTCTTCTGCTGCTAAAATTGAATAAACTTATTTTCTTGGAACTTTTGTGAAGAGCTTGTTTATAAATTTCTCAGAATGCTTTGCTTATAAATAAATGTTTTATAACAACCTGATAAAGTGGTTGGATATAAGTTCTTTCACCATTTACCTTGCAGTGATTTCCCTAAATGCAAGTTCAAAAATTTCAGTCTTAATGCCTGAATTCTAAAATCTACAGCTACTTAAAAGCAAAGCGTTTGTTTCTTAAGTGTACTTTTTAAGATGAATTCTTAATGCTTACAAAAAATTGAGATTGAATTATGTATAGCACTGCTCCAAAATAATTGAAAATCTAGGTAGGTGAGAATTACAGTTAAATATACATATTTTGTGGCTGTTTTAAGGCCTCTTAATGTAAGCAACATATTCCTATGTAGATGATGTCAGGATAGGATTCATGTGGTAAGACTGAATTCTGTTGTTGTTTTTTGCTAGAACAAATAAATAATAATGCTTTTCATCAGCGTTTTTAGATGCATGAGGTTCTATATGCAGTGAAAATAGAATATGATTTCCAGATATGTAGGACTCCAGGTATGTGGGACAGCATTTCTACAGGTAGAGCTGAAATGCTTTTGTGCTGCGAAGACGCTTGTGCCTTGCTTGCCTTCATTCTTATTTACACAGAGGAGAACTTTTAACATAAATAGAAATAGTGAATAATGCTATTAAAAGATTGTTGCATACAGATCTGCTATAGCCTAAGTTTGTAACTCAATTTCAATACTTATTTTGGTACTGTGGCTGAATCTTCTTTTTCGTGTAGCATTCTGAGGGCTTGGAGCTACACACGAGCTTTCAGAAATAGCAGAACCAGTGCTACAGCTTCCTTGAGCAATCGTGGAGCCACATGTATTTAGCAAATCTGTACAAAGCTTGTTTACCTGAATGCAGTTCTGTAAGAGCTGCCTGTTAATATTATTAAATGAAAAGCTCATTTCTTGATAACATATATTGCTTTTGAGCATTGTGTGTCACAGTTTGATGTGCTCTTTACTTTATTAAAAACTGGCTTCTTTCTGCGTGTATTAGTACCACCTACAGGAATATGTGCCATATCCTGTACACCAAGCTCTAAGTGCCCCAGGCAGTGTTCAGTTCTTTAGAAACTGACCTTCAGATGTTTATGATAACATAGTGCTTTTCAGGGGGAATAAAATCATAGTCATGCAAAGAAAAGATGTAGAAGTGTTTATTATTATAATAGGAAGATTTATTATTATTTTTTTTTTTGTTTTTTAATTTTCTGTCTTGGAGTGTAAAAGTTGAATGAGAAAAGCAAGAGTCAGAGATTTTTCAGTTAGTGCCATTTTATAAAAGATGGCAAAAAGAAAAGTGATGCAAGCTTATTGTCTTAAGGCTTCTAATTTGGTCATAGTGTAGCATAGTAAAGCACATTTAGAAATGTTTCATTCTCAGCCAACAATGTTTGAATCTTTGAAATAAAATATTTACTGGTCTGTTAGCCTCTTAGGGCAGTATTTGCCATTTTAAATCAGGAGAATAGTTGTAATCTCTTTGTTTCATAGAGGAAACCATCTACTTCTGTGCATTCAGATTTTGTGAATACTACCCATTTTATTTCCTCCTTCCCCCATGCTCAAGTTGTACCACCTTGAAAATTTCTGTTGATGGTTTATGGGCTGGTTCCGTGACTAGTGGGGCGGAGGGATTTCACAAAATCCGCGCCTCCGGAAAAGGGAAACAGGGGACCCCAAAATAATTAAAAACAGTGGCAACAATCTGAGGAGGAACAAACTAATTTACTAAATGTAAAGGTATTGGAATGCAAGATAACACACCATAATACAGTATAATTAGAATTGAAGCTAATAAATCAAATATAATGAGAGAGAGATTGTCCAAAAGCTGGATAGGCCTCACCATAATGCTGAGGTGAGATGTGCAGTCTGGTTGAGCAGCAGGGAGAGCCTGACGAAGAAGATCCCGGTCAGATGACCTACCAAGGCCTTATATCTTCTCCCTGAGCAGAAATGATAACAGTACAGCGAACAGTCTTCTGGGGAATGTAGTTCTTCTTCTCTTTGGGGACAGGTACCCGGAACACTTTAACTCCCAGTGCACTACATGATGTTACGATGTGGAATACTGATAACCAAAAATCATAAAACCATGACAATTTCAGATGCTGTATTAAGAAAATCTTTATTTTCCAAGTAAAGTAGTACTTTTACAATGGTAACATACGTTATAAAAGACAAGTGTGTGAATTGGACACAATTGCCTTCTATTTATTTTCATGAAACTCAAATCTTTTAATATCTCTAACAAAACAATTTCTGTTGCTGAAAATAATTCAGAATTGGGAAGTCCGTACAAATGTGGTGAATGTTGCTTCTATTTTTGTGGAATGTGCAGTTTGCCACCACACAAATGAGAAATAACCTGGAAATGTTTGCAAAAGCTTCTTCTAGGTTAGAAAGACTGAAGTACCTTCAGGTCCATTGATTTAACAGGTTTAACAATCCAATCCCTTTCAAATAATTTCTGACCTATCTCTTAATCTGTAGTAGTGCCAGTTTTTCCCACTCCCTGTCCTAGCTCTCCCAGCTGATTGTGATTGTGATATTGCTGATTGTGTTCCTAACATAATCCTTTTTTTCTGTTTTTTATCTCTTATATGTGTGGTCTTACTGGACAATGACTTGTATGCATCTTCATTGGTTAAATATGTTCTGTTTCAAAGGGAAACATCTAATAAAATGAGAGCCTCTTAAACTTTGTTTCCAATTAGTTACATTTTCAAGAAGTGAATATTAGCTTTTCTATGTGAAGGAAATTTAGTTTGTTGTATTTGTGTGTGTGTTTGGCTTTTGCTTTGTTTTAAACCACATTGCAAGTTGTGCAGTTTGGCATTTCCTGGCTAATTTTGCAGACTAATAGCTGGAATTTTCTGTTAAAGCATCATAAATCTGTTATACTAAGAAAGGGTCCTGACCACCTTATTAGCATTTATCACAAAGACCTAAGGTAATAAGAAGTCCTCTTTCTTCTCTTTAAAGAAATGCTTTAAAGAAATGTCAATCCAAAGTCAAATACGTAAGATTTTTAAATTTTAAGAGTACTTCTTAAACAGATCCTGTTGTTCATTTTCTGGTAGAGGTGTTTTAAGTGAAGTCATTGTATGGCTGAAAGCATAATTTGTACTTGCTAGAATTTCACCTTCTGTTAGACTTACTACATCAATAGGCTGTTTAACTTTTTAAGAAAATACATTATTAGTATCTTAAAAGGTTGAAGGAAATCAAACTTGCCAAAGCTCAAAACTGTTTTCTGCCTTTATGCTGCTGATAAGTGGGTTGTTGTCAAGATACTGACTTACTACAGAGAGTCCACTGCAGACGCACAATCATTAAGGGACTGGGACATCTTACTTATGTGGCGAGGCAGAGAGTTATGGGTCTGTTAAGCTCAGCAAGAATAATGTTTATGAGGATCTTAGATGTGTATAAATAGGTGATGGGAAGGAGTGAAAAAGATGAATCCAAGCTCTGCTCAGTGTTGCTCAGTGTCATGACATGGCAACAGGCACAAGCTGGAGTAGGTTCTTTCTGACCATAAGGAAGCATGTCTGTGCTGTATGGATGCTGGAGCACTGACAGAGGCTAGAGTTCGCCAGGGAGGTTGTAGAGCCTCCCTCTTTGGAGATCTTCAAAAGTCGCTTGGGTACGGACCTGGCCAACCTGCTCTTAGGAGGCTCTGCTTGAGCAGAGGTTGGACCAAATGAGCTGTAGAGGTCTCCTCTAAGCGATAGTTCTCTGATTCTATAATTTACTGTACGATCAGAATTTCATATAAATATTAACATTACTTACACTACAATATGTGTGTTAAAAAAGTATAAATTAGAAAATGTAATATTTCATATATCTATCTCCTACTAAAAATTTCTTGCGTTCTAAACTAACTCTGAATTCAGCCCGGCTGACACAAAATTTCCACAACCTAGCTCACCGCTAGATAGCAAATAATGATTTTGTTTTTTTACTATCCTTGTGCTGCTGGTGTTAAATAGTTGCACATATGTCCTATTATTTGTTTTCAGACACTCAAAACTTTGGAATATTTAACCTTTCTAACTTGAACATTACGTCCAACTTATTTGGAAACATTTCATAGAAAATAGCTCTGGTGTTTCTAAGAAGCATGTGAAAAAGCGTAAAATCTGCCTTGACAATTTTGAAGGACCGTTGATCTGAAATGGAAGCAACACTGTAAAGCAGAAAGAAAACAACCCCATTCTAGTATATGTGTTATCTGAATGCGACATCTTAAAAGGCAGTTGCTCTGTAGTTATGCCTGCTAGATTAAGAATGAATTATTGTCATTTTTGCCAAAATGCAAGAGATGGAAAGTTCCACTGAATGCATTAACATCTTTGTGCTTCTTGAAGGTAACTTTGGTTCATTGACTTCTGCCTTCATATGACTGCATCTTCCTTTAAGATGGATTTCACACCTCGTAAAGGATCTTCTCTATAGCTACATGTTAAGATGTATAAACAATCCCTGTATTTATTCCCTTAATATTTAAGCTAATAATAATAAAAAAAGCGTTTAAAAAGAAAAGGTTAGTCATGTATTATAATCAACAGTATTTTTATTTTTTTAAAGGATTTTTAAAATAGGAAGCCTGAGGTGCATTTGAACAGCTGGTTTCTCTGGAAATTTACATATTTTCATCCCAAATTAGAGTTTGAATTTCTGAATCTGGAAACCTGAATATCTATGACTGAAGATGTGCTCAGAACCCAGTTTGAGTAGAGGAGTGAGGAAGACCATTATTTAGTTCCTGCTATTCAAATTTAAGAAAATGTGATTTTTTCATGACTTCATGATTGCCCTCTGCCTCTCCAAATGCACAAGCATTGTTTGTCTGTCCTTCTGGAAGTCATACTTAACCGTCTCTAAGTGAATCAGAAGTACTTTCAACAAAAGGAGTCAAATATCAGTTTTTAAAATTGTTTTAATTACTATTTTTACTTACAGAACAGGCAAATGTTTTAGAAAAATACAGTACTTATAAAGCTTTATCTGAACTTCACTAGCAACGTGCATTCACATCGTAATGCACAGCCTTGAATATTAACTATGACTTATTGCCCCCTTGAGTAAAAAAGAGCTTACTCTTTGTTTTATAGCTACTTCACAGTTAATGTATAAGGCTGTAATCTCTGGCATTTTAGCCTATGAACATTTTCCTTTCATAATGTCAGTGTTAAAAAAAAAAAACAAAAACCAAACTTGATACACAGTACTCAGCTTGTAAAATTTAATTGTTTGTGGAAAAAAAAAAAAAAAACAACCACTCGAGTTTGTCAAAGTATTAAATTCTCTCAAGTCACACGTACATAACTATTCCAAGGCACCACTTCCTCTGAGCACCTAATTATTATGCAAATTATGGTAAGCTCTTTCTATGAAGTTTAATTCTATTGTTGCCATTTACATGGACTCTAAAAGCATTCTAAGTACTTTAAAACAACTTTTAAAGATATTTTTAATCCAAATAGCCTACATTATAATGTTAGATATGCCAGAACAAGAACAGCAAAGACAAGCTCTTCATCAGTAATTATTATGTTTTCTTCAGAAATTATAACTATTAAAAACACATTCAGTATTTTCATTCTTTTGAGAGAGGCATGTACAAATGTGCACTGTATCAGTGGCATAGCTGGCTATACAGCCAAAAGTGGAAGAAGTTGCAGGGATGTATAAACATGAAGGCAGGATAAGGAGCTGGAAATAAGGTCAGGCAGTGCATCAGGAGCACGTGAGAAATTCCTCTATGACAAAATCTTTTTTTTTAAATTTATCTCAGCAGCAGACAAATACTGTAGTATAGAATTTGTCATTGCTTTGATGAAGCAAAGAAGCTGTCTTAACCCAGATAAAAACAAAATTCCAAATGCGTCGTCGAGTTTGAAATGGAAAAAAATATTCAGCGTATATGATCAGCTTTCTTGGCATTTAAGTATTAATACCTTTAGCTTTAACAGTATTTTGGTGGTAGCTGTGCACACTAAATATCATTGCATTTGTAGCTGTATTGTTAATTTCATTAGTTTTGAAGTAAATGTATGAATAGATGAAAAAATCTTGAACAAAGAAGATTCCAAGTTCACAAAATGACTTGTGCGTATGTTTCTTCTGTATCCTGAAGTAGTACACATCATTCACATGCTCATAGCATTATGGTTACAATTGTGAGGCTTGTTTTTCATATCACTTTCCTTTCAATGTGACTGAAAGTTCTTATTAGTGACATATCTTCATATTCTTGGTTAGACCCATTATTAATGGGTTTGGATGGCTTATCATAAATCCATTCACTTGGCAGGGTAGTGCTGCTATCTGTATTTCTTGAATTGTTCTTGCACTTTTTACAGCACTGATGAATCTGTAGTAATATTCCAAAAAATATATTGTTAAGCTATTAAAATGTTTTTTTTTCCACTAGATACCTCATTTTTTAGAGAATATATTCCTAGCTTCACTAAGATAGCGACGAGTATTTATTCTGAATTATTCATAAAGTTGCATATCACAGTCACAATGAAAGACTGAAGAACTGTTTAGTGGTAGTGGAATAAGGGTAATTCTCACTGCAGTCAAGAAGTAGAATGTGAGTCTGACTGTATAGCAGTGTTTTCATGTAATATTTCTTCAATGCATGGTACTATCTTTTAAGGTGCATAAATGCTTTTACTTTATTTAAACATAGAGCTTGTTTAGGGAGAAAGAGAGTTTTTTTAAAATTTGTCCTGTATTCTTATGTAGCTTAAGTGATCTTTCTGGAGAGTTGCTGGGATGGATATCTTCTTTTGAGGAGAATCCAGAACTGACAGCTCTAATAAGCTTCCCCATAAAATATGTACAATTGTCATGCAGGTTTCATGGGAATAGTGCATTGCTATGCCCTGGTCTTGATTTTGAAGCACAGAAAAAAGGTTTGACGGAAGTAAGGGGAAATATAAGAGAAATTTAAGCTAAGAAAAGACAAGTGTGACTTCTTCCTGAGATAGCAGCTCCTTCCAGAAGGTACCTGAAGGGCTCAGCCAACCCTGACATACCAAATTTAAGCAGTGGCCTAGAAGTGTCAAAAAGCCAAGGGGCTTTTGAGTGATCTAGTACCTCTTTCATTATTTCACACTCTGATTTTGACACTATACACATTTTCATGATACGGCACATTTGTCATTTAGCGAAGAAATGACCTGTAAGAAGTTATAGACTCCCTGACTTCAAAAATGTCAGTGTCTTTCTCTTTAGCTGCTGTGCTGCCTTGACCCTGGCCAGCAGCCAAACACTCACAATGCTGCTCACTCATCTCCCCCTCCCCAGCAGGACAGGGGAGAGGACAAGAAGAACAAAAATGAGAAATCTCCTGGGTCGAGATAAAGGCAGTTTGATAGGTGAAGGAATGAGAAAGAAAATAAACAACCAGGAAGTCCTAAACGAAGCAAGGGAAATCACTCACCACCTCCCTCCAGCAGACCGGTGCAAAGCCAGTCGAGAGCAATGGTCATCTTTTTAGCCAACAAAAACCCTTTGTTCTTCCTCTACATCTGATTTTCTTGATGAACACAATGTTATATGGTGGAATATCCCCTTTGGTCAGCTGTGGCCAAGCATCCTGGCTGCATTCACTCCCAGCCACTTGATCACCCCCAGCCACCAATTTGAGGAAGCAGACTGAGAAATGGAAAATGACTTGATGCCATGCAAATGCTGTTCAGCCAGTATATTGGTATGCTATCAATACTGTTTTAACCACAGATCCAAAACATAGCACTGTATAAGCTCAATTCTTCATTGAGCTTTCTCAGTGAGGAAAGTTAACTTCATATGCCAGATCTGGTATATTTTGCTACCACTAAGTGTACTCACAGTGACTCACTCATTTTAGGAAAGATTCACTTGGCTGTTTTTGTATATTCAGATGCAAAAGTGCATTTTGACATGCTTTACTGCTATTGTATCTTAGCAAATTTTGTTTGTTTACCTCCTGAACTGTGTGAACATTTCTCATTTTGATGTGGCTTTGAAGTAACAGCACTTAACAACAGGTTTCTAAGGAAAACAAAACCCATACCTTACTCGACCCAGAAGGGCAATCAGATACCGTAAATGTCTGTAGGTCTTGTAACTTGTCAATGGTGCTGAATCTTTTGATAATGAAATCAGCAGAGAGGGAGCTGTTGCTATAAATCTAGTTTCAGTAACACTTAAATGGCCCTTTTAACTGTACAAGCTGAGAACCCGTTAAGTTAGTTACCTGTTGCCTCTTGGTCCAATTTAGCCTGTATCTGTTAAGTTCTAAGGGGCTCTAAAATATTGGTTTTTGATGGGAGAGGTTATTGGTAATGAACAAGGAACTTTTTAGGTCTCATAAGTTACCATCTTATACATTTGCAATTAAGGACCTTGTAATTATAACTAGAGCCCATTTTAGTACTGCCCATGCCTTCAGAGACTGAGATTCTAATTTGCATCATGTTATGGCATAGCTCAGCTTTATTTTCTTCCAAATAGTTTCCTTCACATAAAGTGTATTCCCAAATATGACCAAAATAGAACTATTATTTGAAAGCAATCTTTTTATTTTTTAGATCCATAAGAAGAGGTCGATTAAAATGATTATGAGATGGGGAAGAGAGCCACAATTAGGAAAGAGAAAAGATTTCTAAAATATCATGGGAAGTATAAGAAATCACTCTGGGCTTAGACAATTTTGTATCAAAAATATTTTCTTCTCTTGGAAAGTATTTTCTAGTCAGTGTGCTACACTGCTGGCTAAGGAAATGTCAGGTGGGGACCCATTCCAACTGATGAATGGGAGTAGGCATAAAGCCCTGGCGTGATTGGTTGGTTGGCTGAAACACATGTAAAATAAAACATAAGCAGACATTAATGTATGCCTGGTGGAGCTCGTGAAATAGGATCTGGAGCCCGAAAGTATGGAGGAAGCGGAATGTGTTTTGAACTGCAAATCATTTAAGAGATTATTTTTTTCTAACTCTCTTTCACTTCCAGGTGAAAATAATAACTCTTGGTCATTCAGCAACATCAAGAATAGCTTCTCAGTGGTCAGCAAGCTCTGAAAATGGCAGCTTTTACTTTTCTAAGTATCTCCACTTCCATAGCTTTCTTTTATGGTCATATCCTCAAATATCCAAATACAGGGAGTTCTACCTCTAAATCTTTGGTTAACAGAAAAGAGACAGACTTTTTACTTTACCACAGCTGCAAGAAGATCTTTCTTTCATTTACTTATAGTATCTTTCCATTAAATATGCCATCCATCTTTAGGTCTGTAGTATTTGTTTCTGAAGTTATTACTTACACCAAAAGCTATGATAACTGTGGTGACGAAGAGAGTGTATCCAAGAAGAAGGAACCAACACCACCAGGTCGGTTCTGATCTTATACAGTCTTTGCATATGAAATCTGAAATGAAGAGGAAGAAAATTAAGTATTTGAAAAATTAAGAAATAGTTGCTTTTCTGATATGATTTAATATGAAGTATTAGTGAAGACTGACTAGTCAGCACAGTTGTCTTTATCACATTTTATTTCACTTTTTTTCAGACTAAAAGGTTATACTTCTCATGAAAGAACCATTGTCTTCTTTCTACTTCAGTGATGAATTTTTTAAACTGCTGTGAGCTAATTATAAAATGAATAGTAAACAAATTTCACAGGTGATCGATCCAAAAACATCTTTATTATATTGCACATGCTTCAGTTATGATGAAAAATATGGGTTTTTTTGTTGCTGTTTTTTGTTTTTTGGGTTTTTTTAATAAATAAATAAAACATATGCTTATGGTGTGAAAGTCAGAAGGATTTTGTTGGCAGCTGTTTTTCTTTAGGGACTCAGAAGAACTGCATTGGGCAATTATATATAAAGTGAAATCTAGTAACAGAGAGATGCTTTGCAGCGTTTAGCATGCACTAGTCAGATATGCCTGCAAGTCTACAAGCAAAAAACTTGGCTCCTCTAAAATTATTTACCTCAGACACTGGGGTCACTGTCCCCTTCAGGATTACAGAAATTGTTTATAAAAACTGAGGCTAGGAGAAGAGTTATAAGGTGCTGAAAATAATTTTACAATTATGTGGAGAGAATCTCCTGCTCCTATGTATCCCTACTTTCACACACACTTTCTAAAATCACCCACACTGCTTAATTTACTACTAATTTTTCAGAACCTGGAGGTTAAAGCACAGATTGCATACTTCAAAACAATTGCTGGCACAAAAGGACTGAGGAAAATGATGAAAAATGAATGTCACAGATTTTTTTATTTTTGTATGGAGCAAAGTAAAGTTTCAGTAAATGTTTGTGGATAATACTGAGACAATATATTTCATATTCTAAATATATAATGTATATATTAATATAGAAGATTAACCAAAAATACTATAATATACAAAATATTTCATGTATATAATATGTATTAATTATTGAATCCATGTTTTATTGCCAACAGTCAGATCCTCAGGTCACGACTGTAGATTGCTTTTTCCCCACCCTTCTTCTCACAGCACTAAGTGGTGGAATAGAAATCAGTAAAACTGATGGAATATTTAACTCACCTTGCATCCAGTAATACAATTTCTTTGATTATCAGATACTTCTTACCGTGCACTGTCAGCTTGGTTCCGTTTCCACATTTGCCGTGGGTTTTCTGGGTTAGTATCACATCACAGAAATATGAGCTGCTGTCATTCTTGTCAACACTGCTCAGTTTTAAGATAGAGAATCCCCTGAATATGTCCTTGGTGATGTGTATGTGTGGCCTGCCTGCTACTGAACTTGACCGAAGACTCTGCTGGTTGTCACAGCTGGGGCCCTTCCTCCAGTACACAACTGGCTCCTCATTCTCCTCCTTGGGGTATTCAAAGACACACAGCATCCACACAGTGGAGTTAAGGAGCACACTGGCATCTTCGGGGTACTGCAAAACCAAGAGCTCTGACCCACTGCTAGCTGTAATTAATAATTAATTAATAATCACATTTATTAAAAGGAAGGTTAATGTTCTAGTAATATTCTTCTTAGTCCAATACATCATTATTTAAATATTTGATTACAACTTGTTTTGTGCAGGAATAATTGCAAACAAGGAAATAAAATTATAACTGAATGAAATACAAATAAAAAATGAATACAGCAGTAAAAAGTTTTGCAATAATATATTGTATTCTTGTATTAAGATAAATAGAAGAATATTCAAGCTTACTCATATTCATCACTTCTGATATTTTCTGAACAATGCCAAAACCTTATTTTATGTGCCATGTCAATACAAGTCTTAAATTTCCTTAATTTTTCAGCTTCATTAATTCTTGACATCATATCTAGGTCCTTTGCTGTTTTTTTTTTTTTAATTTAATTTTATTTTATTTTATTTTTAATTCTTTATAAAACTTTGTGTGAGTACTGTGTGCAAATAAAATAACCATATAGAACTAATGCAGAAGGACAATGGATCCATAGAAGATGCATATTTTGAGAGTGATTTCTTGTATATATCTGTTGTGCAGACAGCAATGAGATAAAGGACTGGAAGTATGCCTGAACATATCTATTGCTGTGCCTTGAGCAGGTAAAGTACAAAAAAAAAAAAAAAAAAAAAAAAAAAAAAAACCAATTCAACAACAACAACAAAAACACCTCTTAGTTAAAGTTAGATTGCAATGAACAAGACAACACAACTCAGGTATTAAATGGACAGAATTCTGAAGGTTAAGCTGATAATACTTTTTAAATATTCCGTCTGCCAGAGGATTGGAAGGGACCTTAAAGATACCTCGTTCTAACCATGTGCTGTGGGCAGGACTGCCACCCTCCAGGTAAGGCTGCCCAGGAACCCGTCCAGCCTGACCTTGCATGCTTCCAAGGATGGGACATCCACAATTTCTCTAAGCAACCTGTTCCAGTATCTGTTCATCACCGTTATCACAAAATATTTCTTCCTTATATTCAATTAGGTCTACCTTCTTTCAGAATAAAATTGTTTCCTCTTGACCTGTCACAAGAGACCCTGGTAAAAAATCTTCATCTTAGTTGTAAACTCTCTTTATGTCTTGAAAGGCCACGATGAGTTTTCCCTGGAACCTTCTCTTCTCCAGGCTAAACAAGCCCACCTCCCTCAGCCTTTCTACAAGAGAGAGGTGCTCCAAGCCCTCTGATCATCCTCTGGATCCGTAAGGATGAACACTGGGAAATTTTTGTAAATAACAGAATATTTGATACCCATATCAGATCAGCTAGCAGTGACATCTCGCAATTTCTAGCTACTTACATGACTAAACCTTTTCTCCTTTTAAGTCTCATCTTAAATTATTCAAAATTTTAACTAATAGATCATGAGACAAGTCTGCTTCAAAGTCAGTTATTTAAACTTTAAATAATCACATTGAAACTCCAACACTTAACCCTATTCTCCCTTTGTAGTTAGTTAACAGAAATAATAAGTTAAAGTAAAGCTTGATTTTAATGCCATTATAAAGATTTAAACAGATAAAACAATTTATTTTCTCATCTAATGTAAAAATATTTCTCATGTTCAGAGAAATACGTTAAAATTCTGTGAAGTGAATCATTTTCATTCTGAGGTGAAACCAAATTTCCATTATAAATGATCTTATATTTATGGAACTGCTTTGAAATGAAACAATTTGTCATATGCAAATATACATATGAATTTTTATACTGAGTATAAAAAATTGGGAAGTCATTACAAAACACAGACAACAAATGCTTTTAAAAATATCAGAAAAAATAATGTTTCAAAATAGCTGAATACCTCTTTTTTATATATTATATTTACTAGAATTTTTGTCATTAGAATACATGTAAGAAATATATGTTCAGAAATAAATGTGTTGTACTTTAAAGGGATTTGGTTTTCTGAGATCTAACATGAAACTCATTTTAAAATGTAATTAACCCATAGGAGAACAGGACCTTTCTGAGCTACTTTCTTCATTTAAGTATAAAGCAAATCCTTAAAAAAATTCCTGCATCATATTCATAACAATATTCCAAAACCCGCAGAAAACCATTCTCAACTTTATCAATGAAGGAAATAACTTTATGAGAAGAAAAAATGGCTTGTATCTGAAATATCTCTTGCATTTTCATCATATCATACAAAAATTTTAAAAAAGTCCCAAATATTATGTTTTCTTTTCCTTTTAAATTTGTTAGTGTAAGTGAACACAAACAGTTTTAAAGATATTCCAAGATCTACTTACACTAAACTCCTGTTGACTTACTGACCTAAACATAAAAATGTCAGATTCATAACACGTAGAAGATAACCCACTATTTTTTCTTTTTAAAATGCATGTTAGTGTGATACAATTTTTATTTTTGGCACTCTCATCCTTGATTAAATATTAGTATTGCCTTTCTTGATCAGTTTGGTTTTGAAGAATTCTGAAATAAAAGGATTTTTTTGTTTTGTTTTGTTTTCTTTTTTTCTTTTTAGAAAGCTAACAACAAAACAACAGAAAAAATCTACTTACCTGTAATGTTAACAAGGTAAGATATCATATACAATATGCCAATCCTCATTGCTTTTTTTGGGATGGCTAATTGAATGGTTTTAAAATCTCAGATGAGACTGCTAATGCCACAGCTGCTAGCACCTAGCTGAAAATTAAGTTCTTCAAAAAACATGTTTTTAACCTTGTTCCTAGGGGGGAGGTTCTTGTGGTTTTACTCACTTATTTCCCTTTCTGCCATTGCACATCCTGGACATTGCAACAGATCAACTTCTAATACTGTAGTTTCAAACTTAACTCTATTGTGACTGTTTTTCCATTCTAAGATTTTTCTTCAGACAGCTCAGAGGAGGAGAATCAGTTAAGTATGATGAGTTTAGTCAGAGCTACCCACCTTAACAAAAAAAACAAAACATATTTTTAATGCCAGTGATGATGTAATACAGCAAATTTTTCAACAGACAACTCCCTCTGATGCTTTTAAAGCCCTGTTTATGCCACTAGCACCAGATATATGAATATGACTTTGCTCTATCTTTGTACTTAGAAAAATAACGTACTGCAAAAATATTTCATAAATATTATTTCTCTTTGCTGAAGTGATACTGAATGTCTAATGATCTCCATGCAGTCCAGCATACATGAACGTTAGCTGCCAAAACCCACAAAGTGTCAAAGAAGGCAATATGGTTACTGTCCTAACGTATACCTTTGCAATTCACATAAGACCATGAGATCAGCTAACTTCCTTGCAGCTCCTATTAAATTTCATCCCGCACCATTACCCCCGGGCTTTATTAAATCTTGGTTTCATCCCTCTCTCCTGCCTACTGATCTGAATGCCTGGATTTGATTAAGGATAACTTCCATGGAGATATCCAGTTTTGATTTGAAGGCTTTGAGAAGAGCATCTGCAAATTCAGTGGTAAACTGCTGCAATGACTAATCATTCTCACTCACTATGAAAGACTATGTCTTCATTTCTATTCTGATCTCTGCTTTCAGAATATAGTTACCTCCTTTTTTTTTTTTTCAATTTTCTTTTTTTTTTCTAAGATGATAGTTAAGATTTCTTAAAACCATTTTATGAAGCATTAAAATCAAGTTCCTTCCCTTCTGTTCCTCTGACTTATTTACGCATATAAGACTACTCCTCCACAGTTCTGATACTTAACGATAAGCATATGCTTAGGTCTATTGCTATTCGGTAAAGATGTTTGAAAAGAGCGGATAGGAGTGACGTGTATGTGGCATAAGAACTTTCATGAAGACAAATGAGAAGACTTTTGTACTTACTGCACAGTATCTATGTGAGTGAAACTTCTTATCAAGAAAACGTGGTGAAGGATTTGAAATAATGAAGAGCTTAAATAAGATCAAATCTAAAAATTTTACTTTATGACACACAACAGAAACTATTAAAATGACTTTGTTAAAAAAAAAAAAAAGTGAACTTACTCTCTATCACTGCAGAGAGATGAATCTTTAAATATTTTATATATTTCCCGCACATTAAATAGCTGCCTGGGAAGAATTTTAAACTCTAAAACTTAAAACAAGTTAGCAAATGGACAGTGACCTTCTAACCTTCTCCTCTAGAAAGTAGTGCACAACTTTGATACAGACTGGAGGACTGAAGGGTAGACCTTTTTCAAGACCATCTCATGGAGATGAAAATAAGAATCAGCTCTATTAAAATATCAGAGATATAACAACATATAAGAACAATCACATTTAGACTTCTGTCAGTCCTATGTTGTTTCTTATTACCAGCTTGAGCTATAATGTCAGAGAACTTATAAATTTATCTAAAAATATCTTTTTAATTATCTGCTGAAATGATGATTGGTTTTAGGACTATAATAGAGACAATACATATTTAAAAGGCCTAGATTCCAGCTGATTGATTATTGTCCTACAGGACTGGAAAAAATATGAATGGATTTATCTAGTAGGCTGTAGTTTCTCTGTTAGCAGTGTCGTTTTCACTATGTTAAATGGGAGAATTTAGAGTGTAACTGCGTGTCTGTCTCACTGCTCTGTGGTTGTAGTCTGGAGGAGTGGCATAGTTAAATATTTTCTAAATGGAAAACAAATACACGATCTGTTTTAAAAATTTATTATGGCATCACCAAGAGATGAGAAAATAAATTTTGTGCCAATTTCTACTGAAGCAATGAAAATGGATTACAACATGAGGGCAGAAGTAAACAATTTCAAAGACTAATAGCTTTTCACCAATCCTTATTTGGAAGTATTTATCTTTGAAAAGCAATCAGGCATTTTATGAATGTCTATAAAAATGCAGATGAATATAGCTGTATGAAAAAAACTATGCCTTGTAGTTCAACTACTACTCCAAGGTAGCTACTGTACAATATACAGCTGCTTAAAGCAAGCATCTCCTTAGCATACCTTAAACAAATAAGGTAACTTGCATCTAGGTTATCATTTAGGCTTATTCAGCGTAAATTTCATCTACAAACATTTTAGAAAACTTCCTAATGGTAAGAGTAGCAGAGCAGATCCTCTGGGGAGACTGGGGAAGTCCGGGTAAGATGGGACAGGCCTGTATCAAGAGCAACATGAGAATAGTGCATATGACCTCAGGATTTCTCTGTGTTTTCTGATCAGTTGTATAAGATGGGAGAGGACTAGCACAGAGAGAGAAATATGCAGAGGCTGCTTTAAGTCCAATGACTTCTGAAAGCCTGAGAGAAAGTCTGCAGTTTGCCCAAATAGTGCAAGATATGTAAACTCCTGCTGGGTGTCTGCATAGAAATGCATTGTTTAGCCTATTAGAAAGTTAAAGACACTGCAGGATCCTTTCTACTAGTTACCAGAACAAAACAGGAGCGAAAATGATATTCACACTAAAAGCAAATACTTTAATGGCACCCCACAGTCACAATTAGGAGAGAAATGAGATGAATGACAGGAGAAACATGGAAAGAGTATGTATGCTCATTTGACCGAAACTACTAGTTTAGTTTAGTTGTTTAGCTGTTCCTAATTCTTATAGCCAAAAAAGGAAAATGCAGCGATACCAGAATATTTTCCATGTTCATACATTTCTTTAGTAACCACTATGTGTTGAAAAATTCGTTAATCTTTTTGGTTGGATTTGGAGACAAAATTTTTTGCACAGTTCCTCTTAATAAGAATATATGGATGAAATTGCCAACAGTGTATATCAGTAGTGGATCTGCAGCTTGTAAGTTGAATTTAGAGCCAGTTGCATATGAAGTCAGCTGATCTCAGACTACAGTATTGTGTGTTACTAATAAATAAAAAGCTAAATACTTTTATAACACAGGTCATTAGGGGAAGATAACTTTATTGAACTTCTGGATTAATCTGAATTGTTGGAGATCGGGAATTTGAGACTTTCTGTGTATAGGAATGTGGAACCTGCTAGTGCTTCACTGTTCTCCTGGGTGTGTCCACATACAGAGATGATTTTAACTCTGCAATGAAATGTTCTTCCAAATTCTGGAGGCTTCCATATTCTTAATGTATGAGTGGAAAAACCTTGAGATTGCTTGAGCTGCCATTATAATCAAGGAGATGCGGCCTGGTTACCCATTCAAGTCTATGGGATATTTTGTTTGATCTACTGAGGGGAGTCTACAGTATATATGACTTATTCTTCCTGGGATTTCTTTTCTTGAATTTAGCATGGAGAGATCCAAATAGTAGTTAAAAGCTTAACAAACGACCCAAGCAAGATAGTAACATTGCATTCTGGCAGGCTTCATATATCCTTACCTAATACATCAAAATACCTCTGCCAAAGCCAACGCAGAAGCTCAGTGTTCTGTTCCTGGATATACCCAAATGTGAAAAATCCATAGTTTCTCTAACCACGTATGTGCTTTTGAGATTTAGCTATAACTTCATGCCAGTCCTTCACACATGTTCAGAGGAGTCTTAACGCACATGACCAGGTCTCAACCAATCTCAAAAATGCTGTAATGAAAATATTTTTTCTTGATATTGTACAGAGCTTGCATAAGAAATGGAAAGCTGCAAATCTTCCTCAGCAGGGTAGAATTCTGCATTTCAGAAAGCAACACAGTGTGAAGTATGAATCAAGCTATTACAGAGTTAAAACATCTCTTGACTCTCACTTCATCTTCACCTCTCTCTCCACATTTCCTTTGCTCTCTTTTGCATTGATGTTGGAGAAGCACACTGATGGCAGCCCTCTAGCCTGGAAATACTCTATTCCCTGCTAAATTGAGGGAATTTATTAGATAGACAGAAACAGAACAATTTTATCCTTTATAGATGAATATTGAAAATTTAAAATCCACACAGATATCTAAAGGCAGCTAGTGCAAAGAAAAAACTTTTTGTGATTTTTCTATTCCCACTGAGAAATCAATTCAGTGATGAGGCTACAGATTTTTATACAGATTTTGGTTTATAAGCTGTTAACTTCACAAACCTATGGGGGAGGATGTAAATCTGAAATATAATCGTACCTTGAAGAACAGCTAGTTGCTCTGGCACTTTTGTCAGTGTTGTTGGACTTGTGTTGAACAAGACAATCACTTCAACTTCGAGAGCATGATGCTGATGCCTTTTAAATCCCATTTACTTTCATTACTGCAATATATATTTTACTGACACATCAAGCCATGAACTTTTATCTCTACAGAAACTATATTTCACACATAGGAATAGAAAACTCAAGGAGGAAAGGAATAGTAAGGAAATATTAAACAGAGAATTACAAAAAGGAAGAAAACATCCTAAAGATAAATGTAAAACCACTGACTCACGTATATTCAATGTCTAGAGAAGTGGTACAGGGCCTACAGCTCCCAGATGGGATGCTTCTTGTGAGCATCTTTGTTGTTTTTGTTTGTTTTTTGTTTGTTTTGTTTTTGACAGCTGCACAAATGAAATTATCTGATGGGGATTGTTTACTGTAAGAGACTGAAGGCTTCAATTCCTTACAACAGTACTGCAATCAGTAACAAAAAAGTTGTGAAACTAATATCATTTAGATAGTTTATTTTTATTTATCTGTAAACTAGTAATGTGTAATGTCATTAACTATATTCTATTTTATGAAGATCCAAAATTGTAATTCCAGCAGTTGAAAAAATATTCACTTCTTTTTTTTTCTCCCCCCCCCGCCCTTGGGGTTCCTTGACTCCTTGTAATTCACATAATTGTTTTTGCTTGTTTGTTTGTTTTCCTCTTTCCAGATATCACGAGGAAATGAAGAAGAAAACTGACTAGCTTTTGAGAAGCTAGAGCTCCAGATGCCGCTCTTAAAAAAAATGAAAAATGAGTTTTTAAAAAAATTACATAAATGAGTGCCCTGGGGGCACTGTAAAACTTCAGTGTAAAACTTCAGATATCTGTCCATATATCCAGAAGTTGGAGCTTATAACAATAACTTCTTGTTAATTCCTATGAGAGAGATTAAAAATTGAGGGGAAAAAAAAAAAAGCTTTAATGTTGGAGAATAAAGTTAACTCGTAATTGGATTATATTAGCAGTATGATTCATGAAAGTTTGTGCTACCACAGTCAGAGTTTATCTTTTTCCTTTTCCTTTAATAAATATTACAAAGATTTTCCAGTGCTGGTGGTCTTCCACCTTCGTCTAACATAAAGTACCCTTTTGAAAGTAAGGACCTGAAAATTAATATGGCTTTCTCATGAACATAGCATATTCTCAGGAAAAACCACAGGTGTTACTAATAAAGCAACTAAATTACTGTCTTCTATCCCTGTGGAGAAGCCAGTAGCAATCTGGGAAACAAATGATCTAGCAGGAGGTAATTCAGATTCTTACATGTGAGATAAAACTGCAAAATAGTTGGGTCTTATCTTAACCAGGAAACATTTTATGTGTTATACTGTGAAACAAACACTGAAAATGCTTTACCAGAAGTGATTAGAGAGATAAAACTCACTCCTTTTTAATTTGCTTCCTTATTTTTTTAAGGTTAGAAGAAAATGCATGAAAGTAACTAAACATAATGCTTTTTGGTGTTTGTCTACTGAGTTCCTTTTTTTCTTTAACTTTAGAAGAGAAGCGAGAAAAGGTAAATGCAAAGAGCAGTATTGTTAGAAGTGATACCATGAGATCTGCGAGGAAACATTTTTACTGGCCCGTATAAACATTTAACGTTACATTTAATCCACTCCTGAAAAGACAAGATTTCCAGGAAACTGCCAGACTTCCTGCATTTGTGTAAAACGTTACCTTTTAGAAAATATTTTTTATCTGTTTCAATTGTGGTGAAAGTTTACCTTTCTTTAGCACAATTCCTTCTCAGTCTCTTAAATTTCCTCTTTGAAATAAACAGTTTTCATGTGAGTTAATCCTTAAAAAGTATTTAGGCTTAATCTTCCCAGTCTACCACAGAGTAATAAGGCTTAAAAACAAGAGTCAAAAGGAGAGTTTTTCAAAACCCTTCTGAGTTTATTCAGGTAATAAATAGCAGTAGAAATGCAAGAATCTTGGCTTGGCTATTTCTTTTCTAATACTCCACTGGCTTTCTAATCTCAGCCTCCTTCTATGTAAAGTAATCCCTTTAAGGGGCCAGGCGATCTGGGAGCAATGTAGTCCAATGTGCCTGAGTTCAGCAGAAGCACCCACCACAACTTTCATTCACAAACACAATCAGCAGAATGGAAGATACTGCAACCCATGCATCATAACAGCCAGTTGCTAGAGCAACTTCAGATGGAAAGAGGGACTGGTGTTTCATTATGAAAGTGTATCAATGTAATGGAAGGCCTCTCATGCACAACTCCCTGCTCTGGCAAGCTTAAAATAGCTTTAGAACCATTTGAATCAGTAAAAATACAAATATTTTCCCCTCCATTAAATTTACAGCATTATTAACCATTCTGAAGAGCACTTATTGGTTATCTTTTGGTTTTAAGCATGGTACTAAGCAAAAAGGAAACCATTCCGCTTGTCTCCATAGCATAATGCTTCAGAGCACCAGAAAGCAGAAGGCTCAATTCTCTATCACATGATCTTGTTTTGGTATATTGAAGGGAAACTGTTTCAGAGTCCGATTTGATACAACTTCTGAGCCTTTGAGGCAGGCACACTAAAGTCTTGAAGGGTGACAGTGAATGGAAAATGTGATGTGCTGATTGTATTTATCTCTCTTGCAGGATCTTTCTCTTCTGTCTGTGATGAGCACATGTTTTCCATTAGCAGATAATCACTGTTATCATCAACATCTTTGTTCAGAAACTGAGGCATAGATACTTCTGATATTTGCAAATCCTGATATTGAAAAGGAAAATTGGGAATTATTCAAATTTTCTGTAACAACATTTAGTAATGAAAGGTGGCTGATAAATCCATTGTCAATAATTTATCATGTGAGGGGTGAGTGGGGAAACTAAGAAAGATAAAAGTAGATAATATTCTCACTTATTTTTTCCACCCTTCTCTTTCTCAGATTTCAATTTCATTTTGTACTTTGCGTGGGATGGTTGTGTCCTGTTTGAATGTTTGAAAAATGTAAGAGAGAAAATCTTTTCACGTCTCTTGAAGTTTTCATTTTAATGGTGTCCAAAGCTCATAGGTAGCCTCTACTGGAACAAAGTTGTATATGTAGTTGGGGATAACCAAGCTAAGTCTGTATTCTAACAGACCTGTTACTGTCATCAAGACTACTTTCCTTCTAAATTGGAAATTATACAGATTTTATTTATTTATTTATTTTGTGGGATGGGAGGAGACTTTTAAGTTAGCAAATATAAGATCAGGAAGTTTAAAATTGTTAACACTACACTTAAATTGTGATGCTTATACTCCCGAAAGTGTTTGAAGAGAAAAGAAGAGAAAAAGAAGGAAAGAAAGAGAGGGGGAAGTGAGGCAAGTTTAAAATGTACTATGGATGACGGAGAACTGACAGATCATTTTGAAATTACTAGAGTCAACTGCTGAAGAATGTAGCAAGTTCAATTTCACCTCTGTGTCAGAAGTCTGTACAGTGTACTAAGGGAAAACAATGTCTTAAGCTTTTTAATCTTTCCATTTTCTCTTCTGTGATGAAATTGGAAAAAGTGTTTAACTTTTCAAATACTGTTAAGTATGCAGTCATATTTTTCATTATAGATATGTGAAATTTGACTCTGAGAGCTAGAAAGACAAGGTTAAGTGGTTAAGATTTGATACATCTTAAGAGAAGCTTCTTCTCAGTGCAAGGGGTTGATGTCAGAATGACCAAGGGAAGTTTTCTGAGGATGATTTGCCAGAGCAGGTCAACAGGTGGTAAATAATTTCCAAAATGCTGCCTTTTGACAAAATTTCCACTACCCATAATTTCAGTTCAGCCCTATTCCCACTGCCCATTACCTATCTTAGAGTAATGCTATTGTCATTATTATAAACAATTATGTTTTGGGTATTTTTAGTACTTTCTTATTGCAGTATTTCTTTTGATCATTACTGCAACAACCCTAATGTTTTCTAGTACTGTCTGTTACAACCTTATTCAGTTGACAGCCTGCCCCCAGCTGTTGTTTTATTACTAGTAGCAGTTGAGATATGAGAGGTACATAGTTCCCCATGGCAACAACCTTAAACAGAAAGCAAACAGGCATGTCCCCAAAATCCTCAAAAGAAACACCTTTCTAACCAAGGAAACCACATGACCTCCATGGGGCCATAAATGAGTAAGTATTACTTTGATCCTTTGACTAGACTATCTGTTTTTACAGTTGGCAGGGTAGGTTTGCTTAAAAAGACACCAAAGATTTATCTTTCCCTAAGATGAAATATTGGTTTTGTGGCTACTTCATCATAACAGGCTCTACCACAAAATCTTGCATTGCCTTGTGTGGCAGAATATTGTTACAAAGAGAACTGTGATATATTTCCTACAGTAATGTATTTTCTGCAGTTCTTTATCTAAAAGACCTTTTATCAGTGAAGACATTCTGGTGATAAACTGTAATATTTTGTGGCAAGACCCATAGCAAATTCTTGCACCAGTTTACCCTTTGCAGAAAGAAGTGCTTCAGGCACAGGTTCCCTCTAAACTCTCCACATCCTTGTACCTACACTGCATCATTTGAAATGGTTGCTGTGAGAATACTGTATGCTCTGCAAATTGCCTCTAAGTGAGATTCTGATTCTGGAGAAGCTACAATAAGATGTTATCACTTTGGTTTAATGTAGAGATTAAGCCAAGTTTGTGCTTCTGTGTGTCTTCATAGAGAAGATTGAATCAAGTTTTCTTGCTCGCTACTGAAACTTTTGCTGTATTCAGGTCTAGTGCTCTTTCTGACTTATTTTAGAAGCATGGTCAAAACCAAATGTGCCACTCTCACAAAGGGCCATAAAACCCTGGTAGGAATACTGTTGCCTGCTGCTGGCTATGACAGATCCCTTACTGCGATATTTAGTTTTGATGGAAGAAGTTGCTGCTCTGTCACTTCTCACAGAGTAACTACCAGCAGTACTTCTCCTTAGTGCTTCTAACATCTCTAGACCTAGTTGTGATCCTGTAGCTAATCTCAGTTTAGGGTAGAGGTCAGAGAAGCTTAACGCCAGGAAAGGAAATCATTCTTGAGAGCTGCTCACTAAGAAGCTCTGAGTGGTCACGCTCAGTTCATGTGTGTCACTGAAAATGCCAGGGTGTGCAAACACCCAGAGCAACACCAAGAAAGCATCAAGGAAAAAGAGTTATGAGTACCTGGAGTTGAAACATAAGTCTTGCTCCACTGCTACCAGTATTTTTAAATAGGAGGAAAACAACTGTCCGTGAGTTGCCTTGTAATTTGTGACAACTCTGTTGAGATCCAGGACTAATTTTCTGTTTAGATTTCCTTCCCTGTACTATGAAATTACCTATTGGAAGTATTTGGGAAATAGCACAATATGCCCACAACTACCTTTAGTTAAAAGCTTGTCATTTAATTGTGTTCTCTGCTGTAGTTTAAGGAGAGATTTCTGGAAGAATCTCATTGCTGGCAATGTGAGAATTTACAAGAAAAGGCATGTGGTAAGCAGGCTGTTGTGCATGAACATCTTCTCTATTCATAGAATCACAGAATCACAGAAAGGCTTAGGTTGGAAAGGACCTTAAAGATTATCTAGTTCCAATCCCCTGCCAGGGGAAGGGCTGCCCCCCACCAGCTCGGGCTGCCCAGGGCCCCATCCAACCTGGCCTTGAATGCCCTTGAATGCCTCCAAGGATGGGGCACTTCAGCTTCTCTCCACAGCTGTGCCAGCGCCTCACCCCCTCTAATTAAAAATTTCTTCCAAACATCTAACCTAAATCTCCTTTTTTTTTTTTTTTTTTTTAAGTTTAAAACCATTCCCCCCTTGTCCCCGTCTGTCTCTCTCCTTCTTGTAAGCTCCCCTCAAGTACCAGAAGGCCGCAATGAGGTTTCTCCAGAATCTTCTCTTCCCCAAGCTAAACACACCCAACTCCCTCAATCTTTTCATAGGAGAGGTGCTCCAGCCCTCTGAACTTCTTCGTGGCCCTATTGTTATGAAGACATTCAGTGAGTATTTTTTCCTGTTATTGCTCTATTCATCTAACTATTTTCTTTCTCTGTTTTCATGCTTTTATCTCAGCGTTCGTATTTGCCATTTATTCATTAGGCACATTACAGAACAAACTTAATCTATAACTTATTAGATGTGCATTTTATAAAGAATGGATATTTGCCACCTTTCTAGACTCCTACAAGCACAGGAATCTGTGCCTTATGTGATTGAGCATATGATTACAAAACAGAAGCCTTTGCTTAAACTTTCTGCAGGCTATAGATCTAACTAAACTAACACACATGCATTTCTTGATCTAGTTAATCCTTCAGGACACAAGATAGTCACTGCAGAATTAATGAAGAAGGAGTTTACTTTTTGAGCAGCGAGAATGAAATTATACACTTTTCCTTTCTCTAGTTTATAGTGTGCTACCATAAATTTTTGTGAGGTTTTTCTTTTGAATGATGACCTTTGAAGCCAGAATGTTTCTCTAATGCATTTATTTACTTTCAATTTAATTTCACAGTAATATTGAAGAACACTGATAACAAAATTGATATTAAAGTATGTGTACCAACCTTAAGATCAAAGTTCAGAGCCTATTCATTACATAGTTTAGTATTTTAATATAGCATGATATTTTAAATTGTCTCAGAACTAACAAGTGAATCTCCATACAAAAGCAGTTAAAGTGATTCTCAAGAATTCTGAGGCTTTTTATCTTTTGTATCTTGTTTTTGGCTGCAGTTTGAATTTAATTTTCTGTCTTAAGAAAAATCTGTTCTTGCATCTACAAACTCTCAAGGAACTTATTATAATAGTGGCTGGTATTAAAAAAAATATAAAAAAATCGAAACAACAATAACATTAAAAAAAAGGAACATTTAAAGAACTTTTGGAAATAAGGTATTAAAAACCATATTGCACCCATTTTGAATTGGGAACACATATTTTCCTTTTGACTCATTTTCTTCTTCATATCTATACAGATACAGAGTTTGATTTAGATTTACATATTTATGTTTATGTTGTAAGAGTTCCATGCTATTGCAAAAAAAAAAAAAAAAAAAAAAAAAAAAAAATTCCGTTCTACCTGTATTCTATCTTTATTTTTGCTTGAATTGGATATAGTTTTTCCTCCTCGGTTGGTTCCTCAAGCAATGTTCAATTGTTCTACAGGGAAAGACATTGTACTGTAGAAAGTCTTGATCCAGTGGTGTTAGCTAGCATGAATACAGAACACATGCAGAATTTAAAAGAGATAGACCACAAGTCCTAGCTAATTTTCAGCTGATAATTTTCAGTGTCTTTTTTTACATCCTGTTCTATGGAACATAGAGAAATGTATCTAGTTGTATAAAATATTGTATATATGATACATATATGAGACTGAGAAAAGGAGCATGTATTTTTGTTAAAAAAAATACATTTGTTTACTGTCTGTACCTTCAGTACAATTTCCACAGCTTTGGCAAATATCGTATTTGCACATATGGTAACTTTTTATTGTTGTTGTTGTTGTTGTTCACTACTTCAATTAAGTGAATCCAAACCTATTACACGAGCATCAATGTTGTTCACCAGTTAAATGCCTTTCACAATATTTTCCCCACAGCTTCATACTATTTACCAAGTGCTGATGTGCTTTCTATGCATCTAAAGGGTGAACATCTGTTTGTATGAGGGAGTTCCATTAGACCATAATAATCTCCAGTTAATTGCACAGCAAATATTTATTTCTCACACATCAAATTAATGAAACAGTGAGAGAATAATCACATCAGCTTGGCAAACAACATCTATAGAGCTATCTAAGACTTCCAAGGCATTCTTGGCAGAAATCCTGTATTTAGAAGAACTGTGTACCTTTGAGAATACTATCATCATTTAATTACCGGATGATAGTGTTGTTTTGGGTTTGTTTTCTGTTTTTTTGTTGTTGTTGTTTTTTGTTTGTTTTTGTTTTTTTTTACGTGGAAGGAACACTATTAAAAATTAAAAATTAAAAAAATAATAATATCTGAGTATTCTAACATGCCATGGCCACAACAATGTAATTGAACAGTTATTATTTTCAAGCTACTGCGAAGCTCACTTAATATTAAATAAGATTTGGCCACTTCAGTCACTCTGCAGCAATGTCTGTAACATTCTTAACAGCAGTGTGGATAATTTTCATGTGACTACAGCAACGATTGTTTCCTACCCCACACGTATTTTGGTATTCTCCTCTCAGCAGGCTGTGCTAGTATTCTCTATGCTATATAGTGAGTAAAACCAATGACACTATATGCAACTGACAAAGGTCAATGATGCATAGCAGAATAAAGTTTTTTTTGAGCAGACGAAGCAGTAATCATAAGTATCTCTGACTATCCTGTTTTATGTCTTTGCTATAAAATTCATACCATTTTTTCTTAATATAAATTCTGAGAGACTCATAAATATTAATTTTGTTTGCACAAGGCTTTCTTTTTATACCACATTCTTTTTCTGAAGCTTATTCAAAAGTAGATGCATGGTATTTGTATCAAATATAAGGGCTCTTAGACTGTGCATAGAAGCTCAATTTTAATAACTAGAAACAGTGTTCATTTTTCTTTAAGTTAATTGAATTTGATGCCAACTACCTGGATTTACAAGCCCTACTTTTTATGAAACTGAGATGAAAAGACTGACACACACTTTTTTTCCCTTTTTGTTTTTTCCTTTACCTTGAAACTATTCAAATCAAAATTAAATATGAAGGTTGCTCTTCATATTTATTCAGTAATGCCTCCTATGTTATTATGTTGGCCTGCAACATCAGAGGCAGACGTTGGTCATATAGTAGTAGAGACTGAACCTCTGTCTAATATCCCATTACATTTTGTTGCTGTGTGACAGATGGCAGCAGAGGGACAGTCTGACAGAATGGCATCTGACATGGAAGTGTGAATGAAGCAAATGTATTGAATTTAATTACTCTGTGCAGAAAAAATGCACCTGTTGACATTCATCAATGCATGCTGAATGCTCATGGAGACCAAACAGTGGATATGAGCACAGTGAGGTGGTGGGTAGTGCATTTCAGCAGTGGTGACTGCAATGTGAAAGATGAGCCATAGTGTTATTGTGATCTTAGTATCTGTTGTAGCTTCCATTTAAATAAACAGGAGGTTCAGAGTGACCTACATGTATGCCACTATCCAAGGGGTATTCACTTTTTATGTAAATTTTGTTCATGAAAGTGAAAAATTTGTCTTAATTTCTCTGGCTGTGCAGAAAAAATGTCATAGCTTAAACTAAAAGAATTGCTTATCATAAATAAAGAAAGAAACCCTAAGAAGAAAAAAGGTATGTAAGATCCATGGATGCAAACTGTATTTCTGAAATTTTGATGATTTTGATGTCTATTGAAAATTGATCAGTTAGAACCTCAAAGTCTTGTGATTTGGAAGGACTTGGATTAGTTAATACTTCAGTTCTCAGTTTCATGTGTGACATAGATTAGGAAAGAGGACTAGCCACAGTACATTATTTTAGTCAAATTTAAATCAAACAGTCTGATTTCTTACTCTTGCATCAAGTCTTTTTTGATTTACCCTTAGGAACAAATGTTCCTTATTTAAACCCAAAACATTTTTGTATTCTAACAAATTAGTGCACAGAATTGATTAAACAAATTATGCAAAAAAGAAGCCTTAAAAATAAATCTTCCTATATTCTTAAATATGTACATACATACAGAAAGATATACAGTATATAGTTATCTTACTGGTGAAATGCTGTTAAATTCCAGAGACATAGTGTAAAACACTGCATCTGAAATCTCTAGTTTCTTGAATTCTTCTTGACTGTGTTGTTAGTCCTCAAATATCCTTATGTTTTGGAAACAATGAATATTGTAGGGAAAAACAAAAAACAGCTGGGCAACTGTATACTAAACATAATTTCATAAATATCTTTTAAAAAATCTGAAACATATCAAATAAATGTTATCTTTGCAACTTTACTTTTAAATTGTTGGCAAAAATATACAGTTCAGAAGACAATACAACAACAAATTTTCTCCTAAGATAATTTTTTATTTTTATTTATTTTTTTTAGTATATGCATTACTGCAGAACAGGACAGAGAAGTATGGTAAGAAATATTCATTTAATTAATCTAGGAGATGTTATACTACATTGTTTTTACCAAGGATTAAAGAGACCATCCCAAACTCTTACAGCATAAAACCTTATTACTGCACCATCAAATACTGTATAGTTAAGGAACATTGCTGTAGGATTAAAAGTTTGGTAACATTCAGGAAAAGCCTGGCTAAAGAAAAAGTTCTTCTTGCTTCCCCCTCCATTTCTCTCTCTTCCTCTTTCCTGCTCCCATGTATTACCTATGCTGTCTGTTATGGATACATATCTGTGAGAGCTGATGACCTGGTCTAAATCACATACACAAAGAAAAAGCAAGCAGACAACAATAATAACAGCATGAAATAAAAACAGGGATTTGCCCAATCAATTTAAAGTGAATTTTAATATTGATATTGTAAGAAGTTTTTCATAGGGATAACAAAAAACAATAGACTAATATAGAACTAATAAACTAATATAGAAACACTCTTTGTTTGTTTGATATATGTTAGAAGTCTCAACACTGTGAACTTGAAAGCAGAAAATTCTGAACTGGTTGACTATGTCATTTCAACCATATTGCAGTATTAGTGTGTTTGTTAAGTGTATGAATACAGAAGACCAGAGAAACAGAGAGGGAGAGAGAAATGAGCATGTTTCCAACGAGAAGGAGATGGAGAGCTTGTTCCCGGAAAATAATTTCTGTCTCCAGTTCTGATTACAACAGACTCATCTTCCTGTCTATGTCTTTGAAGCTGGCTGTAAAGACTGGGGTGTTCTGTTGTCACTGAAAGCCTTAACTAGGTATCTGAGCCACGAGGAAGATATGCACAGAAAGAAACAGTAGACAGGAGGCAGCAGACTTGTGAGTGGCTTCTATCAGAAGAGAATTTCCACCAGGTAGATTTTGTTCTAGTCCTGTTACATTTCAAAACAAGATATTTGAGAGGTATTTTTCAAACCACTTGACTGGGATAGAACTTTCCCTAGTTTTTTTTTGTGGATGGAAGAGCAGCCAAGTTACCTGAATGCATCAGTCTTACCACCTAAATGTATCAGTAGAAATCTCATAAACTGTTTTGCAAAATCCTTTCTTTTTCAGAGCTTTTAGTTTGAAGGTCTCCTTAGTGACTGCCGTTCAGCAGAGCTAAATCTTTCATTATATAAATAATACACTATCACAGAACAACAAAAAGATAAATCTCCCAAGTTTTTCTCTCAAAACTTGATCAAGCTTCACATCATTATTAAACTAAATCTAATCCCCTACAATCCCACCTCAGTCACTGGAAGGTTTTTATCACTTTGTTTCACTAAAGATGTCACTAGGATTTTAACATTTCAGTGCCATAGGTAAGGGCATAATGGAAATCTATCAGTTATTGTTCTGTTTCAGCCACTCTTGGTCACAGAGTCTTAAATTCAAATGCAGGTCTCTTACAGTTAGAGTTACCTTATTATCGCAGTTTAATCTCTAAAGTCCAATCAAGTCTTAAGCAGCATGCTTGCACAGATTTCATTTTTAAGTGACACAGAGAAAAATACAATTACTATTCTCATTTCCTACAGATATTCCAAATCTAAACTGAAACTCCTACCTATTCTGAGGCACAGGATACCTTATTTTCTGTTATTAGGTTGATACTGAATGAAAACGTATCCGTACACCTATAAAGTTTACACAGTATAGAATGACACTTTTTGTTTGTTTGTTTGTTTGTTTTGGCTGTTGCTAAAACCGTAGAGTTTCTCTCTGAGTTAGTTTGTGAAAATGTTTCTTCTGTTTTCAGCCAGATTGAAATCTCGCTATGTGGAATGGAATCATAGAATGGCCCGGGTTGAAAAGGACCTCAAAAATCATCTAGTTTCAACCTCCCTGCCACTAGACCAGGCTGCCCAGAGCCAAATCCAGCCTGGATATTTTCAGTCAGTTTTTATAACTTTATATCCATGGTATTTAGGAAATTGTAAAGATCCTTTGTAAATTAACATAACAAAATCCTTAACCTAATGAAAGTTGTGTTAAGTCCTTTGAAGCTTGATATTCTCATTCTCTCTGCCTCTCTCTCCCTCCTGCTGTTTAAGGATCATCTTTTTTTTTTTTTCTTGTAAGATGCGCTGGGTCAGTGGTTGTTGAGAATGAGCTGCTACAAGAGTACTATGAGTGGCTATAACCTATAGACCTCCTTAGTTTATGAACTGAAGTAATGTTAGCAAACTGGAGATGCTTAATAGTTTTTCAGTCATTGAGTTCTTAATGTTCTTTTTCCTGTGATTATTGAATATACCAGTAATAAAAGCCATCTTGTGAATTTTATAGCTAAATATACATAACCAGCTAGATACATATATCTGTATCATTAGATACAGTTGAATCTGTATGTACATATAGCTTAGATATACTCAGGATGTAAGGGAAAAAAAAGAGTCACGCAGCCAAAATAAAGGAAGAAAGAAAGAAAACAAGTTGAATCCCCCAGAAATGTTTTACTAAATACAGCATTTGATTCTAATTCAGATATAATTCTGAGATCTAACAGGAAACATCATGAAAGTCATTGTGGGATATCAATAATCTTTATATTAATCTTTACCTATGAATAGAAAAGTTATGTTTTGTAGTCAGAGTTCTTCTGGAAATTGAAAACACTGCATTAATAACATTATTTTTGCTATAGATTTTCCTGTACTCTTTCCCTTACTGTCACTGAAAATATTTTCTGTGTGCGTGTAACTGCATGATGGGATCATGATGATGAAAAACAAGATAAAAGCAGGGCTTCCTTAAAAGGAGATCTGTCTTTCAAAGAAAGCACTGTGAACTAACCTGTATTACACTTAGAATTGAACTTAACCACTTAATTACTTAATTCTAACTAACTGAAAACAGAGTTAGAAATTATCAACTTTTAAACTAAATGTGTTAAAGAATTGCTGTCTTCACCAGTTGTGAAAACAAAAGAATTATAGAATCATAGAATCCCAAGGTTGGAAAGGACCTACAAGGTCGTCTAGTCCAACCATCAAATACCAACAAAAAACACACACAGAGAAGAAACCCACAGAAAAATCCACAACAACCAAAAAAATCTCCTTGAGGCCATAAAAGATGAAGTGTATGTATGTGTTGCAAGAAGTACTTTACAGCATGAAAAACAACTCATAAAATGATGCATCATAAGTATCACATCAACCATTTTATCTTTTCCTGGTACACCCAAAGCTCTTCCTGCTAACTCGTGTTCTCACACTTGCATTCGCATACGTAACAATTATTTTTTGTGTAGTCAAACTATTAGCTCATGGCATGAATTCTGTTGATTTAACAGTATACAGCTCTGACAGATCCAAACATGTCAATGTGAAAGGGAGAAAAGAAACTCCTTGTGTTTAAAGGATGGAGGATGCTGTATTACACAGCTATAAGAAATTAAATAGATTGTAATATAACTTAAAAGTATGTTACTTGTCAAATAACTTGTTTGAAATAGAATTTTATTGGAACACCTTAATCAGTGTTCAACGCTGCTTGTGAAATTTGGTGCCAAAATGTACTTCTAAATTCAAAAACAGTGTTTATCACACACAGTTCTTGCTGGTAAGCTAATAGCCTGTGTTATTTGACAAATAACATGTTTGTAAGTTATTTAACAATCTATTAAACACGGTATTACAGATGATTCCAGAATAGCTGTCATTTCTCTAGGTAACTATAAGTAAGTTTGATGGGACTTACCTCACTAATTATTTAATATATGTATAAATTTTTTCTTGTCCTCTTCCATTCATTTTAGTATTTTCTGCAATGATATTTTTTACCAGGATTTCTTTTGTCACAATTGCTAAGGGATATCATAATAGGTTTAACATTCCTTATTTGTTGGACTTCAGAAAAAAATGCCTATCTGTACCCCTTAATTTTAAATGTGTATCATGCTCAAAGTCAAGATTTCTTTTTTTGTATAAGAGAGAAGATGCCTGTTGAGATAGAAAGCCTCTAAGAAGAATGGTAATTTGAATAAGAAAGTAACATACTAGATATGTGCTGTGCTGTTGCTAGTGTGATATTATATTTAAACACTTATTTGGTATTTCACTAAGGAAGAATACTGCATGAAATATGTAATTTCTTGCTACAGTAGAAGAGGGGAGCTAAGTGACCCAGCAAGCAGCATGCTAAGAATGACATGCCTGGAACTGTCTGGCCAGTACAGTGCCTTATGATCCAGCCTGCGTCAGAAATCATAGGTCTTTCCAATCTAGTATTACCCTTCCCATATCTGCTCCTCCATTCACAGAAAGAATTGTTTCCCTCCAAGATGTTATTAGAATTGTTTCTGGAAAATGAGGTAGAACTGGGCTGAACACAATATATGCTTTCTAAGACTTCATTCTTTTTTATAGCAGTTTTTAGTGGCTAGAGTACTCACACAATGGAACATACCTGGCTATTAAGTACTGCTCTCTTCCCAAACCTGCATCACAGTTTTAGATGAGTCCAGTTCATAGAATTTGAAGTCATGCTTCCATTAAAAATTATGTAGTATATTATCTGTCTGAAAAATTGCTGTTCCCTGTTCAAAACAAATCTATAAGCGGTTGTTGCACAATCTCACATTGATTACAGCACACACAACCTGCTTAGATGAGATATTTATTTATTTATTTATTTATTTATTTATTTATTTATTTATGGGATTGCTTCATTATGAACTTAGAACAAAAGCACGAAGATGTATGATATAATATGTAAAATAATTTTTTTGGAGCTGTTTATATGACAACCATATCTGTCATACAGAAACAATTGATTCATTTCTGACATTAAAAGTCATAGGTATCTGAGAGGACTTACTCAACTCACAACAGGCTTTCTTTCTTGCTTCTAGGGTCTGGACTATGCTGGAAACTCAGAAGCTGCCACTGACCTCTCCTTTTCACTCTTGAAATCCTTAGACAGGTAATGTGACATGCAAGGAAGCTGTGCCAGTGTGCTCTCCCATGGGGAAAAACATGTATTGAGCAAGAGGGTTGAGACCTGTATGCCTACTTTAAGTGGCGAGATCGCAAAAATACAGGTAGATCCTCTGTTTACCCAGCTGTCCATCCACATCCATAATTTCTCTTTATTCTGTTCAGTTTCCCCTATATTCTGAAAGCTAGTTTCAACTTCATATCTTGTTAAGGAGCGTAATTTTTCCTCTTTTCAGACCAGTCATGTTGCTGCTGGGCATGAAGAGCAAGGGTTAGTCTTTGTGAAGACATATAAAAAATACTATTTTCTTGGAAAGAAACACTACGTTCTTTGCATCAATTGCCCTTCCCCAAGGTTAAAGGTGTTGTTTCAATTATAACTTCTTCATAACAAAGCGCTGAACAGACATAGTTTAGTCTCTGGAGAAGGAAAGTGTGGTATATTTCCTTTTTAATACTAATTATGACCAACTTAAAATAGTAATAGACCAATGACCATTAAGGGCAGAAAAATCTCTCAAAGCAGCTTAAGTTGTGTATTATGATTTGTTTCCTAGCTACCTTTATTTATTGATTATCTGTTTATATATATATATATATACGTGTAATGTGTCTTTAAATATCTATATACTTGTATGATGCTATATTTTACATTAAAAATATTAAAATTCAAGAAGCAGCACACGCTTAGTTCATGGAAAATGATCCCGGCACAAGACTTTACACTGACTTTTGTTGTACTGATGCATTCCAGGAATCAGTGACTGGCAGCCAAAGGAAATAAAAAGGAAATAGCACTTTTCTGTATCTCACCCATTTAGGACTATGTATGTGTTAAGCACTAATAAGAATTTGTACATAAAGTATTAGAATGGTGCACAATTTCTTTCCTTTGTATATTGACTAGTGATCCATGTCCATGCATGAAAGCAGTTCCTTTAAGTCAAAAATAAAACAAATATCAGAATACGAAGATTTGAATTTACAAAATTGTTCTACTAATGAAATTGAAACAATGAGGTCCTAACATACTTCTAGGTAGTTGCTTTAACTGTGTAGCACATACAAAAGTAAAAAGCTATTATTTACTTCTCTCTTAAACCAGCAGATTAAGATATACAAAATTACATCCATATAATAAGATATTAGATGTAAGAAAGAAGATGTTAAGAAGGAAGAAGTTGGTTTTGGTTCCTATTTTCCTTTTTTTTTATCATTCAGGTCTTGGACTTGTTTCAGCTTTGCCCCAGCTCCAACGAGGTGCCCAGTGTTGGGGCTAACCCATGCACCATGCTGCCTCCTCCTGATGTGGTGGTGGGATGACACATGCTGTGAGGGCCCCTGAGCCCTAACAGTCTGGATGTGCCCTGACAAAATCTGAAAGCCGTTGGGAAGCTGAAAATTTGTCTGGGAAAAACTACTATCACTTTACCCTTTAAAATATTTCTGGTCTTCAAAGAGTTGTTGTGCAAGGTGAAGTCTAAGGACATTTACATACTTGCTTTTATACCATGCAGGCATCTCCAAGAAAAGACACTGGAAAGTATCATCCAAATGCATGCAGTGCCTCAACAGGTATTTCTACAAAGCTTGAAAAGGAATTAAAATGTTTATCTGTATTTTACTGAATTGCTTTATGCCTCCAGGTCAAGGCAGTAAGGCCTTATTAGACTCTGATGCACTAATTATTCTGCAATTGAGGCTCTGTTTACTGTTGGATAATGGTGTTCCATGGAAGAAAAGACCATGAAATAATCTGTTCTGCTTGTATAATAGATTAAGTATATCATAACTGTTTCTTCTACAGCCAGTTTTTGATATCTTATTCTTGAGGAGCAATGAGGTGGTTAAAAATTATTCTGGAGGAGTAGCATGTAGGTCCTCGTGTGCCGAATGACTGTCTCAGGTGCTTTGTTCTGCCACTTGATTTGTGCTAGGAAAGAATTTTAAAATATTTATGCTTGTGGCACTGAGGAAACTTTGAAAGTAAAAGAGAAAGGAGGTGTTGAGGCACTGGCAGAGGAGACTGAGATTGTTTTTTGTTGTTTTTATTCTTGTTTTCACTGAATCTGTAGAGTGCAAAAAGAGTAAGTTGGTGGTAACACAAGTGAGACATAAATTTGATAAACAGAAGTGGTCTTCCACTGGATCTATCTCTTTCAATTTCAGCTTCCTTTCAGCCAGAGCTATAAAAGCTAGAATGCATCACTGCGATATGTGAATTCAAGACAAAAGCAAGCCGAGAAAGGAAGCGTTCTTCTTTGCATCTTTGCTTTGGTTTTTATCTCTATCCTACTGAACTTACGTTGTGGAATCACTTGCAATTGTTTTTAAATGTAGAGTTTCCTTCTGTTCAGGAGAGGAAATATGATCACAAAACTATGGGAATCATAAGTGCTGATAATGCAATAGTCTTACACCAGAAATTAATCTGAATTCTTAAAGTTGTATTTAATAATTAACAATTGTAAACTCAGTTGCCAATGAAAATTACTGAAGGAATATCTTACTAATTTTATTCTTTACTAAGAACTGGCAATGCCTAAAATTTGGAAACGTGCATTTTGTATTTAACAAAATTTACTAAGGTATTTTAATTTTTTTCTTTTTTTTTTCCTGTTTTTAATCTACCAATATACACTTCTCAGCAGAAGATAGAAGCAAGAAGTTGTGTTGTCACATAGAAATGCTCAACAGCAAGTCTTGGTCTGTTTATCGTTTCAGAAAATACACAGTGGAAAGTTATTCTTGTACTAAACCAAGAGAACATAACATGTCTCACCCAAATTTGTCTAGGTATTTTCTTGTTCTTACATAGCTTGGGTTCAGTCACAGGTGCTATATGACCCCAGTTCCAACTTAGGATCTAGTGAAGGACATTATCACTTGCCAATATCAATATTTTATTGTTTGAATATCAACTGCAGCTTTCAGTGTTTTTCTTGTTAAAAAATGTCAGCATGCTGGCCTAATGAAACATAATTTCAAGCATAAGCACATGGCTGGACATGGAGTTCAGTCCCATTTTTATACAACTTAAAAATTATTGGTGATATGTATTTGACTTTAATTCTTTGATCTGAAAAAAGAATTATCCTCCACCTCTACTCTGCCCTGGTGAGGCCACATTTATAATACTGAGTCCAGTTCTGGGCTCCTCAGATCAAAAAAGACAAAGATCTCCTAGAAGGAGTCCAGCAGAGGGCCACAAAGATGATAAAGAGCCTGGAGCATCTCCCATATGAGGAAAGGCTGAGGTCTGTTCAGCATGGGGAAAAGAAGACTGAGGGGGGATCTGATAAATGTTTATAAATATCTAAAGGGAAGTGGGAGACAAATGGATGAGGCCAGTCTCTTCTCAATGGTGCGTATCAATAGAACAAGGAGTAATGGCCTAAAACTTGAACATAGGAAGTTCTGTACAAACATGAGGAAGAGCTTCTTTATGGTAAGAGTGACAGAGCACTGGAACAGGTTGCTCAGAGGGGTTATGGAGTCTCCTTCTATGAAGATGTTCAAGGCCCAGCTGGATGCCTACCTGGGTGACCTATTTTATGGTACCCTCTTTAGCAGGGGGGTTGGACTCAGTGATCTCTTGAGGTCCCTTACAACCCCTGCGATTCTGTGATTCTTTGAAAAGGATACCCTTTTTTAAAAAGTGGTAAATGTGAAAAAAATTAGATGATTTATAAATTTTAGGAAGATTTGTTCTTTAAAGTGCTGAACAATCTCACAATAGAAGGGAAAATATATCATGTTTACGTAGGATAAAAACATATTCACACAGAGGAATATGTTTCTTATTCAACTCCTTTTCTTACACAAATTTACATACTTTGTTAGCATGTTCATCTGTCCCTCTACCTCTCCTAAAAGAGCTGAGGAGCACATTGCCTATACTCAAATACAATTGACAATTTATTGTAAATATATTCTAATTGCATTGAAAGTATGAATTAATCCCAAGGACATGAGAAATTAATCCAAGTGCAAAGCTAGCAACTCTGTTATTTTCTTAAGTATCTTCATAAATGCAAAATTTATTTTGACTATTTCCTTGCCATCATGTAGGCATTGTCACTTAAGACAATAAGGATTAAGGAAAAAAATAATTTATTAAATAAACAGAAAGAGTTACTTGGAATAAAACCAAAATATCTCAATCTTACTGTGTGAGAAAGTTTTATAGTCTACTTTAATAAGAATTTTAAATCATCAAGTAATAGTTGATCACCACTCAAACTGAGATAGTGATGGGATTGATATACTGTCCAGTACTAGCTAATATAAAATATCAGTTGGAAGGATCAGACTGATTAGGAAGGAAAAAAAAATCTGTTAAGATACACATATAACTTTGTCATTAGCAGTGAAGAAAAAGAAAGTGCAGATAAACAACTGAATTTAATGAGATTTTTGGCATATATATTCATTTTTGGCACTCATTTCAGTGTGAACAATTTTTTTTTTAAGTAATGTCATGTCATTGCTAAATCTCTTACTGCAAGATTTCTTTTCAGGGCCATCACTCCAAAGTCTGGGGATATTAAAGCAGATGTTCATAATAAGAAAGCACAGAGTGTATGAACATTATTTATGAGGTTATTTTTTTGACTTTCTGGCATCTGAATCTGAACTTGAGTCAGAAGTGGGCAGTGAAAAGAGCTAGGTTTCTTATTACTACTTACTTTAATTTCATTAATCCACATTGGTGTTCTGGATGAGATCCGTATCAGTTTACTTTGACAGGTAATTTAAGTTCCTTTATCACTTTCTTCATCCATATTGCTTTTGTCTGACTCTTAAAGGAAAACAAAATGAAGAACATGAAAGGATCACATTAGCTTCCTGAATTTTGCCTGCTGCAACATGGGAACTGCTACAAAAAAGGACACTTCTGAGTGAAAGTGGGTATTTACAACTGAATTCTTTTTGCTGACATTTCCATCTGGAAAAAATTTGCACAGAAGAAAACTCTGATCCTACCATGCTTTACCTATGGCATCTATAAACAGATGCAAATTTCTATGAAAGATTTAGATGAAATCTAAAAACTAATCTGAAAAACTTTGCTTCTTTGCAGTTAGAAAGTCCATTTCTACTGAGGAAGTTCTCTGTTCCTATTTTCTTATTCATGTAGGAAAATCTTCTGTCAAATCTGCTACAGTGATTTTTATTGTATGAAGCATGCTGGTTTGCAATGTGGGATATTAAAAGAAAGAAAAATAAAAAACCAAAATGACAAACAAATGCTCTAACCGTTAGTGGGCTTTTGCCACTAATGGAAAGACTGGTTTCTGGCTGTTGAACTCTGAAATCTGACTTATGTATTAACATAGCTGGAAGACAGGATAGGCAGCTGCTTTTGGAGGAGACTCCCGTAATTCTCTTGCTGTAGAGCATTTTTGTCTGCTGGAAACAGAGAACTAGATGAACTCATGATCAGACACATTGTCTTACTGGCATTCATTACTATCAATCTTGTTTTTGATAAAATGATTTCTTTCTTCACTCCATTATGTTTTGATTATACCTGTCTATGTAGCTGGTGATTGCTACAGTCATTGAATACAAAATGATTATGGGGATGTATAGTATTTATGATATTTTCCTTCCATTTCTCATCAGTAAAGTGTGGTGCAAAGGTGAAAAAATTCTCAGGTACTTTGTGGACCGTGTTGACAGAAACTACTAACTGACCAACTTCTTATGCATATATTGTTCAAGGTTACAATAAGCATTAAGCCAGATATCACCTAAAAAAGTATCAAATTTAAAGGAACTCGGTATTAAAACTAAAGGAACTCAGTATGAAGAAATTGATTTTTAACATATTTTGGAAACTGAGTCAGTTGGAAGATTTATCAAAGGACAAGTGGTAGCTGGATAGGAATTAGGGGGTGTATTTCAGATTGCTTAGATGTATCATACACAAATTTTAGTGGGTTATTTGTTCAGTAATACTCTGACATGTACATTGTAATGTTGTGTCTGTTAAAATATATTTCACAATATATTGATAATATATTGAAAATGCTTGAGGATTTTAATGCAAAGAACAAAAATGTAACAATCTCAGTTCTGCTTGTTCAGAATGTATTTACAGTCATTTTTCTTTCAGATGAAGAGTTATCCTTCCTATCTTTGTTTTTTTAAGTATAAAATTTGTGCTAATCAGCGGAAAGTGATAAGATAGTGATATTTGATTACCCAATAAGCAGGGGTAATCATCTTTTTTAAGTATGTGTGATACTTACTGATTGTCTTTCTACTTGTGTCTCCCATTTTTCAGTCCTTTTTGAAATTTTTATTTATTTATTTATTTTTTACTTTCTGTGTGGGATTTCATTCTGGCCTCAAAAAGTTTCTGAAAGATACCATAGTTGCAGATCATCTTTGCTAGGCTCATACAGAGAACGTAGACATCCAAAGAAATCAAGTTGATACTAGTTATAAATATTTTCAGAACTGAATAGGCTTCAATCTCCTATTTACCTGTCAGCCATAGCTTTCACTTACTTTCTCTTAAAAAAGATATTACAGTTCTCCATCCGAGCTTTGCATTTTTTTTAAGTGCATTTTTTTCTGAGTATTAGTAACCACTCTATTCACAATCTAGTGCTAAAAGACCTCAGATCCTTTCACTACATTGGCTTCTTTCTTGTAGTCTCTAACCTGTTCAGGGCTCTTCTTCCTAAGGAGCTGTGATCAACTCTGATAACCTAAACCAGCTGTGAGATTGCTTCCAACTCACTGAAGTGGAAAGAGAGTGAAAAATATTCATAGTTCATGCACTTTGGGTTTGTAGAGCATTACTCTGACATTGAAAGATATATATTTGGTTATTGAGATGCACCAAAGAACAAAGAAAAAAAAAAAAGCATATCTGGGCTTTATGGCTGCTATATTGGAAAACAGTGTTTTTAATAGAAACCAAGGAATAGCATGACTGCCTGAGCCAATAGGCACAAGAGAGTGTTTGTGAAGAAAATCCATTTTTCAAAGTGGTATGCTAGTTAATGGAATATTTGCATTCAAATGAAGAAGAACTTCAACTCTTCAAGTTGAAAAGGAGCAATTTAAGCGTCTACAAATAAAATATTTTTTGCTTGTGTATCAGAAGGTTAGTTTTGTCTTAGTGAAGAATTTATACTTCTGTATCTCTGTATAATAAAAATTTGGAAGATGGATAAAATCTGCTTGTATAAATACTAATTTTTTTTTTTTTTTCTAGAGGCAAGCAATACCCAATCTCATACAGTGTGCAAAGGAAATTACTTTTTTTTTTTTTTTTTTTTTTTTTTCCCCGCATCTGATACTTAAAACCATTTGGGCTTTTTTTTCCAGAAGTACTAGCAGTATTGGAATTGCACTAGACACAGCTTGAAGTTGAACTTAGGACTGAACTCCATCATACAGAAATTGCTTTGAAAACAGAAAACTATAGGTTACAACAAGGAAGAGTAAAATAAAATCTTGTGTTAGTTTATTTTCCTTGTGCTATTGCTTTGCAGCTGTAAAAAAGGATAAGTCTAACTTTCTATTCTTTGTGAAGTGTGACTTCAGGCTTCAATAAACTTATAGCTATTTTACAGTAGTACAAGAAATAGAACAAATATCAAGCTTTGGTTTAAAGTCAGTAGAAGACGATTAAGTGCAAAATAGCATGTATCTCATATGACCCATATGCAGTTTTTGTAGTTAAAGTCTAAGACACACTGCAGCATAGAATAATATCTGCTACTAAGACATCAATATTCAACTGAAATATCGTGAATGGAATATCTGACTCTAAGTATATATTCAGATTACTGTAGTGTTTTCTTTGGAGTTCAACTCCTTTCAGGGGCAGTTTTGCTGCAAGATCAATAATTATTTTTCAGATATAATTAATGGCTAACTTTTAGTATATGGACTTACTTCTGTAAGCCCTTGGCCAAGATTTAAAATAAAAACCTCCCTGAGGTGGAAAAGAAAAGAGGATTTATTAGTTTCTACTGTGTTTTGTATTTTTTCCTTTTATTATAATGTTAAAAAGGTTCTGAGCTTGTTCTAACAGTGTATTCAGAATGAGGATATCAACACATGGTCTTCAATGATATATACAATAATTTTAAAAAGAATCCCATAAAATATATTTCTATTTGAATTCCATTTTTACTTATTTTCTTGGATTTACACAAGTATAAACGAGAACAGAATTAAACTCTGAAGTGAGCCGTGTCCTCTCCTTCATTGAAATAAGAGGAACTATTTCAGAGCTGCACTCCTGCACTCCATAATCCCACTTCCCCAGCACCAAGAGTTCCTTCAAAATTCTTCTTCACAGAACAGATGCCTCATAGGGTTTGTGGCAGATAAAGAGGAAATAAAGAATTAGTTATTCTTTTGCACTTAAATGGGACCAGCAATAAGCCTCTATATGGATGCAGAGTAACAGCAAAGAAACAACTTCATCTGTGTGTGAGCTAATTCACTATCTTGGAAAATACACTTTTATGTAAATTATCACAACATGATTGCCTAAAAAATCTGCCCAGGTGTTACACATTACTGATACAACGTGATCAGGGCAATATTTTACTCTCTGTTCCTCTAGCACAGAAAAAATGAAAATGTTGCGCTCCCAATTGAGTATGTTAATAAAGAAAACACATTTATGTACTTCAGCATTCAAGTTTCTTTGTTTTGTTTCCTATAGAACCTTCGTGGTGTGTTCCTGCCCAAGGCTTGCTAAAGGGCACAGACATTTAAAGTTAAGCACATCTTTTTAAAAGGTACTGCAGGGAAACAAATGGATCACGTCTGAGTTCTGAATTACATGATATTCCTTCAACGAAAGCTTGTATCCCAAAGTCATTGGTCTCCATGCAAACAATCAGACTGAATGATATGGGACTGAAAATCTGGTTTTCTCTTCTTTGTCTAGTGAATGCCAGTGGCATTCTGACTGGGTGAAAAATACGAGTTATTTTGTAACAAGCAAATCACATAAACATAGCTGTTGTAGTAGAAATTAATGTCCAAATGACAGAGAAATACTTGCTTACAGAACCACAATGAAGATACTGAAATTGATTTGGAAATGTACACAGTTAACTATTCAAAGCAGTCATCATTCAGTTACTTATTTAATAGGAATGAGGGCTGCTCTGAAAGTAATGCCTCCTGTTTTGTTATGTTGGCCCACAATGTCAGAGGTGCATGTTGGTGGTATGGCAGTAGAGGCTGAACCTTCCCGGCAATATTTCATTACACTTGGTTGCTGTGTGGCAGATGGCAGCAGAGGAGCATTCTGACAAAAATGGCATTTGAAGTGGAACTGTGGATGAAGAAAAGGTATGGAAATGAATTCCTCCATGCAGAAAAAACATTCATTGACACTTGCTGAACATTTCTGGAGACCAAACAGTGGATGTGAGCACAGTGAGGCAGTGGGTGATGCGTTTCAGCAGTGGCGATGGCGACAGTGGGTCACCCTCACTGGTGCAGATTTTTATGAGCAGGCTCATGTCTAATCCTAGCAAAAAAATGTAGTTAATAATGTTGATAATATTGAAATCTAGTGTTTTGTAGCTGAGAAATTGATCTATCAAATAGTGCTATTGTGCTCTTTTGTATCTGCTGTAGTTTCCATGGGAATAAATAGGAGAAATTACTTTTGGAGTGAACTACGTATTTTCTAAAATAAAAAAGAAACTATATATGTTTTCTATTGAGCCTTTTTGCACCATTAAAAGTTTGGTATCTTTTCACTTGAGTCTTAAATGCGTATGTCTAGAATTTATTTTGAGATAGCTACAGAATTCTAGTATTATTTAGTCTTTCAAAATTATTTAAGCATCCTCAATATGTATCTATTCTAAATTAGTATGCATAGGAAAAACAAAGAACTTCATTCAAAGTTGTGGAATCTGGTGACATCCAAGTTCTGCACTGAGTCAGAGAGATCTGTATCAAAGCACATTCTCCTCCAAGATTTGTCAAAGTTTTGTCAAACACAAAACTACAAACTTGGAAGTACTGGTGGCATTTGAAGATTTTGACTCCAGTCTCACCTGATTCTGAAGGATTCCAACATTACGTCCAAGTTAACTGATATTATCCAGGTTAATGTATAAAGTGAGGACAGACTGTGAAATTAAAGTTGATTCCAGCTCCTTAATAACAGAACTGTTATTAATGTCTCTTGCTTACCACAGAAAGTAATCATGAATACAGTAAGAATCAGCTAAGTTTTCCACCATCTTCTAAGAAGGTGGTCAAGAGGGTGAGTCCTGTTAGTGCTTGCACACATATTGGTGAGCTGTAAGAGGCAGGTTGTCTCATTCCTCTTAGTCTGAGAGTTTCACTGCTGTAAACCATTAAGCATTAGAAATACATACTTCAAGAGATTAAGTTGCACTGTCAGTTTTACTGGCAGATAACGGCACAAAACCATGAAAAGGCTGTAATGTTTGCAAAATGATTACATATGTATCTACGATACTTTTCCCCCACAGTGAATTTAAAAGCGTAAAATAAACTTAGCCCCATTATATTGGCTGCTGCAGGTGTGCAGAATACCAGGATCCAAATTTAGTTAGATGGAGAAGATGAGAAACTGTGGTGTGTATTTAAGAACAACTTATTGCAAATTCCTGGAAAAAGAAGAAATAGCTTGATGTCTGTTTGTTTGTTTGTTTGTTTCAAAATAAGGGATTATATTGTAGCTGAATTGATGTGAAATTTAATGATAATGTCTTGATATAAAATAGTTCTAAAATTCTATTTGCTGATGCTTCAGTTGTCTATGGACCCATCTGGCTCTAACATCTAATGCAATGGCTTTTCTATTGACCTCCAGTGCAGTCGTTTGCAGAATGATTTCTGTCTATTTTTTTTATGTGCTTGAAATCTGCAATCTCCACCAGCAAGACATGATTTAGGATTGATTTTTGTGCTTCTTAGAAAGCCAGTGTGATGATAAATGAGGGCAAACTGGAATATACCCCTATCTGACCCATCCAGCTTGTGAAACTCTCTTAAATGCTCAAGTGCCTGTTTCCAGCAAACCATGCCTACTGATTATTTTTTTTCTCTCTCTAAATTGATTTCTTCTAACTTTCCAAAGGAAAAAAAATAGTGTATATATGTAACATTTTTCAGATTAAACTGCCACCTAAATGAAGAAATATGTAAAGCCGGAATGCAATCACCTGGAAGGCAGTTCTTTATCAGAATCCAAAACAAGATTTAAGATAATGAAAATTCCATGAGACCTGAATATTTTCCAGACTTGCAAATTGCAGCAGGAAGGATTTCTTTCACCTTTTTTTCTTTTTCCTTTTCTTTTTCTTTCTTTTTTTTTTTTAATTATTAATAAGAAAAATGCTGATTTTGGAAGAGGTACTTGGAGTTCCTTAAACCCTGATAACTGAATTCATAAATAAAGGAGGTGAATGTAATCAATTCATGAGTTTTAACAGTATGAAGATGAAAAGGAATCTACTTCTTATAATACACAGTCCTTGCTTTTTTCTAGTTATATACATTTTTAGTTGAATTTATTCAGTGCTTAAGTGAATTGTAGGAGACAATCTCATTCATTAATAGTGCAGTATTAGTTGACAAATGTATTTCCAAGTGTCTGATGTATACCAGTTTATCATAAATATTTATTCAAATAACAGGCAAAAAAAAATTGATTTTGTAAGTCACTTCAACTTGAGCTGAGAAACATCCCAATGTGAAAAAAATTGTGTAAATCTAAAATCATCTGTAAAAAAAAAAAGAATTATAAACTAATCATCATAAAACAAATGTCCGTTGTATTTTAGAAGCGTGAGGTAATCCTGACATATGGTTTTTTTAAATTATCATTCTTGGAGGCAAGAAGTAAAGATGTTGGAAAGAGAGAAAGAGAAATGAATGTGTAGTATTTATGTGTTTCATACAAATCACCCACGCTTTCTCTTCAGGAAAAGTATGTCTCATTTGTTAGGAGTAGATACATAATTAAAATAGACAGGATTAAGTAATAAAATGAATTTGAATGAAGCTTTATCAGTGCATATACTCTGACAATGTATCACTGTGTTATTCACTGTGCAAGTTTCTGCAATGATTTTGAAAGGTGGATAAGAGCATTTGGAGATTCCCATATGTATGTGGAGAGACTCCACAAACACCTTTCCTTGAAGAATATCAATGGTTTTATATGGTAGGAAGAATGACTTTGCACTTGTTACAGATCATACAGAGAGTACTCCATTTTCCTATTTACCCCTTTGCTGAATTCTTTTCCATCATATGTTTATCAGAAGATTATAGAACACCAATTAAAAATTGTTTTTCTGTATGAGGAGTGGACTGTCAGTAGATTTTACTATAAAAGGAGGGCTCTTTTTGAGGAGAAGTTTCCTTTGATCTAGCCTGAATTTACACACCAAGGCACTACTTAGTGCCCCACTTGTAGTGGGGATGCAGAATCCCCCAGCTTTTAGCTACCCTTGAATCAGTGATGTACATCCAACAGTCAGTGTGAACTTCGTTAGTAATAAAGAGACAGTGTGAATATGTAGACCTACAGCCCTAAGGGACTGCAGCAAATCAGACATGTCTTCTTTCTAGTATACCAGTTGTTCCTTTAGAGAGAGAATCTGAACTGCAGCATTCACAGCAGAGAAGAGGGAATCTTGGAGGAAATAGATTTAACCAGCTATGTCTTAAACTTATCTGACCATTGAAGACTTTCTGAGTACTGGAAAAAGAAGCAGCTTTGTGCCAATTGCTAATCATGAGAAAAAACAAATTTTCTTTTTTGAGGGGAGTTCAGTAAAAAAGAAGCAAACTACTCTTACTAAAACTCTGATTGGATTTCTTCCTTTCAATCCTTGCTTAAATTCTCAGGTGTCTGTACACTGTAAATCTACCTTGACATTTCTTAGGTACCTGCAAATCATACAGACACAAACTCAGAACTACTTCCAGCTGGGAGGACTGTGGTGTCCTTCACTCTCCCCACTCCTCTCAATAACCATGCTTAATAACGCATTGTGGAAGCCTTTCTGACTGGACTCCCAGCTGGATGATAGAAAAGGTGAGAGATTTTGCCCTCAGAAGTAGGCAGTTTCAGCAGCTGGGTCAGGCTAGGTCAGTCATCATAATCGGCAGGCTTTCTGTAGTTTTTTATCTTTTTACAATTTTCATCTCTTCTGTATGACCAGATCATTTTTTTTTTTTTTTTTCCCCTCTGTGTTCTATATGAAATAGTCTGAATAAAATGCACAAAAAGTACCAGGAACAGAATGTAGGATTCACTGTAATCATTGACCTTGAACTAACTCTTCCTTTTATTCCATTTAGAACTAGAGGAGGCATATGTAGCAATAGCTTGTTGAGTAAAGCCTCTTCTGGGAGACGGAAGGTTTCAGTTAAAAACGTACAAAGTTGATAAGTGAACTAATTCCCAATCTTACACTTCTACAGAGATTTCTCTGAGTTGTTATATACAGCATGTCATCAGAGTAGTACCAAACAGGAAAGAAAAAGTGGCTTGTTTTACATTTCTAAAAGGAATAATCTAAATACCTAAGAAAATATTCTGGGCTAGGAATCACATTGGTTCCCAATTCTAAACTCTCAGCTCCTCACTTTATTTTTTGTACCTGAATGAAAGTCTCTATTTTCAAGACTCTAAAACTCCGATAGTATTATTAATATACTATATTAATATCTCACTGAAAATTAACTACAGTTGTCAGTGAGAATGAAAAGCAAAAAGCAATTTGAATAGGTGTCAGTAAGAAGAATCTAAGTTCAGATTTCAACCCAATCTCACTTTTCATCCTGGACACTTGAAAGGAACCATGACAGGAACTAAAAATAAATAATACAGCCTAATATAGCATCTGTAACTAATTTGATTTAAATAGTTAATATCATTAAACATTACAATTATGTAAAGTGTATAGGGAAGAAAAAATCAGGGAACTGTAAAAGACAATTCTGAAGTATAGTTAGAAAACAAACAAACAAGCAAACAAAAACTCATGCATGCCATTCCTCTATTTCAAGGCATGTGAGTATTGGAGAGGATGGGAGGAAAATTTGTTATTTATTTTTGGAAAAAAACAATCAATGATGGTGCATGGAAAACTATTAGTGAAAGCTGAAACCATATTATCTATGAATATATGAATCACTGTGAGGTTGAAAAGATTAAACTGATGTTGAAATAATGAAAAGAAAAATGGAAAATATTTGGAAATGGAATATCCATTATGGAATATATGGATATTATGGAATATGGAATATTTCCATATGGAAACTACATATGGAAACTACAGAAAAAAAAAAAAAAATGCTTGTAGTGAAACTAATTTGTCTGGGATGTGCTTTTTTACCTATATGCTATTTATGGGATGACTTTGATCATGCAAGACCAAAGTTTCAATTAGAGGCACATAAGAATCTTGATAACTGGAAGTTCAGAAAATATTTCTTCAGTTACAGGAATCAGGATATATATAATTCTTTTCTTGTTTCTCTTTTCATTATTTCATAGATTTCATAAAATGACTCCTGCCATTAGCACAACAACTAAATTTATGGAAATAAAAAAAGAAGCATGATGCTTCTGAATACATTAGATTCCGTCAATACCTAATACAATTCTTCACTATTTTCTATCACACTTCATGTTACAGTGTGCTTTGCTTTCCTTTGAGTTAAGAGTCTTTGCAGAGAATGTATATGCCTGTTTGAGAAAAAGTATTCCCAATTTAACTGTTCAGATTGATGGCACTGTAATTGCTATTGATAACCTGCATAATCTCACAGTTTAGTGTGTTGCAGCTATTTACTAAATGTGAAATTGTAGCTATGAATGTTCCATCAGGATTGTTATGAAATATATAAACAGATGAAATGTGGAACAAGTAATATGTTTCAGATTTACTGGAGGAGAATAATGTTGTAAGATTCAGTATACATACCTATGCAAAGAGGAACTGGAAAAGGCTGGAATAAATAGACTTCTCACTCATATCCATATTCATCTTACATTGGAGGCCTCAGAGCTGAATACAGTAGTTAACAACTAACAGATCTGGAGTGAAGTTCAAGAAGACTGATCTAGCAAGGCTCAGTTTGTACTCAGCCCTTATGGACTTTACATTTTTCCTTCTGCCTTATCCTTCCTATATGTCAATGACCAAGCACTCCTTCGGCATCTGGAAGCACAAGGGAGATAACAAGTCTGGAGACTTCTGGCTGCTGACTTGAAGAGTAATCTAGTTTGCCTTAGACAGTTCCACTTGCATTCCATACATTGAATTGTATAGAACTAAAAGACCAGAAAAGGTCAGTGAGCTCATCCTCAAGCCTTAAGCTAGACTAAGATGCTGAGACTTTACATTAGCCATCATTACATTGGCTAAACATTCTTTCATTTCCAAGGAAAAGTTAAATGAACTAAAACAAAAAAGGAGAAAAGCAAGTTTCTTTCCAATGATGTAAAACTTGTTTTCAGAAATTATTTGCACCACTTCCAAATGTCACTTCTCTATAATGATTTAAGGCAGTGTCTTTATACAATTTCTCTCAAGTAGTTTTACTATCTTTACCATCTTTAGTGGCAAAGTTTCAACAGTTCCTTTTCATGGCGGCTCTACAGTAGATGCCACAGTCAGGGAGCTTTTCATGATAAAAAGTCTTGTTGAGCCAGGAACAAATAAACCATAATAAAGTGACTGCATACCTAATTATATGCCACTTAAATGATTCACAAATGACACACTTGGAATAAAGTTTTCATATTTTGAGATTTTTAATTTACAAGCTTGTCACTTGCAGTTTAGTCATTTTGCTCAGATAGAGTGAAAAATCGCTTAAGGTTACTCTAATTGCCAATTCTTATTTATCAGTTCTAATTATGCATAATACTTGTACTAAATATCCTTTGCCCCCCTCCCCCCCAACTCTTCCCCTCCCAGACACACACAGAGAGCAACCTGTAGTAGAGAATTTAAGAAGTCAGGCACTGAGTGTAGAGAACTACGGTAGATTGTGCATGCTGAATATTAATGTGAAATACTTAAAATTGTTTTCTTTCGCAACATTCCTTACTGCACTGGGCAAGTGCATATATGCTCACAGAGTCTCACTAAGAGTCTTGCTAAAATAAATGGTACTGGGACAATGCTACATTCTTTCTGGTCATACAGGATTAGTAGAACGCTGATAATTAGAGAACTGATGAATCATTTTACATCTGGAGAGCTCACTACTTACACTTCTTGATGAATGAAAAAAAAAGCTCAGACTATTGGAAAACTACGGGCGGAAAAACCTTGAGTAAGGTTATCTGAACAAAATCCATCTGCTGATGATTATACATGAAAGAGCTAACTGATTGCTCTTGTAGGGATCAGTTTACAGCGGTCTTTGTTACAAAAAAAAAACCCCACTTTTTTTGCATATTCTGTTCTGCTCCTCTTGGAAGTAAAACAGTGCTCCTACTGATACTTCTTATGCTCTGCTGATACATTCTATTAGTCCATTTGGCTAGACTGCCCTGGAAGTGGTGGAAGAGAGGAGTATTGCAGAAAACAAATGAGGAGAAAGAAAACTGGTCATCAGCAGCTTCCTTTTACAAAAATTTAGGGCGGAGATCTTATTTACTACTGGTTCTTCTCTGGTAAGCAGTAGGAGGTGATCGGAGAAGGTGAGCAGAGCTCTGTCATTGGAATGACAAGGATGAGAATGGAAACACTGTGGCAATCGTAGTGAAATAATGGGAGAAAAGTTTAAGAGTTAATAGCGCTAAGTTTTACCACAGACAGGTATCTTGGGAAGGCTTATGATTCTATGATTCTTTAATACAGACACTTGCTAATTTAGTTTTCTCTGAACTGCTTTTTATTTTCTGTGACTCTCCATAAAGTTCTGCATGCTTAAATCCCCTTACTCACAACTGGAAAAATATAGTTTATCATAGGTACCCACAAGTCATTTCCTTACTCAGCTCATTGGCTGGGAAACTGAGCTCATGCACAACATTCCTGCCTAACCTTAGCCCTCATTTGGATGTTCTCTGGGCCATTCTCATTCTACTTTACTTTCTTCTGCTGAAACTGACTAAAATAGAGTAAGTTTTTTTTCTATTATGGATGCTTTACTTTTGCCTGGAATACATCTCTGGATTATTCCAGGAAGAATACAAATGGTTATGTGACCACCACTGCTTGTTCACTAATATTCTGAAGTGGACCAGGGCCTGAAGGAAAATATGATACTCTGTTGCTGGCCATGAGAATACAAGTTCTCTACTTACCTGTTTCACCTTCACTTTACAAGCCTTATTCTTCCACAACTTTTTCACTTCAAAGCTTTATGTTTAAATTGTCTGTACTTGAATGATCAGATCTTGGAACATAATACCGTTGTCAAGAGCTACAAGAAAAGAAGTGCAATTTTGCTTGGTTAGAAGGGGCTGCTCTGAGTGGCACAATTCAGCGCAGAAACTCATCTCCTTGGGGGCTATTTTTGAAAGCCCTTCATGTGCAGAAATCTGACTGTGTGCTCCATAATTTCAGTTCATAGTAATTGCACTCTGTAATTCCTAGGAAGATTTTCCATAGAATTTATTTGTATTGACTGAAAACTGGAGATACTCATAATGTTAAATGGGAAGGTTACATTTCAAGATTACTGTCCTTGACATTTTAAAATTATGTTAAAATAGAAAGGAACCCCTATTATGGTGTCATAGAACCATAACTAGTGTTGTGAAGGGCTCATAAATCAGAGTTCAGGATTTCCTCTCAGAAATAGGTGATATTAAATGTCCGGAGAAAGAACTAAAATTAAAGCTGATAATTATTGAATACGCTGATTACTATAGAGGATGGCTGGTTTTTATTTTTATTTTTTTCTCTAAAACATTTTTTTTCTTAACAAGAAAGAGATTTTTTTTTTTGAAAGACACATTTTTAAAAACTCCTAAATCACGTAGTATGTTGAATATTACTGAAAGTCAAAAAAGCGATGTTAAAAAATAATCTGATGCTTCTTGGCCTCGACAAAAAGGAAATCTTCATTTAGGGGTATTTTTGTTCTGAGATTACATTTACTAACTGCTGTTTGAGATTACAAAACATGCAAAAATGCAGTATTTTTCTCTAGAAGCTAGATCTGGATTTAATGTCTGAGCTTTCTTTCTGCTTTTTCTTATTAGAGTAACAATTTCTGTGGTCCCTGAAGACCACATGAAGATAACATTACTGTCAAGCATGGCTTTTCAAACACAGTAAGACTACTGATTCATTTTTATAAAATCACAGTCATAAACTCTCTTACACTTGCCTGAGACCATGTTTCTTAGTAGCAGCATTCTTACTGCATTTAACCAAGATATTTCAACAGCAACATCAGTGAAAATGCACTCTACTACTAGCTGGCATATCTGAGTGCCACCACCAGTGGGCAATAATGGGCTTTTTATTCTCATTTGAGGCTAAAATGTGTCTGCGAGAGAAGTAGAAATAGGAATCTTTATCATGTCTGAAAGCTATTAATTCCTAGCTAAATTTAGCCTGTTTCTTTTCTTTGTACTGCCTTCATGGAGCATGACTATCTCTCTATCCAGCATTAGATGCCTGTATAATGTTAAATATAATCAGTTCTTTACAAAATCATCTTTTCTCTATTCCTCTTCTTCTCATCAAACCTGGCAATCAAGCACTTTCTGTGCTATTGCAGAAGCCTTTTGAAGTGCTGAAAATGTGACAAAACCTGCAGCCAATACAATGAGCTAAGCCCTTTAAACAAAGATATTGGCAGAGAGGGAGGGGGAGATGGAGAAGGCAGAGCTACACAGAGAAATGATGTCAGAGAGATGAAAATCTTGATCAAATCAAAGTGTGCTCTGTGACCTACCTGTACACCAGTGCCTATATCTATAGGCATGATTCAATCTTTCAGCCATGCTTCTTGATGAACAGTCTTACCAAATTTGGTTTTACTACCCTGAATCCCAGATATAGGTTTATTTTACTGCTTGCAATTTAATCATACTCTCTTATATTTGTTCCCAGTGTCTGGAAAAGGGAAATATCACTCCATTTTTAAGACAGGGAGAGAAGATCCAGGACATTACAGGTCAGTGAGCATCACCTCTGTACATCATGGAGCATATGCTCCTGGAAGCTATGTCAAGGCACACGCAAGACAAGGAAGTGATCCACAACAGCCAGCATGGCTTTACCAAGGGAAAATTATGTGTCTCCGATCAGATGGCCTTCTATGATGGAGTGACAGCATTGATGGACAAAGGAAGGGCAACCGATGTCATCTACCTGGACTTCAGTCTGCAAGGTTTTTGACATGGTTCCGTGCCACATCCTTATCTCTAAATTGGAGAAATGTGGATTTGAAGGATGGACTATTCAGTGGATAAATAATTGGTTGATTACAGCCGGAGAGTTGTGGTCAATGGCTCTATGTCCATGTGGAGACAGGTGATGAGTGGTGTCCCCCATGGATCCATCTTTGAATCAGTGCTCTTTGGTACCTTTATCAGTAATCTGGATAGTGGGATTGAGTGCACCCTCAGCATGTTTGCAGATGACATCAAACTGAGTGGTGCAGTTGATAAAGTAGAAGAAAAGGACGCCATTCAAAGGGACATGGACAAGCTCAAAAAGTGGACCCATGTGAACCTAATGAGGTTCAACAAAGCCAAGTGCAAAGTGTGGCAATTGAGTGGTGGCAAACTCAGGTGTGCGTACAGACTGGGAGGAGAACTCCTTGATAGCAACCCTACCAAGAAATGTTCGGGACTTTAGTGGACAAAAAGCTGGACATGAACCTCATCTCTAGGTATTCAAAGGCCAGCTTTGATGGGGTTCTGGGAAGAAAGATCTAGTGCTTGATTTAGTCAGTGGAAACTCTGCTTGTGGCAGGGGATTGGCACTAAGCGATATTTAAGTTCCCTTATAACTCAAGCCATTCTATGATTCTGTGATTCTATAATACCTCTTAGTTTTCTCAAGGATTAGCTTAAACAAGACCTCTCTGTATACAGCAATTAATGCACAGACAAGAACAAAAACTATTTGGCTCTATGGAAACAGAGTAAGAAATATATTTGATTTTCTGCGATAGACAGCAATAGTGACATGAACCTTACAGCCATTATTGGCAGAGTAACCAGCAGAAGTGTTATGGAAGAGCAGAAACACTGCATTTCCTGTAGCATAAGTATGCTATTGAGGGAAGCATAGACATATAGTCAAGGTACAGCATTCACAGCTGGGTAACCTTAGAACAATCTGTTTCCTGCCAATCCACAATAGCTGACAAATTCATTGTCAGGCATTGGTTATTAAGTTATTTTAGTGTTGCTTCCATAGGCATAGGTTTTAAATGTTTTCATCATATGTAGTTGCTTTTCTAGGTGCCCTAGGGTGGTAATATCCTGTATGGGATGGAAGTCTTTGAGAAAAGAAAGGATCACACGGTAATGGGAGCTAACACTGAAAGGTTTCTTTATTGTCCCTGCTTAATAAGGCAAGAGACAGACAGAGTCTATACTCCATCCTGGATCCAAGAATAGTTACTTTGGCTCTCTAAACTTGTTGGATTCTGAGTTAGTTAAGCACCTCCTTATTTAATCTGGAAGTTTTCTGACAATCTCACCTGGACATGAATATTTAGTATTTATGCTGGGAGACTAGAGGCAATGTCCAGGGTGACCATGACCATTTAAAGATTTTGGTTTTATGTTCTGGTTATAAATTATAGCTGTCTTCTGGGCTGTGAGAGAGTCCTGTTGTTGCCTGTGTAAAACTCAGAGCCCCAAAAAAACCAAAACAAAACAAAAAATTGTTCTTAAAATTGTTGCTAAAATAAGACTAAATTACAAGGAAGGACAGAAACCCCCCTCTAACTGGTCTTAAAGCGTGTCAACTTCACAGAAAATTGGAGTGGCAAAGTTTTCATTTTAACTTCTCTTATTTTCTTGGCCAGAGCTCTTGAAATTGGGAACTGAGGAAAGGGAACCAGACATATCTAACACAAAAAGGAATAGAGGTCCAGTTATTACCAATGTGTATCCTGTGTCTATAGGTTCAAATAAGCAAAAGGAGAGAGGAAGAGAATTTAAAATATTAGAAGGATCTTTCCCTTTCTTTCTTTATAAATGTGCTGAATGAGGGAAGCATTAAAAAAGAAAAGAGAAAAATTGCTGGATATATATATATTTATATATATTATTATTATTTTTTTTTAATGGCTTTAGAAGCCAGTAAACATCACTAATTCACTGAATCAGCTAAGGCAGCTTGCTTCAGAGATTCTCATGGGGTATGGTCAAATGCATAACACTTTGTTGATTTATCAATAGACAATTCTCATTTCACAGCAATATGTTTATAGTTTCTTATTTACTGGTAAACTCCTTGTTGAATCCATATTTTAATAGCCCTAATAAACAACAGATATAATACGGAATGTTTGTAACGAGATGTGGAAGAAGAGGAATTAGATGTCGAGTAATAAATCACTTACTGTAGTTGCCTGTATATTTATATATGTATTTGTGAAAATGTTTGAAGAAGGAAAATACAGAAACATTTATCTTGTTCTAGTCATTTAATTAACTCCAGTGTCCATCTGAATAGAAGGTGGGAAAACATTGAAAAAATATATTCAGAAATATTTATACAAAATCTCTGAGAGAACACTTTTTTTAATATATAAAGAGAGCCATGACTATCTGTGATGTGAACAAGCTTCATACAAATACTCACTTGGATGCCTTCATACTGGAAAATTTTACAAAGCCATTTTGAAAGCTCTGTATACGTTTAATAATTGTTTGATGTGGAAAAGAAACGTGATTTCAGAGATTAATTATACAGCAGACATATCAATCATAAGCTCTTACTATTGAAACAATAACTTAGCCCATCCACAGGCAATTATTTGCTTTCCCTCCGCATTCGTCAAATAACAAGAAAATTGTTGACACTGAATGAAAATAACAAGGAAAGCAGTTCATAAATATTCTGCCTTACAGAAACCAGAATATCCTTAGAGACAGTGTGAGTCAGTGAAATAGACTGAGAATGTGCAAGCTGCAGGCCATGAGTGGTACGTGGTGTCTTGCTGTGGCAGACCAGCAGCCTGCCTTCTGACGTGTGAGGTTTGCATGATGTGCTGAGATAAAGCCTGATCTTCCTCTGAGCACAGCTGCAGCTTCAATAAGAAGGGCAAGCTTCTGGAGATTGGTTGCCAACAGGAATATAGGTAAGATAGTTCAAGATTCACTCTGGACAGGCCCTCATTTTAATTCCTCTTTTCTATCTGTGGTGAAATATGGGGACTTGTTAATTTGTATCTAGAGCATCTCTGTTGACTTCCTTACTATTCAAACTGTCAGGCTCACAAGCTATATTCCACACCTGCATCAAAAGAGCATTTTGATTATATTTTATGCAAATTTATCGGCTTGCTTGAGAAAGCTTGCTTTTGGTCTGACTAAATAAGATCTTCTGCAAGAGATAGCAAAGCAAAGAAAGAGCAAATGAGCTGCAGTTAAGGAGGCCAGCTCTTAGCAGTCCAAAGCAGTAAAGCTCTGGCTGAGAACTGGGGAGAGCATGGATAATAATATGGAGCTGTACATTTGATACACACTGGAAAAAGTGCTTGACTGAAGATAGAGAGATGTGTATCCAAAAGAGGATTCTAACTCATATAATTATTCCTCAACAAATCTATGTGTCAGGACCGTAAATCTCCTTACCAGACCTCTAATCCTCACAATGAAATATGTAGAAAGACATGCATATGGAACTTGAGTTTAAGCAGAACAAAAATCTAGATATAGATCATTGCCCTTCATAAGATAATCAGAAGCTTTAAATTAAGAAGTTGAGGGTGTAATGTGCTGAAAAGATGTCATCACACTTACATTACCCAGAGAGCAAAGAGATTGATGAAATTTTACTGAGGGTCTGGTCATTGTTATAAATTAAATTGCCTCGACAAGGGCATACACTGTATGATTTTTTTCCCCAGGAGGCTAGGCTTCTCTGTTAATTTTCCCAGGAAAATAACCAAACCACAACAAAGCTTAGTGATGAGTTTGGCAGGAAAAAAAATGGAAAATTCCAAAATTAAATGTAAAATAAGAAAAACAATGCAAAGTAAAGCAAGGAATTGCTTTTTAGGCACTTGAGGATTAGAAATAAGGCATGACACAGATTCTCACAGTTAGCTGATGCACAATTTACATTTCAAGCACAAAATAAAATGTCCTGGCTGAGAATTCAGCATACAGCCTCTAACAGCAGCACCCGTATATATCCTGTGATAAAAGTTAGAGTTCTCCAAATAATTTGCCTAGCTGTACAACAAGTAAGGAGCTACTTCAGGTTAACTCATAGGAACTGGTTCACATGAGACAGTACTGATATCTCCCTATCTCCAGAGTTGGACTCAGGGTTGCAGGGGAGCTGTCTTCATGCAAGTGGGAATTATAACTCAGAAAATTTCTTGGACTATGATCTCAAAAATTATTTTGAATTTAATGAACAGTATGAGCTTAAGTGTGATACTATCCTTCAGCCCACTGATCAGAGATGGGCTGTCATCCTGTTCTGTGCAGTACGTGAGGGACTTCAAGCATATTTTTTCCTGCCTCACTGAAGTACCCTTGCTGTCATGTTTACATGTTCATGAGGAGAGGTAAATGCTCTCTGGGGCTTCTGTTACAACTGAGCACTTATGCAGCTGGGTGAAAAATATTCAGCTCATGGGTGGGTGAACATGGCTCTGTAGCCTATTCTTCATTATTATCTGTTTTGAAGTTGCAGGAACTGGTTGCAAAGAAAGACAAAAATTGTATTAGTGCAGTGTATTTTGAACAGCAACTAGTTGAAAATCAGAAGTAATCCTTAAGGGCCCTTTCTTATTTAGAAACAGAAACAAGCATCCTAATGGTGACAGCTCTCTCCTCTGCATTGCAGTCAAAAGATGCAGTTTGCAAGTATACCCTGCTGACCAGTGTACAGCAGCAGCTCAGTCACTGCGTGCCTGATGAACTCAGCTTGCTGCCTGATGAACTTGTCTACTCCCTTTGCTGAAAATCCAGCACCACTCTACACTCTCCAGCACTCCCAAGTTCAGAAGTCATGCAGTTCACATTTGCTCTTTTAGGTGATAACATCAGACTGTTCTGGTGATTCCAGAGCTCAAGTGATATAGGACACTTTCTTAAACTGATGAACCTTGCACATACTGCTTCTTTTTTGTGGTTAGATAATGACATACCAGAAATTTTTAGATTTAGATAGATAGTTGAGATGGAAGAAAAATAATGCTCATAATCTTTCTCTAATCATATACAATATAAACAATCTTGGAAGCATCTGAAGATGATAGATCCTCAAAGTCTATTCTGAACTATTTCGTACAGTCTTGCATTAAAGTAAGGAAGTGTCGTACCTTCTTATGTTCTTACATTGTGGCATATTTTAACCTAAAATTCCAAAAGCACTTTATAACTTCAGTTCCACATTTGTGCATAACATTCTCTGTGGAAATATAAGCTTTCTGTTCTGAAACACAAAAAGATCTCTTCTCAGCTCAGATGCTGTGTCCACTGTTATGTCATACTATTCCAGGATGTCACACTTCAAAAAATTTTACTTCACAGCTAATTTGCAGTGAGCTATTGTGTGGCTCTTCCTTGGCATTGTGTAGTTTAAGATATGGGACTAACACTGACGCAGAATGATTATACAAAGAGTATTTTCAATTTAACCAATTTTATATGTTGCCCCATATGATTTCAATTCCACCTCTGAAATATTATTGCCACAAAACTATTTTCTGTTTTATTCATTCAGTGCAAATGAAAAAAAAAAATTCTGTTCTTTTATTATTTTTTAAACCCTGTTGTTCTAATACTTCAGTGCACAGGATTTTTAACTCAGAAGTTCTGAGACCGTAAGATGCCTTACTTGTTATTAGTGACTTGGTTGCTGCTAGCAGCCTTTCTCTCAGGATTACACAGGAGTTCATCTCTGAATGCAAAGGAGCTCCAATCTGCAAGAAGTGTTGCTGATTTAATAGATCATTGTCACTGCCTGGGGGCCAAGGCTGAAATAACCATTTGTCATGACTGGTAAACTCCACATTTTCCATGCTACCTGAACTCCATCTTCTATGTGTTCTTAAAAGCAGGAGAAATTATTGTTCCTATGTGTACGCAAGATTTAACCTCTCTTGAACTGATGTATTGTTGCATGTTAATCATTTAATATTTTGTGTTTCATCTTTGTTTGGGAAGATAAAAGTAACAGAGTTTATCCTCTCTAGCTTTTGTGTTTGAATAGATACTGCGAATTCCTACAAGAGACTGTAGAGTACTGAATGCAGAAAATATGCAGGAAGATAAAACAGATTGTGAGGATGCACAGGAAATCTTAAGTATGACAAAAGTGAAACCACTTGCAGGGAAATGATATCTAGAACATTACCTCTGCTTAAGTTCACAAATATAAAAGTGGTGACATCTGTTGGGGGGTGGGGAAGGGGGAGGGGCAGAGGTTGTTTCAATTCTTACTAGCTACAGTTTCAGAAACATTATAGAAAATATGTGGTATGGCTGTAGTCAGGTTTTGTGGAGCAAGAAAACAACATGTAGCAGGGCAAAATAACTGAATGCAGGGTGCCTTGTTTCTCTGCTTCATCTCTGAGACTGTAAGAAACCTGTGTATGCAAATATGATGTTGTTCCTGTTAAATTACCCTGAAAATGTAATAAATAACCAGAAATTAAATAAGCAATAAACAAACAACAACTTTCATGTTTATGATATCACATATAAACAGGACTATAAAGTAAAAACATATAACAATCTGCACAAATCATTTATTTGTTCTGGGGACTTGTACAATATTTTTTGCAGCTAAGACAGAAACAAAACAAATCAGTAGTGGCAGATATTAATCCAAAAGTGCCTCTTGTTTTCTTAGGGGGTCATGTATGTTAGGATTTCTTCCTGCTTCTGTGGTTACCATTTTGATGGAAAAAAAGCAACACAAAATGAAGTCTGTTTGAAGACTTCAGTGCTATACCTTATTATTTTATTTTTTTCTCCATCAGTGTGACAAAAACAGTGTATGCTTGTAATGTATTCTTCTGCAATGCATGCTGAAAAAATTGTCTAGCAATTCTGAAGGGAGCTCCATACTTACATGACCCTACTGAAACAAGTGCAGTAGTGAATTAAGGAGCAGTAGTAAAATACAATAACACCATATTGGTTTTGGCTCTGGACTGAAAAAGGTGTCTTGCATGCTGTGAGACTAGATACATACTCCGCTAACAGAAACTTTACGATGGACTTAGGAGCTGAGAAGATATCTTTCCTTTTTGAAATGGGAGAATTCTATGCAAAGAGCTGTAGACAATCCCCTTCTGTACAGAATCCAGAAGTTGAAAGCATGATTTGATACAAAGCTGGAACCAAATAGCAAGGTCACAATATGTTTCTGTGGAATTAAATCCGACTATTTGTATGATGTTCAATGTTGGTACAAGAGAGGCATATAGTTAACCTAATGTACATAGGTAGCCACAAAAATAATGCCTCCTATTTATTTCCATGGAAACTACAACAGATACAAAGAGCACAATAACACTGTTTGATAGAGCAAATCTCAGCTACGAAACACTCTTTTTAGTGTCACCACCTTTTGCTAATTTGAGTGGTTGAACTGATTGAGATGTTCTTCATTTCCTGGTGTGACACTTGGGCACAACTGTTCAGAATATGGCTTGTCTGTCACGTTGCTGTCATCACTGCTGAAGCATACCACCCACCATCTCACTGTGCTCACATCTAATATTTGGTCTCCATAAACATTCAACAAGCATCAATGAATATTAATGGATGACATTTTTTTCACATGGAGGAATTCAGTTTCACGCCTTTGCTTTATTCTCACTTCCATGTCAGATGTCATTTTGTCAGCCTGCCCCTCTGCTGACATCTGTTGTACAGCAGCAAAAGGTAATAGAATATTGGTGGGTGGGTTCAACCTCAACTTCCATGCCACCAACATCTACCTCTGATGTTGTGGGCCAATATAATAGAATAGGAGGTGTTACTTTTGGAGCAGCCGTCATATAAAATACATCGGTTTATTTTAATTTAATGGGGGGAAAGCAATCATGCAAAGAAAGAAAAGAAAAAAGCATATATATATATGTATATATGTATTTTCCATCAGATATGTTACTAAAATTTGATTTGAAAAGACAAGCAAAGATCCATGACTGCACATTTTCTGCACTAATTTGGCAGCAAAAGGTGTGACAAGGGAATTTTACTTATATGCTTAGAGTGTATTATTGCCAATAATCTGCCCAGTGAGTTTGCACATAGGGCATCTTCTTCATTAATAGAAAAGAACCTTTCTGCCAGCCTGCCTTACAGTCACTTTATCACCACGCACACCTGTTTTCTAATACTATTTGATTTCATCTATGTGGATTCAAACTCTGGATGGTGTTGCCACACTGAGCTTTGTAAATCTTTTTTGATGGCAAGAAACTTCTGCAGCATGAAACTATTTATAGTAAAAAGGGTTTTTAGCTCTTGTAACTTGTAAAAAGGTTTTTGATCTCTTATATTTAGCACAAATCTATCCCTCATCCTAATACTCACAATTTCTCGTATCAAAATATCCAGCAAAACCTTTTCAGTTGAAGAAGCAGAGGAGTGTACTTTCTCACAGTAATGCTTTCATAGAAGAAATTTACCCTGTTTTGGAAGACCATCCTCATTCTTTTTCACTCTGAGAAGTGGAAAAAAAATAAAATATACCTTGTTTGCCTTTTTTTTTTTTTTTTTTTTTTTTTTTTTTTTGGTAAGAGATATGGCAGCACACTTGGACGTTTCTATTTTTTTTTTCTCTTCCACGTAATAACATGCTGCTGTCCAGAAGTTCCCATGTTTATTTATTTATTTATTATTATTATTGTTCTCACCAAAGTGTTCTCACTACAAAAAAATAAAACTTAATTATTCTGTCATAATGTGAATAGCGCTGTGATATATTGAATCCTTCACATATGAACTCCTGCAACACTTTCATCTGTGCAAGTCTAATTTAAGCTGAAAAGTCCATCAGCTTAAAGCTTCCTGCTACAGCAACTGTGGAAAAATCAATAATAATAATAATAATAATAATAATAAACTAATAAGGATTTATAGTATTTTGATACTGTTGGCACAGACTCCTATATCTATGTCATAACATTTTCATGAAGTGATTCTCAATTTTAACTCTGGGTCCATAACAGGAGAAACATCGTGATAAAGTATGACTCCCTAAGCATGAACTTATGTTCCAATAGGGAAGATTTTGAAAGACACAGAGGTGGTTCCTGTTTTTGGAAACTGGATAACCAGATTTGAACATCTCTCCGCTGAGGTTCATCTCTGCTCCCATGACTAACCTCCATGATTTCTAGTTCTAGTTAGTAAATGAGAATGATCTAGGAAGATTAACTGATCTTTGCAGAAAGAGGCTACATTGTCATGTGTAGTCTTTAAAAAATATCTGTCAGTTGTACCATTTGTTCCAGTTGCTGATGTATTTCATTCCAATGACATGCAGTCAGTTTTGCTCAGCATGCTTGAAGGCACAGAAAAATAAGTGGCAGTGGTAAGTGTTGGTGGTTGTTTCCTTTTGTTGACAGTGGGGATGAAAAGCCCTTTTACCTATTGTGTGTCCTGTATGAATCCAGACAGACAGGTAATCCACATCTCTAGGCAGTACCTGAACTCTTTTTATTCACTGGAACTGGGAAGGGATGAGGTGAAGAAGAAGCCACAGCACATGCTGTCCCTGGAGCTGGGATGTTCCTGCAAGGGGTTTACAGTGAACTCTGTGCTTTTCAGTATCCAAAAGGTCAATGCTCTAAAACTTGAACAGAGGAAGTTCCATAGAGATATGCAGAAGAACTTATTTATGGTAATGGTGATGGAGAACTGGAACAGGTTGCCCAGAGAGGTTGTGGAGTCTCCCTCTATGGAGATATTCAAGACCAGTCTGGATGCCTACCTGTGCAACCTGTTGTAGGATACCAGCTTTAGCAGGGGGGTTGGACTTGATGATGTCTTGAAGTTCCTTCCAACCTGTGGTTCTGAGAAAGTGCAGTACACATACCACATGGTTACAACGCCTCTGTAATGCCAAACACCTTAACAGAGCCTATGTGAGGTGTGTACGTCAAATATCTCTGCTCAAACTAGCACTAGTCATCACATGTGTACACAAAGATGTTTAGCAATAAAACACAGCTTGAAAGAGAGAGGGAAAGAAGTATCCAGATTAAGGAAGTTTAAGACAATTGTTGTTAGAGTGCAGCTGTGCATGGGGCTGATATTAGTCCTGGAGAATATTTGCTTTCCTGCTCTGCCTACATGGCTGCAATTGCCTCCCTCTGATACTTGCATATCATTGCATCCTGGTTTTAGCTGGGCTAGGTATAATTTTTTTCTCATAGTAGCTGGTATGTTGTTGTGTTTTGAAGTAAGGAGAAAAACGATGTTGATCACACAGCAATGTTTTAGATGTTGCTGAGCAGTGCTGCACAGGGCCAAGGTTGTTTCTCACACTGTTGTGCTGGAGAGAAGCTGGGGTGCACAAGGAGCTGGGATGGGAAAGAACAAGTCTAACTGACCCAAAATGTCTGATGAGATATCTCATATGGAGTCATGCAGAAAACTGTCAAATATGGGGGTGTTGGCCATGGGAGAGATTAGCTGCTACTCAAGGACTGGCAGGGAATTGGTCAGTGAGTGGTAAGCAGTTGCACTGTGCATCACTTTTTTGTAAATATATACACATATATATATAATATTATCATTATTGTAATTTTTCCCTTCCTTTTCTATCTTAGTAAATATTTTCTATCTCAACCTATCTCTGAATTCCACTTTGTATTTTTTCTGATTATCCCCCTAATCCCACTGGAAGGGGGAGTGAGTGAACCACTGTAACCCAGCTTAGCTGTCTGCTGGGTTAAACTACAGCTCACTTTAACTTGCATCACCTTTGTTTTTTGCCTCTGAGTACACTATACTGGACTATACTGGACAGCAAGTTCTAACATGTATGATCTTGCCACAAGCTATATCCTTCTATCCCCTGTACTTCCAGGTTTGCTTGGGTATCTAATGCTTTGTTTAGGCACTTGCTTTTTATATCCTTTTTTCATTTGTGAGTAGTTTCTTCCCCTTCTGGTCAGGAGATCTAAAATGCGTTTTCTATATGTAGCCTTCCTCATGAAGCATCTCTTGTGTCCAAAGTATTCTTTTCCTCTCTACTCTCTCTCAAGTCTTGAAGTTAACTCTTGATGTTGACACATATTCTGGACAGCTTCTGAATACTTACAGGTATCAAGAGGTCTGGGCCTATGAGAAACCTGCTGACACACATAAACAAACAAATGTTGAATCATTATTCATAAAGTTATCCATAAAAATGTCTGCTATCTTGGAAAAAAATAATAATAATCTTGAGGTGTTTGTGTGTGACTAACAGAATTCTATCGTCTGCCTGGACCTACCCAGTAGAATAATTTGGAGATGAGTTTGTTGCTCAAACATTATGGGTAAATTTCATAGAATAATCTGTTGTCAGTTAATCTGTTTAAGTTGCAGAATTACATATGTTGGAATTTCCACTTTGGAATGCTTTCACAACATTCTCTAAAACCCCTCGCTCCCCATCATCATTTCTTCACTCTCTTCCAAGTCTAAATAGTGTGAGATATACTTTAGCTTCATATGCCCTCTTCATGTAATATTCATGAATTCAAGATGTGGAACATAACACAGAGGAAGGGCCTGAGGCCTCCAGCAATTGCCAGGATAACTACTGAGATCATGTCTTTGTGACTGTTGGGACAATAGCTAAGTTTGTGCTCTTTTTGTGCTTGTCTCAGTTTATTAAAACTTTTTTAGGTATGTAGATTATTATAATTTGAATCTACAGTCCTGTTAAAGGCAACATATGGATTTATTTTAAGCATCTGACTTCATCTTTCTTGCTCCACAGAATCACAGATTATTTTAAATCACAAGGGACCCAATAGAATCATCAAGTCCAACTTCTGGCTCTATGCAGAACTACATAAAAATTTAAGCCATATTTCTGAGAGTTGTCCAAATGCTTCTTGAATTCCAGCAGATTTAGTGCCTTGACCACTGCCCTAGGGAGCCTGTTCCAGTGCCTGACCACTCTCTGTTAAAGAGCCTTTTCCTAACCCACAACCAGACCCTCCCCTGACACAGCTCCATGTCATTGCCCCAGGTCCTGTCGTTGCCACCAGTGATCAGAGTTCAGAGCTGCCCCTCTGCTTCCATCGTGAGGAGCTGTAGGCCGCCATGATGCATCCCCTCAGCCTCCTCTGCTCTGGGCTGAACAAACCAAGGGACCTCAGTGTCTTCTCATACACATTGCCCTCCAGACCCTTCATCATCTTCCTCCTTTAGATTCTCTTTAATAGTTTTATGCTCTTCTTATACTGTGGCACCCAAAAGCACATGCAGTACTTGAGGTAAGGCTGCATCAAGCATGGAGAAGTGCAGGATAGTCCCTCCCTTCACCCAGCGGGTAATGTTGTGCCTGATGTACCTCAGAACACAGCCTATCCTTTTGGCTGCTGGGGCACACTGCTGATTCATGTTCAAGCTGTCATCAACCAGAACCCCTCAGTCTCTTTCCATGGCTATGCTTCCTGCCTCTTAGTCTTCACATATATCCAGTTATCCCATCCCCATTGCTGAATCTGGCAATTGCCCCTGTTAGACTTAATACAATTGGTGATTTAACAACTTTCCAGTTCACCAAGATCTCTCTGCAAACCCTCTCTATCCTAGAAGGAGTCAACTGTTCCTCCCAATTTAGAGCTGTCTGCTATCTTCCTTAATATATGTTCAAGTTCTGTATTCAAGTCATTGCTGAAAATATTGAAGAGAACTGGCCCTGAAGTGAAGACCTGTGGAATTCCATTAGTGATTTGTTACCAGCCTGATGTGACTCTTTGGGTCTGACACGTCAGCCAATTGTTTACTGATCACACTATGTTTTTTTCTCTAGCATATTAATGTTAAAATCTCCAATGAGTTATATAACTTGCCTGGTGGAAATACACTGTAACTTTATGAATGAGCATGTCAAACTATGATGAGTCAAGATTTTCAATAACTCTTTGCTAAAATATACTAAACTATATGTTCCTAGAGCTCTAATTAATTCTATAATAGTGATAGAAGATCGATTTGACTATAAACTTGACTTAAAAAATAGCCAGAAAACCTAAATAAAATAGATGAAGATGAAGGTATTTAAATTAACATTATTATACTGGATACAAACTGCTGTGTTACTCTACATTCACAGAGTGTAATGACTTCTGTTTCTTCACAGGATTCATGGACCTCATCAATACAGTGTGGCAGGACATATGCTAAGGAATTGCAAGTAAATATTGTAAACCATGTCTGTGGACTGCGCAGCTGCATTTGAGAACCAGTTGGCAGATAGCAGAAATAAAGAAGAACAAGCAGACATATATCTGGTCTTGAAAAGCCTTTTGAAAATGCCATCACATCAGATTTAAAAGAAAAACTGATATTCACCAGATAAGTGATGAATGATATATTGGGACTGATTAATCAATATAAAACAAACAAACAAACAAAAGATGGAAAAAAAAAACAGAAAACAGAAACAAAACAACACTGAATAGGAATGAAAGGGCAGTAGGTAAACCAAAATATCTTAAGGATATTGTGGTAAAATAAAGTTTACCAAGGAACAAGAAAGTTTTTGTATTATTCACAGTTAAAGAAAGTGGTCAAAAATAGACTTCTCATGTATGGAAGTATAGACTCCTTGGCATATTTCTTTCTCTTTATCTTTCTACTAAATAGAAAATTATATAAGAAAATAAGAAAATAAATAGAAGGACAAATCTGTTTCAGTGGAAGCTGTAATATTTTTTCCTTGTCTTTAAAAAGACTTAATATACGTCACCAGATAATTCTGTTTGGGGAAATAATCAGAAAGGCTGTGCATCTGTTATTGATGGGATGATACTAATCTACTCAGTAAACATTGGAAAGAAATACTGGGGATTTGGATTCCTGGGTATTTGTTTCTTCAGAAGCAAAGTCTATATAGAGGGGCACACATACCCTTCAATGATTTTGGGATGCAGAAAAGTTGAGTTAGGAAAACAATCTTTACAGTCAAGTTTTTTCTTGGAGTGAAAAATTTTATGGTATTTACATACACTGAGGTAATTTTTTGGATTTGCTAAAGTCAAGAGTGAGTTATGCCATTGACTTCAACAGGATCAGGATTTGGCTTCATGTTTATAGATCAGAAATCCTTTAAACAAACACTGCATCATATTTACACAGATCACTAATCCACTTCTGTGAACAAAAACACAATTCTACTTTCCTTTTATGTTTGCTCTTTTCTCAAGCAACAGCAGTATTACAAAAGTCAGCAAACAATGTCATTCTGTTCACAGTAAACATGCTCTATTTTCAGTGCGAATGACTGCAAAACATCACCCTGGCTTTTCATCTCTGAATGCGCCAAAACAAAGTTTGAGAGCGTCTGAATAAGCAGCTACTTCCATTTCATTTTTTCCTATTCAGTAAATTGTACTAGATACAAATGTGGTAGTTTTTTATAATATTCTTTCCCAACCATTTCAGGTTACACAAGATAACATTTATTTTGTCTTTTACATTCAGTAGCCTACATAATATTATTAAAATGAACTTTTTTTTTTGCTACTTTTTTGAAACACTCTGAATGTCTCTCTTATTCATTTATTTATTTATTTGTAGATGGCACAATCCTGAATTTTAATAAATCTCTTAACTATTATTGAAAATTATTTAGACTTTTAGAATTAAATATTAATAATAACAATAATAAGCCACAGAATTTTCTCTAGGATCAGGAAAAAAGCTTTTTTGAAGCTTTTTAAATCACTAAAAAATACCTTGTGACATTGCCAGTTTAATTTACATTTTAGCCATTTCCCGTGAAGCCATGTAATTTCCCCAAACAGCTGTATCTGCAGATTCCCATCAGAGTCCTTTAGAAGTCACCTTTATCTCTGCAATCTCTCAGATGCCTTTCCCTCCCTTTTCTATGACATTTATTTAGTGCAATACACTAAGAATGTTTTTTCTTGCTTACCTTAATTTTATTCTAGTGAAACTTTACTAATTTAATTACACTAAATATCTCACCAATTTAATGACATTTTATGCATTGAATGCATAAAATCAAGCTTGAGCTTATGTGATTTAGAGATTCCAATCACAATAAACCTACTATATAGATTTTACTGAATTCGGCAAAGCATATATATATTATTCAGAGGTCCCTTTCTCCAAAAGCACTTTTGAAACTTAGCTAATCACATGTAGGAGTCACTTCTTTAATTCCCTGGGTAGAATTATGGCAATTTTTTTAATGTCATTAGTCTCTACCTTTTTATTTCTTTATAGAATCACTCATGGTTTGTCTGGCAAAGACAATTCTGCAACAGCAAGCAATATGAAATAGAATTTCAGCCATTAAAACTCTCACCTCTTTTACTGAAATCAAATATCAGGAAAAAAAATAAAATTGTATGTATGTTTAAGAAGGCTTTTTTTTTTTTTTTTCTCTGCAAAATAGAAGTCTGAAATCATAAGCTTCATTTCATTTTATTACCTTTTTCATTAATACTTAGATAATGAATTTATCTGTATGTTTACAACCTGGTACTAGTTTCTGTAAATGTTTATCACAGAATAAGCACAACATTTGAGTTGACAAGAAACATCAATCCACTAATTTCCTTGTTCCCACATTTTACATCATTAACCTTCTAGTCCCAGTAATTAGAAGGGCTGCTCCTATTCTATTATGTTGCCATCGACATCAGAGGTGGTATGGAACCAGAGACTGAACCTTCCTGCCAATATTCCATTACAATTTGTTGCTATGCAACAGATGGCAGCAGAGGGGCAGTCTGACAAAAATGATGTTTGACATGGAAGTGTGGATGAAGCAAAAGTGAGTAATTTAATTATTTCATGAAGAAAAAATGGCACCAATTGACATTAATCAATACTCACTGAACATTTGTGGAGACCAAACAGTGGATGTGAGCACATTGAAGCAGTGGGTGGTGTGCTTCTACAGTGGTGATAATGACAGTGGTTAATATCCACTGGTGCAGATTTTTACAAGTTGTTCTTTGCAAATTGTTGTGACTATGCTTAAAAATAGTGTTTTGTAGATGACAATTTGCTCTATCAAATGGTGTCATTATGTTTTTTTGTATCTGTTGTAGTTTCTATGGAAATAAATAAGCATCATTTTTGGAGCAAAATATACAGTAAAGAAATGCAGGAAATATTGGTGTAAATTAGAAATAAAGACAAGATGCATCCAGGTGGTGGGCTGGAATTTGACCATTAAGCTTTCACAGATGTTATTATTTGTTCTATACTTGAATGTATGAGCTTATTTGTTTTTCATGTGTACATTTGCTAAGGAGATTTTAATGGGGAATTTCAAAACCACGGGTGTATTTTTATAAAAACTAATCTGTCAAATGAATTAATATATTAGAAATGAATACAGTTAAAGGAACAGGGAGGGTTGTGCTTAACAAATATTTCTGTTTAAGCTTCACTTAACAAAAAAGTGTATTAAGAAACAACAATGACAACAACAACACAAACAAATAAAAATCCCTGCTGAGAAGGACTTAGGGTTAGGGCTAGGGTTAGGTGATTGTCTCCCTCTTCTCTGTCCTTGTGTGGCTTCTTATGGAGTACTGAATCCAGATCTCAAGCACCCAGAACAAGAAAGGTGTAGAGTTGTTGCAACAGGTCCAGAGGACGGCCACGAAGGTAATCAAAGGATTGGAGCACCTCACCTACGAAGTAAAGTTGAGGGGGCAGGGGTTGTTTAGCTTGGGGAAGAGAAGTCTCTGTGGTGACCTCATTGCAGCCTTCCAGTGCTTAAAAGGAGCCTATAATCAGGAAGGAGATCTACTTTTTACACAGCCTGATATGACAGGACAATGTCTCCAATTAAGAGACCTTATATTACTTCTTAATTCTTAACTTCTCACTGGGTAAAATCAAATCCCTGGAGCAAAAAACTCTGCCTTCATTCAGGACTAAAGATACTGAGGTAAGAATTTGGGACAAAGCTGCAACCTTGTTTCCATCCCATTATTCCTCGTGTTTCTTTGCACTGTATGTTTTATTGGTGGAATTTGCATAAACGCAGCTCAAGGGAATCACCCTATAGTCACTTTGCACAGCACCTCACGATGTCTGACTTTTGGTACTAGAGTGGTGACACAACATTTCTAGGGTATACAAAGATAGCTCAATATGTTCTCTTGAACAGAAACTAGACAAGTCAGCTTTAATCTGGGAGCAAAATAGTACAAATAGCTTGAATCCCCTAAGAAAACTGTGCTAGGGAATTTTTGCTTCAGACGGTATTAGCTAAAGATATCCCTAGGCATGCTTAGACTTTTACCTGGTTACTGTGAAACCCTAATGACAAATTATATGACACCATCTGAATCAGTGTATTGAATTCTGAGATATAGCTTCAGTGTTGTGCAAGCTGTTGTGCTGAAGAGACAGGGCATTAAGAATCAGCAGAAGACTTCTGACTGCCTACTCCCTTAATCTGTGCAGTACTCCCAAGCAAACAGGGGGGCAGAACCTCCCCACAGAGCATATATAACTTAGGTGCCAGTGAATTTTAAAGAGTACAAGTAATGCCTTAGAAATCAGGGACTTAATTTGTGAAGCTAAAATTACCTCTAAGATGATGGTGAGAGAATGGCACTAATGTAAACTCTGCTGTAGAATGAATCCTTCCCTCTTTGTGCTCCTTGGGATGCATCAGATAGAAATACTTGCTTCCGTGGGAATTACCTGAATTTAATAATTCTCAGAAGTAGTTTGTCTCAGGTACAGAGATCTCTGTTTCTCTGTATCTCTTCATTTTACATCAGTACAAAAAATATAAAGAAACTTCTTTTACAGCCTTCAGAGTATGTCCTGTGTTGACAGTTTACGGGCTGGTTTGGCCTGGTTCCGTGACTAGCGAGGTGGAGGGATTTCATCCACGCCTCCGGAAAAGGGAAACAGGGGACCCCAAACTAATTAAAAACAGTGGCAACGATCTGAGGAGAAACAAACTAATTTACTAAATATGGTATTGGAATGCAAGATAACACACTATAATACAATATAATTAGAATTGAAGCTAATAAATCAAATATAATGAGAGAGAGAGATTGTCCAAAAGCTGGATAGGCCTCACCATAACGCTGAGGTGAGACGCACAGTCCAGTCGAGCAGCAGGGAGAGAGACCGATGAAGAAGAGCCAGTCAGATGACCTACCAAGGCCTTATATCTGTTCCCCCTGAGCAGAAATAACAGCACAGTGAACAGGCTTCTGGGGAACGTAGCCTCTCCTCTCTTCCGGGACAGGCACCCTGAACACTCCAACCCCCAGTGCACTGCATGTTATGATGTGGAATACTGATAACCAAAAATTATAAAACCATGACATTCCACCCCTTATTCTACATCACTACATCATGCTTAATATATACAAACAAACCATAATTAATAAGCATTGAACACATGCACGCACAAACATATATATACATGGAATTACTGACTGCACTCCCCCAAAATCAAATTCCCTTGTGGTACACATTGAACATCCCTGTTTTTCTGCATCACCCACCAAGTGGACCCAGGTCCCTGGGCAAAAACAGTTCCACGAAGAGGTTTGACCTTCCCAGAAGCTGGAAAGACCCAAACTGCTTTTCCCAACATGTTCTTTACATGTACTACAGGAACCTTATCTCCCTTGACAGTATGTAGGGAGCTGGCAGGACCATTGCGATTGATAGATCTTTGAGTGTTGACCAACCAGTCCTGCCACAGTCCTCTGGCTTCTGAGATTAGCAGCAGTGCATCCCACAGTGCAGTGCAAGTTAGAAGGTAGGACTGAAGTGTTGTCAGTAGAAGGATTCAGAGTATGCATTCATGTATTGGGGTTGAAGGATGAGTAAAATTTTGGGATTATGTATCCTAAAAATGCTTGACCTGAGGTGAAATAAGCCACTATGATTGTTTCTAAAGCTTGCATAGGTGAGCCTTCTCCTAGTGGACTGCTGAGGTTTACCACTGCTAGTCTAAAGATATTCTTTCAACCAGGCTTACTCATCTCTTAGTAACCTGCAAACTTAACAACTCTCATTTTATTTAAACCATCCTCTTCTACTAAAAGAAAAGTAAGCGATATGTACAAGGGCTGGCAAATCTTCAAAAAACTAACTGCTTATGTATGTCAAGCTCTATATTTAAGAATAAAAAGAGACTATGTAAAGCTGAGGTACAACTGATGAATTTCTCATTGGAATACAGTGGCAAATTCTTACTAGTAAAAAATAAATTGAATTTTATAAAAAGATCTGTGATCATTTAAAGACAAAGTCTCACTCAAGAGCCCTAGCATAATAAATTCAGCAGATCAGCAATTTCAAAGTTCACATACATAAAGCTGCTTTTGTAACATATGCTATGCAGCATGTAATAACTCTCATACGGGAAACAGGCTGGTTCTAATGATGATTATTTAATATTTCAGGGAACCCAATCAATGATGTTGAAAGTGCTTTGCATCTGCCAAAGAACTCAATTCTTTGTACATCACAAAACATGAATATGGTTATAACTTAGACCTCTGGGAGATATGTTCAGTACATAGGGTTGGTCTTTCAAGGGATTTGAATGTAGTCATGGTGACCTGAGATGTAGTTAAGCATCCTAATGGATTTGTAAGAATCCTAAAAACCTGTTTCACGGGAGGCATCTGTCTGTATGTCTTTTATGCCTAATTATCTTTCAAAATCTGACCTACTTAGTAAAAAATGCTAAATTATTTATAGTTGTTTCTGGAAATAGGTGATTTGTCTGTACAGAGCTGCAAGAACAGATTCATGGGAACATTGGTTTAATTACCTTCTTGATTATAGTATATATTTATAGATGAGACTTTAAGAAAGATCTAGTGATAGGGAAGTCATTTATTCTATTTCAGTTATACATCAGAGGGCATTAAAGTACATAAACTGTTTAAAAAGAAGCTTGGATGTTTCATTAATCACATTCTCAAGAAATAAATCGTCTCAGTATGGGAAGTTGAGGAAAAAAAACATATTTATCTTGATTTAAAAAAAAAAAAAAATCAAGGTGACACCCACCCTTAATTTTTACTGTTTTATTGTTTTTTTGTAATATACCTTAATGTCTCTACAGATACATTGTTTTAAACACTGAAAGCATTCTCAGAGTTGCCTCAAGGCAACCAAAATTTTTGTAGCTTAGATCCTCTTGATGTGAGTATATTGGATTAAAAAAAAAAAAAAAAAAAATCTTTTAAACCCAGAAAAACTCAGGTTTTATTTGGATATAAAGGAGATTATTATTTTTTTATACAGAGAATATGCACAGGGACTAGGTCAGTGTAAATTTAAGCTATTTATAACTAACTCCTCACCAACTTCTTTGTAAGTTTCTGTTTCCACTTAGGTCATCAGATCACTGCACAGTCTACTGGTCCCTAGAAGTATCTCTTTTTGTCAGACCCAGAGTGTGCAGAAAAACACTCTGCTGATGACAATGAATAACTGAATAGCTGTCTCCTCTATGAAGACAAGGATGAAGCTATAAAAGAGGATATGTTGAACCTTTCTGCCCTCAGGAGGAGCACCTGCTCCCCAGGAAGCATGGAATTTCCCCCAGTCTGGCCCCCTTTCTCTAGAGGGATCCATCTAAACCTGTCAAAATTTTTAAAGGAAGGCAGGAAACAAAATGAGAATAAACATATAAATCATGCATCAGCCACCACATGGAGCCAAAAATCCTATTATTTTTCTCCCAAAACAAGTGAAGTGGGGAAAAATCTACATATTTAACTACATAAAATCAAATTACAAAGAGGAAATATAATGTTTCACATATCTTATTGGTGAAAACTCTTAGAAATATATTAATAGGAAGGAAGTTCAGCAGGGCAATCTTCTAGCATAAAATTTTTGTTACATTTAGAATATTTTGTGGAAACACTGATTTCAAATAATGCATTATAAAAATATTTCATAAAACATTAATATTTTAAATATGTTTATATTTTTCAAATTAAAAATTTAAAACTTACTAACATGGAACATTCTTTTTGTCTAAATCAAGATGAAATGTTATTTTTTCAACATGAGAACAGCCAAGAAGTAATTTACTCCAGTAGCTTGTTAGTCTTCTCTGGAGGATTTCAAAACTATACTGACTGTACTGACACCAAGTTATCCATGAACCAGTGATGTGCTCTTGTGGCAAAGAAAGCCATCAGATTCTGGGTTGCTCTAGGAGATTTGAAGTTAGCAGGTCAAGGAAGATGATATTTTCCCTTTCTTCAGGCCTAATGAGATACACTTGGGCTTCTATGCTCAGTTCTGGGATTCCCAGTATAGGAGAGACTGAAGCTACTGAACAGAGTCCAATAAAGAGAAATGAGGATAATGAAGGGATTTGAGTATTTCTCCTATGATGAAAGACTGAGAGAATCATGACTGTTCACCCTGGAGAAAAGATCGTACAAAAGCAACTAAATAACTGATGGGAGAGCGCACAGAAGATGGAGTCCATTGACAGGGCAAGAGACAGGAAGTTCTGTTCAAACATCAGGAAACATTTTTTCATTAGACAGAGAACTGATTACTGGAACACGCTGCCCAGAGAAGTTATAGAGTGTCCATACTTAGATATATTCAAAACCTGATTGTGTACAGCCAAAAGCAATCTGCTTTAGCTGACCATTGTATAAGCAGGAAGATTGGACTACGCACCTCCAGAGACATCTTTCAACTTCAGTCATCCTGTAATTCTACGATTCTAAAATTTGATTGTTACTGGGAAAATCAATATTTTAAGCTTCCCATGAGACTTGTAATGATATCAAATTAAAAATGATTGGATTTTCCCTTGGGATAGAAAATTTGTCTCCCGAGAGTTCATCTTTTTGTTAGTTTTAGATGAGCAGTTCCACAAACAGTTGAAGTATTTATCTGAAAAGTTAATGTAAATCAACTTGCTATCAAAATAACTTTTATTAAAATAAGATTTGCCAAAGGGAGGGCAAGAGAGAGAAATTCATTCTTTACTCTTTTCCAAAGCTTATCAAGAAGCATAATTTCCTTCATTTGGCAGAGAAGCAGATAAGCAGCTATATCATCTAACAACTATACCAACTACCATCACAGCTGCATCCTAACCAGAATCAGTGAAAATACATTGATGACTGCTTAAGAGAAAAATACCAATTTATGAGTAGGAAGTTAGGACTTCTAAACACTAAGACTTCCTTACAAGGAGGAAGGAAGACTTTTTTTCCTAGAAAACCCAAGCCTATGCTACACTGAATTCAATTAGCTTGGCAGGTCAGGATCTCAACTTCTAACTAAATTTTTGATTCCATAACAGCTGCATGATAAACACATATATTAATGCATTTCTAAAAAAAAAGAGAAGTCTAACTAAAAAAGACAGTGCCTTCCTGAGGAAACTTAGAGAATTTAAAAATCATTTTGAAAACACTATAAAATCCCATACTCTCTATTGCTTCTGCTTTTAACTGACTTATAATGCAGAAAAGAATATGTGCACAGTCTCACATGGCTATATAGAAAAAAAATCAATGTATAAATATCTAGTATTATTCTACGAAAAAAAGACACAAATATTTTAATTTTGAAAATGTCAAAAGAAATAAAAATTATTGTTTTACATTGTCAAATAATTGCAGTGAAGTTCATAAAACTGTTAAAACTTTTGCCTCCTGCATATTTTAAATGTCATGAATCATATTACTGGAGGTAAATAACTCGGGTTAATTAACCAGAAAACCTATAATATGTCATTAGCAGTCTCATTTCAGCCCTACAGAATGTAACTGCATATTTCAAAAGAAAAAACAGAAAGGAAAAAAAAAAGACCCAAAAATAACATACTAACGGCTTTCCTTATGTAGATAAAATCAATATGCTGTTGTCAACAATATTAGCTGAACTTCCACATAACATTTTAACTTTTTATAAGTGAATCAACAGTATTTTCACCTTTAATTAAAATAGAAGTTGAAAAAGATTTGGCCCTTTTCTTATAGTTTTTCTCTCATTCTACGTCTTTTCTGCTGAAGTAAGGTAATTAATACAGTGTCAGAAGTTTTACCAGCATGATTTCTTAGGTCTTCTAATAACCCTCTAAGCCTGAATATGCTTTCCTTATATTAGCTATCAAATCCCAAAGTTTTAACAAATGTCTTGCCTTATTCAAAAATTTTCTCATTTCTTCAAATGCTTTGTAACAATTTTCTACCAGAGCTCTAGAGTGTTGTTTTTTTCTTGGCATGTTACAGGAAAAATAGTTGATGTATATTCCACAGAATCCCTTTAGAATCAGTAGCAGGAAACAAAAAATCCCCAAAAGGAAGAGCAGAGAAAAATAGGTAAATAAATTCTTTTGTATGTTCTTTCTTCGTTTTATTTATTTATTTATATGTATGTTCATTTATTTATTTATTTTTATCAGTGGAAAGTATTAAAGAAGAGGAGGAGTATTTCAACAACTCAAATTTTGATCTCATATATTTTTGAATCTTTGACATTAAAAGAAAGGGTACTTAACCAGACCCCTCACAGATTCATTGACCTTCTCTGAACATGTTCCAGGGCCTCAGTGTCTTTCAGTGGGGAGGGGCCCAAAACTGAACAGAGTACTCGAGGTGCGGCCTCACCACGACTGGGTACAGAGGAACGATCACTTGTCTGCTCCTGCTGGCAGCACTATTTCTGATTCAAGCCAGGATGCCATTGACCTTCTTGGTCACCTGGGCATACTACTGGTTCATGTTCAGCCAAGTGTCAACCAATACCCACAGGTCTGTCTTCTTCCAGTACAAAGAGAATTACAAACTTCTAAAAGGCATTTTAAGACATTTGTATTATGCATTTATTATTTTCACTGAGTAAAAATTGTTTAACCTCTGGTATTTAGCTTGTGGTTGTACTATTATACATTGAGAAAAAATATTATATCAATATCATATCTTATCCTAAACAACTTAAGTAGATCAGAAAAATGAAAGTGCCAGTTCATTTCCACTAACTCTCCATATAGGGATTCAAATTTGATTAACTCGGGTGTAAAATTATATAGTTCCTGAAAATTGCTTCAGAAATGATATGCTTTCTTTCCTCCTGAAAAGTGATTTCTTGTTTTCTTTCTTCAGAGACTTTCTTCCTTTCTTACCCTCATTCACTTAATTTTCCCTGTATTATGAGGACTTCTTTTTTTTACCATGGAACATATTTTGTATTTTGTTGTCTGGAGATTCTTTCATCATATTTATTTTCTATTCTTTGTATATCACAGAATAAATTTCCTATAAAGCTTATTATATGTCTTTATCAACGTTCTATGCTGCTTTTTCTTAAATAATTTGATATTTCTCTAATGTTTCTCCCCCCATCCTGTAAAAATTGCTTTCTACTCTGTTTGAGAGAATCTTTTTAAGAGTATTTCAACACAGAACACTGGTGGTGTCTTTAGCTTTCCCCAAAGCCAGACTATTGTCTTTATTCAAGGTCTTCCTTAAAAAAATTCTTAACAGAAATCTCTGCCTGTGACAACAGAAGTGATAGGATTTAATTACAGTCAACTATAGATTATTACATCTGAACTTGTTAACTTAAAATCTTTTAACAATCAATGGGGAAAAAAAACCCTGTAGTATTTCTTCATGTAGAATAATGACGTCTTATTATGGCTTTTCATTGATAAATGTCCTTGTGGTGACTGTAGTTATCTCTTGCCTTAGCCTATAAACTCATCAGAGCAAAGTAAAGAGAGTGATAGCGAGTTACACATTATGACAGGTATCTATTGTAAAGACTGCATTGTAAAGGTTAATCTTAACAAAAATATAACAAAATATAATAAAAGTATTATTACGAGAGAAACGAGGAATTTTGAGTATTTTTGAGAGACTTATATGTTATGAATTCTTTATTGGAAAAGTATAGATTAAGAAAAAAACCCTCCAATATTGGCAACAAAAGACAATGGGATAAGTATTTTGTTCAAGTGACAGATAACCAACAATGCAGAATTCTGGGGTTTATAATGGAATAAACTAATTTTGGTTATTACTTCATGTTTAGAGCGGATAAGAAAGATGTTGAATACTTATATATTTTTTCAGTATACGGCCTCCATCAGTATTTAAAGATGATTTTTAAGTTCCTTCTTTTCTGGTTAGAGCCAAAGATTCAAGTTCTCATCCCAGAGCCTCAAATCCTGCTTCAAGCTGTCCATACCCTCTTCTCTCCAGAGTGGCATTGAAATAATCTTATGCTTTTTCATGCTGTGCAAAGGAAAAGTCTTCCAGGAATCAGTCGTATAGATAAATAAAAGTAAAATATAGAAAGGATAGTGGATATAATAAGAAACTACTAATAGATTTCAGATTTCAGACATCTATTCAAATGTGAAATCAACTTACAACAACAATAAGGGATTAATACCTAAAGCAATCAAATCATACATTAGTGTCATCACATTTATTTAAGTTACTATTCATGTTATTCTGATTAGTATTTTTCCCAAATACTAATAAATGACAACTAAAATACACAATATAACAGCATGGAGCTCTACAGCTTCTGGAGGGTGAAATTTAATTTGCTATAATCAAAGGATTATAATATATCTCTAATTATTTGTCAGATAGATTTTAAAGAAATTAACTCTTCCTACAGTAATAATTCCTACAGAATTACCAATACATTTCCAAAAAAAAAAAAAAAGGATGCATCCAAAAACCTGATATATCCAAATATTAATAACAAATGTGCGTAGTTCTGTTCACATATGATGTAGTCATTCAATGTTTATCATTGAAAAGGTGGAGTGACTTTTTCAGGGTGGCCTTAATCTGTTAATAATCCATATTTCACATGAAAAGAGAGAAGTTGTGAAGGTGAAGATTTAAAAAAAAAGTTCTAACTCTGTTGCTTTGAAAGCCCAACCTAAAGCTTTTAAAGAAGAGTTAATAATCCAACTCCTTGGTTCCAATCTTTTCACATACAAAGAGAAAGAGAACAAAAGACTCTCTTGACAAAGAGAAAAGCAATTTGCAGGACAGAATTCTAGATTTTGGAAATGAAATGAAAAAAAAAAACATTTCCAGAACTGGAATGGAAGGTATCAGCTAGTGACTTGAGGTAGAAAATTATCCAGGTGGATAATCTGATAGAACTGAATCTCACCACTATCTTTATGGTCTTAGCAATAATGACTTCCTGTTGAGTAACAAGAAAGGTGAAACATCTGTCCAAAAGAACACCAGTTGCTTAGCAGATAGACCCCAAAAATTATCAGAGAAGTATTTAATGTGTATTTAAATATATATATATATTTGAAACTATAATGTTCTTAATAAACTTTTGTTATATTAGAAAAGCTAAAAGCACATTTTCTTTATTTTGGTAAAATACTTTGTATTTTTTATTTGGTTGACTATGATTTGGTTTAACCTATAATGCTCTTTCAGGAAATTTTTTGTGATTTATTTTTAGTATTTAACTTTTTTTGTTATTGTTATAGGTCCACAGACAAACAAATAAAACCCTTATATAAAGTTTGTAAGATTTTGCCTGACAATTTATCTCTTTGTTAATAGCTATAGTTTTAATGCTGAAAAAAAGTTGTATGCACTAAACCTGATCTGAGCTTGATAATAGACAGTTCTGGATAAAAATTGGTATTAAAAGACAAATTGTATAGTATTCGTTATTTAATTGATGCATATACCAAAAAAAAAAGTTTTAAGTTAAAACTTGAGCTTTCTGCTTGAGTAGATAGATACAGAAAGATCTAGAGAACTTTCACTGGTCCTCTTTTACACAGGACTGTCAAGTTAAAGTCCAACATCACAGCAAGTCACATTAATCCACTCTAACAGCATGAAGAAAATTATCAGACTTTCTGTGTCAAAATACAAAGTGAATGGAAACTGACAGAGAATTGATGAGCATTGCTTGAGGAAAGGTAGAAGTTGAGAAACTTGCCTATCTGAACAAAGCACAGGACAGATGTGGATATGTGCAGTTTAACGCTCTATTGGTTTGTGCAGATAGTAGGTCTGACTTTCCTTTCACTGTTTGCAGTGATGTCTTTTTCAGTAAGATATTGTTCCTCCATTATTTTTCAGATGATACCTGGGTGAATTGTTAATATGGCTTAATTAATTACCAGCTATAAGATATATGGTGACAATACTGCTAGTATATAACTCAACATATTTATTCTGAATCTGTCACATCTGCTGCCTCAGTAAGCCATCTATTTTCAACTTTGCAAAACTGCTTCAATGAAGACCATTGAGAGAGATCTGACAGACAAACATTGACTGATAAGACACTAATCACTCAGACACAAACCACTGATCAGGTCTGGAACTAAGACTGGACCTAGCCACACCTAGATTCCTCTCTAAGAATGAGTTTAGAAAGAGAGTCCTTTCTGAATCCTGTGACTCAAGAGAATGCTTTGCTTCCCCCCTATAACCACATGTCAGACTCATACCCAGAATGTAACATAATGCAAATTATAAAATAATAATATATTTATCTTCTGAACTCCATCTTAGTTTTCAATGTACTTTTGAGACAAAAACTCCATAACGAAAGAGACCGTAGTATTCAGATTTTTATCTTCATAATGTCATCAAAAGAAGTTATTCACTCTAATCTTTTCCTCCAAGAAATTCCATGGTGGTGCACCCTGAAACTAAAATATCTCTCTTTCAGAGAACGTCATATATACCTTGTGCAGTGTCAGCCATCAGTTAAGAACTTTAAACATTTTATTGTTCGGCACTGCTTTTTGAGATATGAACTATGGTCCAGTAGCACCAGAAGTGCTACTTGAATCATACTAGATGTTATAAACAGCTAAATCACATAATTGATATGTCTAATTAATATAATTAATCTGGTTACACTTTCCATTGATTATAAACTGTATTTAGGCATCTCAACGCATAGGCAGGTGCCTACAGTGGGGATGTCTAAATTTGGTCAGGATCATCCCTCCTTTGATGTCTGGCTTTGCATCAATATTCATTCATATTTCAAAAAGCTGTCTTTCATTGGAGTTTGTCATTTGATCAATACTGAAACCTTCTGCAAGTCTATGATGTTGAAGAAATACTTGATATATTTCAGAAAATCTTACCACCTCTGCCTGGTTCTTTGTTTTGGCAGACCACTGAGAAGCTCCAGTTTCCAGTATATCTCTTTCAAAGTTCTCAGGAGGGGAGGTAAGATTCTTAATAGCCATGAAATTTCCAGTTCTTAGCGTCACCTCCAGCACAGCTACAGCTGGTATTTAGATTCATGCTTCTGAGAGAGTCAATACTTTCTTGGAAGTGGAAAGGTAGTTGCAATTAACTTTAGCTTGAAGCTTTGAAAAATCTTGACTTTGTTCTAAATCAGAATAAAATTACATTACAAAGATTGAATTTTTAGTCCTCTTAAACATGGAAATGCAAATCATGTCAAAGCTCCATTTAAAATGCAATTTACTCAGACGAGCTTACTTTACTACATGATCAAATACATTTGTATAATTAATCTACTCTGTTCTTTATGTACTTTTCCTTCACCATTTGTATAAATTTACTAGCAAATACTTTATTATTTATTTTGGAATTATTGATGAAAATATTGATCCTATTGGTTTTTGCTATAAACATGAGCCCAAAATAAGTTTGTGCATAATTGTACTAGATACTCTGAAAACTTCTAAGTGAAAGTTTTTGATCTAGAATTAAATGAGATTTGACTTCTTTTAATGCATTTATTCTGGACTACATTGATATTGTGTAGCAATATTCTCGCTACCAGAATTGTTTTGCTAGTCAGGCTGATGACTTACAGAATTACTTAAATAGGATAGTGGCACTACCATCATCCACACTGTGACAAGAACTACAGAAATTCAAGTTTGCTCTTTAATCATAATTGTGATGTAGCTGGATTTCAAGGTTATGTCCGTGTGTCTGCCCTTGGATCATTAACTCCCTTGGTGCTCCGGGAAGTCCTCTGCTGGTTACCTTCCTAGATGAGAGAGTGTATTGCCTTGAATCTAAGTGACTGACCTGACTGAATCCCTACCCATGTTCACAATGAAGGAATCTGACTTAGTGCAGGAGTTCTCCTGGTAGGAGTTTTAGACTGTCCTGATGATTCTCACCAGATAGATTCTGCTATGCCTAAAAAATTAATATACTTAAAGTTTTCACTGACATGCTCTGTGGAGAAACTGGCTTTCCACAGCCTCTCCCTCAGCAGGTGCTTCCTGCTACAAATTGATCCATTTGTGTACAGATAAGATATTTGTAAATGCAGCAGATATAGAAATTATCATAGAATCATATCATAGAATCATATAATGGATAGGGATGAAAACGATCTTGAAGATCATCTAGATCCAACTCCCTCTCCATAGACAGGGTTAAATCAAGTTGTCCAGAGCACCATCCAACCTGGTCTTGAACACTTCAAGGATGAGGCAATTTCTCTGGGCAGCCTGTTCCAATCCTCTTTAGCTACAGTTGTTCTGGGCTGCAAGCATGCACTGTTGGCTCATGTTGAGCATTTTGTCCATCAGAATTCTAAGTCCTTCTCTACAAGAGTCAAGATCTTACAGTCTCTTGTTCTTTGTCAAGATAATTAAGAGAAGTCTTATATGAGGATTACGATGATCATCAGTGATGAGTCACGCATATTTTGGAACAGCAGTCATAGTTCAGCTGGATTTTAAGGCAAGTACTAAACAAGTACTTTTTACAAGTTCTCTTGCAGTAGAAATACCTGTAACCATCCAAATAGTGACCAAGTATCCTCTTAAGAGGTTTGATTTCCTATTTGAGCCTTATCCTCCTATTTTTTTTTGTTTGTTTTATTTTGTTTTAACTAATTCTCTTTCTGTAACAGCATAGCAGAATTACTTATCCAGATTTATTTTACCTTAAAAATTATATATATATATACATATTCATTAACATAGACATGTATAATCAATAACATTCCATTAACGCTCATTAACTACTTGCACACTCTAGTCTTTAACCTTTCCCGGCATTTGTCCGGGATTGTTATTAATCGTGTGTGGCACAGTTATCCCAGACAGTCTGTTTTCCTTTTTTAAAAAATAATGACATGCTGCATATTTTTTTAAATAGGAAATTTCCCAAAATTTCATAGTCATTCCAAAATTTTCCATCAAACTACTTCTGTAACAGCTCTAGATTCTGTAGAGTGTGGAATCAAGGAAGAGTTTTGTTTGGGAGGTTTGTAATTCAGGAATAAGACTGTTTTTCTTCAGTGTTTTTACCATATTTAAAACAGTACTGTCTTGTTTCATACATTGGCACCTTGGATAAGAATAAATTGTGAGTAAAAATGAAAATATTTTTAGAGAAGATTAAAAATGAATTCCTGAACCCCAATTTGTTAGATGAATAACAGTCTAAGCTCAGTTCTCAAAACAAAAAATTCTTGTTAAGAAAACCTTAATCAGTGCACCTTAAATAATTTTTTTTTAATAAAAAATAACAAATGCTCCTATTGCTGCTAAAATCAAAGTGAAATTTATTCAAAGGAATTTTTAATGAAAGAAATAGGGCAACCCAAAAGCAATAAGAACCCATCAAAATAAATTATTTTGTGACATTCAGTTATTATTAAAAAGTATTCAGTCTTCTAAATGTGAATCTCATAATCCTGGAATGAGATAAGATTCTCCCTCCCTTGAGGCTGCAGGAACAGAAATCTGAATAAGTACCATAGAAATTAATAAGCTTAGACAAGATAAGTAATCAATGTTTTCTTGATTCAAATTGGAAAACTCAATAGAAACAAGAAAAGATTTGCTCAGGTTTGATTTCTGTACTCCCCCCAGAATATTCTTACTTCAAATAAGGAAGTCTCTATAAAAGAAATAATGCTTACTATATTCTCTTTTCTTCCACTGTTACTAAAACCACCTTGGGGGCATCTGTATTACCAAGTGTGGCATAAAAAAAAAATATTCTCAAAACTACGAGAGAAAACAATTGGAATTTACTATAAAGATTAACAGTCTTGGGCTACACTGACTACAGAGGAAATTGAAAAAAAAATATTAAGAGCTTGTAAGCTTTTTCCTAAAACCAATCAAATCAATTACTACTATTTAATACTGATTATTTTTCAATATTAAAGAAAATTAACAAATCAATCTATAGTCTTAGAAGTTCATACTGAAAATATGATTAATATAACACTAAATTAATTATCTAAGAACTGATTTCTGCTTTTCTCACTTCTACTGTACTGCAGAAGGATACTAACTAACCTCAAATACTAACTCCCATAAACTATTCCCATGATCAGTAACGACTACTTAGCAATGAATAAGTCTGTCACTGGCTATGATATGGGAGCCCATTATACAGAGAACATATCCTGAGGCCATCACTGATCTTCCTATCAATAAAAAATGCATAATTCTGTTGTTGCCTTTCTCCTGAAATACTCCCTTCTTATATAAAATATGTAACTGTTAAGTATGAAACCATGATAAATGTTGCAAACACTAAAACCTGATATAAGATTCATGTGTTCATTCTTTTGATTCATTTTGTGTATGCCCAACTTTGTGTAGCATATCATCGTAGTTATTGAATTACTATTTGAGTTACAAATTTAAGCTTCACTAAAATAATATTTTTACGTGGAGAAAACCCGTACTGTCCTTGATTTTTTTTCTTCAAAGTCATTTATAGAGATTAAATAATGCAGTAAGGGAAGCTGATAAGTAAGTTTAGACTGATCTACAAAACAAAACAATAAACAAAGAGAAATTATTTACCATGAATTGGTAACATATTAGAGGTACTTTCCACAAGCACAGCTTTTTGTAAAAAAGCATCTCACAGAGTATGAATAAGAAAGAGGAGCTGGAGGAAGCTGTGTACTTATTTCATTATAAAATCAGTGTAGGTATCAAGGATGTTTGTCAGAAGAAGCCTATGATGTGTATGATGGAAATCTAAGAAAGAAGATTAATCAGAATTAAATAATTAGGTCTGAGCAACTTGGCATTATGAAGTGTAATATTATTTTGTTATTCTTGAATAAAAAATGTAAAATCTACTGAGTTTCAGTTTAGCCACTGCATTTATGGCTCCTCCAAGGAGAACCTGGATAGTTTGAGTTTCACAACTCAAGTGATCCTTAGCTATCCTCAGTATCAGGGAAGATTCAGAGGTATCACATAATTCAGGCCTGTAGAATGCTCTGTCCAAAGACCTTGTTAAAATTGATTAATCTCATTATTTTCCCTAAATTAGCTGGCAAATTTTTGCAACACTGTTTGAAGAATCAACCTGAAGTTAAAGTTTGGGTATTTAATGTGAGTAAGACAATTACCATTAAAAAAGTAGTGTTATTTTCTTAAATATTACAAACACACTAGAAATAACATTTCCATGAAAACCATGAACAAGAAAGATAACAGTATAAAATCATAGCAATACTGAGTATGTAATTAATAGATGAGTTTTATTTGCTTTGTTTGTAATTCTTTTTGAACATCAAGTTTACTACACACAAATTATCAGTAGCATTGAGAAGATGAGATTAAATTTGAATGCTTGCTTCACGTACTGGAAAGAGGAAAGCTTCTTTAGTTTGTTCTTTATTCTTTTAGGAAATATCAGATTTTTTGTAATGCAGTTCTTCAATACATTCGTGGAGAGAAAGATCACAGTGATCAGAATATCAAATAAGAATCTCATTGAAAATAATAGTATCCTAAATATAAACAAATGAGTTAGAGTCAGAACAGCCATAATAGTCTCTGAACTCTATGTCAAAATAACAAACTAAATGTTATTTAATGCTGTCACAATGTAAAAACACAAGTTTTTTTGTAATCTGAGAAAGTCTGAGGATACAAACTACGTAACGTGCATAAACCTACTAACATGAGGACAATCCTGACACTATCTTCAAAAGGCTTTATTTTCCTCATTAGAAACAGAAAGCGATTTTCCCAGACACTGAGAAACCATATCAATTAAATTTATTCACTGGCATGTTTCTTAAAAATTTCCCTTTGCCACATACATCTGCTGCACATTTTCTGGCTGGATCTTGTAGAAAATGACATAGGCAGCAACCAAGGCAAAAAAGTGGGTCAATTTTAATAATTAAATGTATTAGACCTCACTCACCTCCTGACAGAAAGGAAAAAGGTTTTTCATGACAGGGAAACTACGGTCTCTTTATTTATTCATTGTGAACTGTGTGATGTGATTGTCAGAAGGTGGTCAAACTACATAGATACTGCTCTCTTCCTGCCAGGAACAAGTTTTTCTTTGTAGGTACTTGTGACAGAGTTTGGTTGAAAATATTTAATATAAAAAAAAAACCCTAAAAACTTCAATAAAGTAAATTTATTTTTGTACATGCAGCAACCCTGAACCGCTTCCATATAGCAACTCATGTAAGTATTACATAGCTAAATTTTAGAAAGAGCACTTGCAACACAGTGCACCATCTGGTAAATCCTGAAAAACATTGAGATGCATTTTCAAGAGCAATTCATATTACATTTCCTGAGTGTTTTGCTGTAGCAGCTCAGGCCTTGACGTGATAATGGGAGTGGATGGATGAAAGTGGATCTCTATGTTTTTATCAATTCAGATCCTACTGACAGCAAAATAAAACATGTTTTTTAATTTTTTCTCCTGTTGATGCTGGTTCGATGAAAAGGAAATATGTTTTCACACAAGAGACACTGCTTTTCTATTCATTGTCCTTGCTTAAATCAAAGAAGCACAGAAGAGTTTTTTTTATGTTTGGTGTAAAATAGTACTACACTTTTTAATATCATAACAAAAGTCACTTGAGAAAAGAATTTATGGGCAATTAAACTTGTGAACAAAGCAGATGATTTTTATAAACTAACATTATGGACTGAAACATGATCCAGGATTGAACGCAAACAGGAAACTTTAAGTGGATGTGTAAAACTCTCCATCCTCACAACATAAATGATGTACTGATGCTTGGGTTTAATGGCAATATTTGAATGAATAACTAATTTCCTGTAATCTGTTTTGGCCATACAACTCTCAGGTTGAATTCTGGGCTTAAAGAACTACAGCAAAACAGTGGCATTGTTGCAGCTACAATACTCTATATCTAAGGTCGAGAAAGCTGAAAACAGGCCTCCAAGAATGTGTAACAATTCTTTCACCTTTCTAAGCGTCAAGGAGAAAGTTAGTCAACCCAGTAATTTTCACATGTTCTCGCTAAAAAAAGATCAGGTAATCCATCCAATAAATCTAGTATATTAAAAAAAAAAAAAATAAAAAAAAAAGATCTTGACAGTGATATTTTTGAAAGTGTGAAAGTGGCAATTTTCTAGGTCAATCTGAGATAATTCAAGTTCCTTGAATATCAAGTAGTGAGAATTTTGTGTCACAGACTGGGATTTAATCTGTATACTAAACAAGGAAGCCTAAAACTATTAGCATGTAGTGTAAGAAAAGTAAGTCTTGTGTTGTCTCTGTGTCCGAGGCGCGTTCTGCCGGGGGCTAGTGATCTACCCTCGCTAGTTCTAGAGATCTACCCTCGCTAGGGCCATTGCAACACAGACACCAATATGGAGGATGTAGCAAAATGGCATTTATTACCACATGACGATTCCTTAAGTACGCATCTTGCCTCGTCCACGCCCCTTAAGTGTGTGTCATCTTTCCATTACAGAGCATGGGAGGTCCTACCACGTCACATCCCAAGTCCTCGTTAACACCTACTACAGTCTTGTATCTTCCAGAACATGTTATTATGCTGAGATGTAAAAATATGTGTTCAGGGAGAATTAGTGGGTTGCGTTGTTTTGGACTTATAATATCTGCAGAGTTATAAAGATCATATGGGATGCAGAAGATCTGTTACACACTTAGAGGGGGTCTTGGTTTGTAATCTGTGTATTTTTCAATTCTACAGAAAACAATCAGGCTAAGAAATGGTGTAGATATTCCTTGCTTGACGGAGGCTGGGCCCATGTATAGAGAACAGCAGAAGGTGCCTAGGTCCAGAGAGAGATAATAGGGAGGTTGTTGTAACCCACTAAGGATCACCACCTATAAGAAAAAAGTCACCTACTACTTTAAAACAAAAGTCAGAACTAGCAGTTTGTAAAGGGCACACTATGCCTGCACAACTAAATTTATCAGAGCAAGAAACAAGCTCAGGATCCCTTACTGCCTGCGAAGCCAAAGTCTTGAGCAGCTCTCTTCACTTTAGACTGTCCCATTCAGCTCCCTCTAAGACCATGCAGTAGCACATTTCCAGTTCAGACAAGGAACTATTGCCAAGGGATGAAATTCTGCTAGAATTGTCTCCTCTGCTAGACTTGACTTCCTCTGCAGTCTTTCAATTTTGTTCCAGAAGGTCTTGCATTTGTAGCCATCTCACTATGATCTCCACCTATGCTGACAAATATTATGTGTCATGTCTTAATATCATTTCTCTTGTGTGCCGCACCATAATTCACATAGGATATTCAAAACTAGAAATCACAAAACAATTATTCTGCCTTATTGATGCTGTGCATTATAATGAGGTCCTGAAAAAAACTGTAGGTGATATAGGTATGGCCAATCTGCTTGAGATGGTGCTAGCTACAAGCAGTGTGGGCTGAAAACTTAAACATAATCCACTTCTCTCTTTTATTTAGCAGTAAAAAGGATGATTTTGCTTCATCTTTGACAATTTCTTTAATTGTTTTTTTCTTTTTATCTTTTCCCTCATAAAAATTCAGCAGCTCTACAGCTTACTAATTTGCAATTTTTCATGATCATCCATTAAGAACAGCAAATTGTACTGGCAGTAGAGCAGCTGAGTGATGAAAAAAACTGTCTAACTAAAAACAGAGGGAATAGAAGGAAATGAGCATTGGGAAGCAGCATCTAACAACAGCTGCTAGGAAGGTGGAGCTCTAAGGAATGCAATACAAGTACGGAAGAAGTTTAAATTAGATGTCTCAATTTTGGTTGGTTTGTGAAATGCCTAAACAAGTATAAAAGTACAGGAAAAATCAGTCACAAACTGGAAAATGACTGTTCTGATTCATATCAGTTCATATTTAGACTGGATAAAAAAGGTAGGAATTTCCCAGAAAGCAGGGAAGAATGGAGAAAAATCATGGATAAAAGACAGGACAATGTTACAGATTGCTTTAAATTAGAAATTTGTGTGGAAAGATCAGAAGCACATGAAAGAAAAAAAAGCTGTCTAAAAGGAATCTTCAGAATACAATCAGACTGCATCTGGAAGGAAGGGAGTGAATGACTGATTAACTTGGACAAAACTCACTGACCTAAGCATTGCCCAGTTGTTCAGTAGAACTGAACAGTAGAACTGGTGCATTTGAATGTAAAATTGTACAAAATGTTGTAGAAAAATATTACAGCTATCTAAAAAGAAACAAAATACACACATGCCACAAAGATTTTATGACTTTTTTACATGGATCTTGGAAACATTTAAGAAAGCTAAAGTAGCAGCTTGAGTGCAAGAGAAACCCATAATATGTTAATCATTGCAGACAGTACGACAATATTCTTTCTGGAAGATACAAGAGGGGTCAGACTTCTTACAGTTGTATTTGTTAGACTGTTACCATCATATTTTACCTTTTAAAAAGCCTGTGATGAGCTGTATATTTTTATCCCATTTGACTGTTTGTACAACATTTCTGTGAACTTTGAAACTGATAAAAATAAAAGTTCAATATATTGATATCACAATGAAATGTGAACATTGAGTCACCAAGGTCAAAGCAAAGGAAGAATATTACCATTCCTGAGTAAAAGAATAGTTAATTTATGAGCCTAGTACGTGAGTAGACACCTGGTCTGAGTAAATGATATTTATGTATCTCTTGAGGGTTGTTGATAAGTAAGGAAAGCGTCAAGCCTGAATACAAAAAGGGAAGAAATAAGATAAAGAAAAATATTAATAAGAAAGGTTAAATATAGCTGGACTTCCTGGAACATTCAACTACAAAAAAAATGTATTTCATCAAGAAAGCTTCTGATAAATGCAGTCTGAGACATCAAGTATCTGAGTGACTGTCAAGAAAACGTGCCCAAGAGAACTGATCATTTCAGAGAGAGAAAGTTCTTTCATAGTAAATTTGATGTAAAAAGATCAAATTTGTTGTTGCTGTTGTTTAAATAAAGAACACAAAATTGCTTTTCTCATTTTAGATATAGAAGGTATGTATTTTTATTTGCATTTCGTCTTGTCTTTAATTACTTTAAGGTTAATTTGAAGACAAGAGTCTGGTAAGAGATCCTTCTTTGGGAAGTCGTTTTCAAACAAGCGAGGAATGGGAATACTTCAACAAATGCCGAAGTCATAATTGCATTCCTTGGAGTACTGCAAATATGCAGGTTGTATCTCCCTGGCAGTTGTACAGCGCGCAGTACAAGCATCCTCTATGGACTGATAATGAACACAAGAATTCTGAAATGCTCTAAAATAGTAAGAAGCTTGCCTGCAAAGTTTCTTAGAAATGTTGGTAAATTCATGGAGCAAGTGGAAGAGAGCCAGGCTCATGGGAGACATAACTAATTTGGAACTTTATTGGCAACAAAAATTGAAGAGGTGATGAATTGACTCAGAAACAAGATAAAGCCTTTACTTCTACTAAACAGGTAAAATGTAGTGAAATCTTTTTGTGTATTAATTTCTTACACTTGAATAAAATTATTCCCAGAGATGGACAATAACAAAAAATACATTGTCAAGGACACCTGAAGAAGAGGTTTGATAATTATAAGGTCATTTTAACGCTGATGCTGTAAACATAGAAGTAGTATATAAATCAATATATTAATGATCAAGACAAGGTAATAGAAATCTTTTGTTAAAGGAACAGTTCTTTGAATTTTTCTCAAGATTTTATTTTTAACGAATTCTTATAATTTTCTTTAAAATTTTATTCCAAAATAAAATAAATGTAAGTATAAATACAAAAGAATTTTTATGAAATTTATGTCCTGCAAAATGTTTTCTATATTTCCAACAGCAATGCATGTTTAGTCTCCTTAATTTACTTTAATCTTCAAGAATTGATTTTAGTGACAGGGATAATTATTAACTTCTCTCAATATCTGATGTTTTAGAATATAAAATGAAAAAAAAAACCACTAAGTAGGGTTTGGGTTTTTTTGTTGTTGTTGTTGCTTCATAAGAAATTTTGAAATAAATTGCTTTAAAGACTGAAAATTTCACATTTACAGCCTCAGAATAAAAATGATTTAAAAATCTCAAAGCTTTTCAATAGGGTAAAATCTGTTCTGTACAGCTGTAATGGAAAAACTAAGAACATACACAAGGAATTAAATATAAAAACCAGATCATTTTCCATATATTCAGGTTTTTAATTGAAAAGGAGAGCTAACACATCTTCAATAGGTGATCAAACATACTTATACATGAATGAGTATATTTATGAGTTTTGTTCAAAAGACTCTTAAAAGTAAGTCAGATGCACCCTTCTAGTTGGATTTGCTAGTTAATATAGCACATCTTCATAACAGAAATGGTCAAGTACAAATTCAAAGATGTGTCTTTTCATTACATTTGTTTATGGCTGCAATATTTTCAGTGGAATAGATAGATCTCTTCCTTATTAAAAATAAAATTAATAGAAACAGACATAAAAGATCATTTCTTCCAGCTTTTTATTTTAACTCTGGAACTCAGCATAACATTTTAAAATCAGCACAGAGATGATAGAATTAAACTCCAATTTGAATACTGATCAAGGGTGATGATGTTTTCAAACATAAAATTTTTTAAAAAATCAGAATTCTATTTTATAGATGTTAAATAATTGTTTCTCTTTCCACCTGAAATATTTAGCTTTATTCTTTCTTTGGCTATATTTATTCTGTTCTGGTTCTTTTATATTATTTATCCGTAGCAATCTTTGTTTCCTCGAAGTACCCTGAATAAGGAAAATGTTGCCGTTTCAGATCTAGTAAAAGTCTTATTATTTGCAACATTTTCGTATTAGTTTTCTATTTATTCTGTGGATCCCATCTTTTTATCACTGTTGTGTCTGCTCACACAACTGTGAAGATCAAATCTGAACCACTTTATGATTGGCACATATTTGTCTTCTTGCATTCTCAATACTTAGCAATAAAAGACAGAAATTGTATACTCTTTCTGATAAAATACATCACATGCTTTTCCAGGCTTTAAGAGGATTTAAGAGCTCTGATGGATTCACCCAAATCCATTGCTGCTTCATTGCTGAATTTTGATGACACTGAAGAACAAAGAAATAAAATCAAAGACATATTCTTTAGGAAGATATCTAACAGCATGGAAGATAGGCATTTTTTTAAAATATCAATAGCTAAACTTTTAGATATTATAACACTTAGTCTGATACATAAATCGATCTGAACAAAGGAACTCAAAGATTAATCTTGAAAATTATCCTTGTTACTCTACTTTTTTTCAACTCTGATTTGAACTTCAGTACTTTTCCAGTTGTCACAAGCATCAAATTCTGTATTTTTATTTCTTTCAAATGCTCTTCAAACTACTTGTGTTACTAGTGCTTTTAATATCTTAACTACTTAGTGTTTTAAAGTTTTTCTACAGATCTTTTTAAAAATAATACTGTATTAAGATCTTTTTTAAAAATACTACTGCATTAAGTAAGAGTTGAGGAGGATCACAGATTGAAATTCTTTCGTATATATAGCATTTCACAAGACATATAGTATTTGAGGAGACATCTTGGCACTCTTATGTAGAAGTAATATTATTCTCATTCACATGAAGAGCCGAAGCTCATGGATACATTCAAGAGGAATCAGCAGCTGACTGATGGTTACAGATTAAGAACCAGATGCTCAGTAACCTCTTTGCACTGTGTTACAGAAGCCATAAAAATCCCAGTTGTAGTCAGAAATTATTTCCCTGGTCCTGCATTTACAGGAGATTCTCAATGGCTTACTGAGGAGCCAGCTACAAGGCTATATGCCCGAAGCAGAGATAATACTGAGTGCTTCAGTGCACAGACTACCCTGGGAAGAGAGGCAGAGCTGTGAATGTGTTTTTACTGCCAGATGCGGGTAATCACTCGGCAGTTCTGCCTGGACTTTGGACAGGGTAGTTGTGATCTAGAAAGCAAATTCAGCCTACCTACCCAGGTCACATTGACTGTGACCAAAAGACACATACAAAATGTGTCTGTTTTAGAGACATAGGAGACAGGAGTGCAAAGAAAAGGTAAAAGTGTGATGAGTTTTATAAAATTTCTTTATTTAGGGATTGGAGTAAACACTGGGAGAACGTTTCTCAGTTCGAAAGTTTTCCTGTGTCTGTAAATCACAGTCCTGGCCTGTCCCTCTAGCCTTTTTTCTTGTCTAAAATTTTAAAGCAAGTTCCCACATGGACTAAATTGAACATCACTTCTACTATTCTCCAGAGAATATAAAAAAGAATGAAGAAGAATAAATGAATCTGCCAACTTTTAGCCACCTGCAACCACTGAGGTTATAAGAATGCTTCAAGCTTAAATTTCAGGTGTACAAAGCCTCCTTTTTTTTTCTTCTGAACTGCCCATCACTATCCATTTGACAAGAGTGCCTCATTAGGTTGCAGAACTGCTCAAAGCAGCCCACGTGAAAAACATTGCTCAGCCTGCATTAACAAATGGGGATTTTTTTCTTCCAGAAGTAGAACTGATCCCAAGAGCTCCATTATCTGGTTCCCCTTGGCTGTATGGAAGTAATTAATTTCACTTGAATGGACTTTTTTTTTTTTTTTTTTTAATATTCAGATGTAGTTATATTGGTTTCAAGTCTGAGTGTCCTGTGTTTGATTATTGTACAAAAAATGGATCTGCTGTTTTTTACATTGAACACATTGTTATAAAACTGCTCTGTCCATTAATTCCAACTTGCTGTGTTGGCATCAATTGCATATTGATCTACTGGAAAGATTTTAGTTTGCTGTAGTTTTCTTGTCTTCTCGGGCACTCCTGAGATTCTTCTGTGGTGTAGTAGACAAAAACATTATCTTATTCTATTTGAGTATATATCTTAAATCTCTGCTATGTATTTAGTGGGACAAGAGGAAAGCAGAGGCACAGAAAAGAACAAGTGGAGATAGTATTTCAAAGGTTTATTGGTGAAAAAGTTTAAAATACCAATTAAAGGGAAGAACAGTTGTAGATATTTCAAATCACTTTTTCTTTTTGCTTCTCAGAAGATATAAAATTATTTTGATAAAGTCAAATAACAAACTTCAGCCCATTTCACATTTTTTGGATGCAGCAGTGTTTAAGTAGTAATGAGATTAAGTTATCTTCATACTTTTTTTTTTTTTCCCCCATAAGTTATATTCATCTCTGGTATAAATATCCTGAATATGTGAAAACTAATGCAATGGTTTTGATGTACATTATTTCAGTCATACATCTAGTTTCACTTTAACCAAATCTAAAGCTGCACTTGTCATCCTCCTCTGTTTTTAGTGAAAGATGATGAGCAGACAAAGATTGCACCAGATTGTACCACAGTCTGATATATTTTAGGATAAATACCATGAGATGCCATGAATCAGAACCTAAAAATCTTCTGCATGTTACTTTTTACAGAGCATCGTAGGGACCTCATCTCAGGTAAGGTCCACAAGGGACTAATGTAGAGCACCCTTTACAACTGAGCAAGCAACCCACAAGCTCATATTATCTACCTTTTTGAAACTTGGTAATGAAGCATGATCTCAAAAAAGTAAATTTGTTTGTGCTTTTCATAGTCTTATTTTACTGAGTGCACTAGGAGAAGAAGAAACCATTTCTTTATTAAAGTGTAACGTGAATGGATTCACTAGGTGACTGCATAAATGCTGTGGTGTTGCTTGAAAACAGTTGGTCATAATGATGTTGGAAAAAGTAAGGATCTTTAGAAGCAGTTAGTGAAATAGAAAGGAAATGAAAGACAAGGTTTATTGAATAAGATATTCATTACAAGCTAAAAAATTTAATCTGAAGTGGAACTTACAGTCAATCCGTGCAGATATAGAAACAGTCAGATCTGAAGCTGGATGGTCTGGCACCTCTACAAAGCGTGTGATACTCTGCACATACAGAGTAGCCATTTTGAGAGGCCCTGTGGTGGTTTCACACTGGTATGTAGCTCAGCAGCACTACGCCTCTGTCTTCCTCCTCAGAAGGGGGAGAAAATAAGATGAAAAAGGCCTCAAGGGGCGAGATAAGGCAAAACCTCCTGTGATAATTATGGAAATTTTCAATTTCAGATCTTGTAATTAAAGAAACTAAAGTATTATCTGTCCCTCTGTTTTCTGCATCATGGTATAAATACTACCTGTGAAGCTTGCCTGAATGATTACAGAGGGCAGTTTCTAGAACTGTTTCATTTTACGGGATGGTTCTTCTGAAGCAGGCTGGGTGAAAATTGGTCTGTATACTAACTCAGATAGAGTTTAATCTGTCTCTAGATCCTACCGTGACTTGCCTGGCCTTCTGCTATGCTGAAATAGGTGCTGAAAATCAAAGCAGCTGAGTAACTTCATAGGAGTTAACTGATGACATTACTGCATCTGTTGACAATGTCAAAGCTGCTAGACATTTCTAAAAAGCTGTTTATTCTTGATGGTGTATGGAGTAACCTCCGTACTACTTAAATCAGTAAGATCTGCTAAAAACCTAGAGGTCACATACTGAAGAAGTTAGCCCACTTTACTCCTTGTGTTCTGGTTTCAGCAGGTGGATTCTCTTCATAGTGTCTAGTATGATGTTGTGGCTTTCAGAGAAAAATGACATTGATAACACACCAGTGCTTTAGTTGTTGCTGAGCAGTGCCTCACAAAATCAAAGACTTTTCAATTTCTCGTACTGTCCTGCCAATGAGGGGATTGTCAGTGCACTAGGAGCTGGGAGGAGACAGAACCAGGACAGCTGACCTAAACTGGCCAAAAGGACATTCCATACCATATGAAATCAAATGAAAACTATATAATTAGAAGGAATTGGCCAATGGAGGCGGTCACGGCTGGGGGACTGGCTGGACATTGGTGAGGGAGTGGTAAGCAATTGCATTGTGCATCTCTTGTTTTGTAAATTTATGAGTACATATATGTATATTATTATTACTATTATTTCCCTTTTCTATTTTGAAATAGGAACTACTTTCTAAGGCAGAGAAGGAAAAGAGACTAGGAAGTCATGTTATTTCTAAATGTACCTGAGATTAGATATTCCTATTTCAAGTAGGTGAAGCTGTTCAAGTAAAGATCAGATGTGTTTAGGTATCTAGTGCATATGATGCAGTCCTCCTCTATGTGTCTGTGAAGTCAGTTTTCCACAGTAATGCCAACAAATAGCTGAGGGCCTCATCCCTTTGACTGCTGAATTACCTAAATTCTGGATTTCAGGATAGCTGTAGGACCTACTTGACACAGCATTGTATAAAATCACAAAAAATGAACAAAGGAGGGATAAAGAACTGTTAAGGCAAGCTTCAGCTCAGATGTGTAAGTCGATGTAGGCCAGAATGGCAACATGCAAAGAGCCCAGGAACAACTTAGCTGCATTATCCTTTCAGCAGGGCTCATCAGTTTGGGATCAGTGCTACAATGGTGAGGTCGTGAGCTTTCTAATACTGTACCAGGTTTGGAGAGCAGTATCCCAGATCTTTACCGTTACGCCAAAATGTCCTCAGAGTGTCTAGTCTCATTGTTCTCTGTCGTTGGGACACTATCTGGTGGTAAATTTTATGAAAATCACTCTGTAACTAGGATTTTGTTTTATTCAGGGAATGTTTCCCTGCCCATAGGACTGTGGGATTTTCAGTATGTGGATAATAAGTTAATCCTCCAACATATGACATGAATATGTGAAGTGAACATCTTCCAGCAGCTCTTCTCAAAGGGCTCATGTGTCTAGGTCTGAGAGAGTGCCAGGAAAGAACAATTTTATTTAAAACTTCTACATCCACAGTCATTTCAATTCTAGGACTTCTGCATAGCACCCTGTGACCTACAAAACTGCCTTGAGTGAAAATGGTGACATCCCATGGACTAAACCATAGTCACATGTGAACTGTGCAGTCAGCTCAATAGGCAGGATTTTTGTTTTCCTTCTGTCTGGCATATACACACTCAGAAAAAAAATGAGCACAGGTGAAAAGTATCACAATTTCTCAGTATGATCACACAGATTTCTGTGATATCACTCAGGAAGGAAACCCCAGGATTGTACTGAAAATTGCTTTAGAGCCAGGAGCCTCTCCATGCTGGAAAGACGACTCATTATAAATAGTACCAGGCACATGCAGTGAAACTCCAACATCTGCTAACAAGATAAAGTGTTAGTATTCAGCATTAGACAAAACTGGGGCATGTTGATTGACATGGTTGGAGGGGAGTAGTGTGGAAGCCACTGAGGAAGGTTTATTTCTTTGTCTTTGAAGTGAGACATCTGTCATTTATATATGAGCAGAAGGCACTGAAAGAAAGCGGTAATTTTAAATGTGCATTGTAATGATTATGTGTTACGTTTTTTGATTTTCTGGTCACAGATCCCTTCAGATTCCCTGAAAATAGCTATTCTGGTACAGATTAAAGACACTGTATAGCAAGTGAGTCATCGCACATAATTCAGACAAATAAAGTCATGTTCATGATCTTGTATAATAACGTTTTGCAATGCACATCTTTTCGGGTTATGGGATTTCCCTTGTGTACTCAAATACTAAGACAAAAATGACAAATGGTGAGAATTTCTTCTGAAATTGATTGAGTCTATTATTTTGCTATTAATACTGCTAGGGTTGTTTGTTTCTTTTTTTATTATTATTATTATTTATTTTTTAATGAAAGCATGTATTTGTATTTTTTTTCAATCCATTAAGAAAGCTGTTCCATACTGATTATTTATATAAAGCAACTGGTGCACATCAAGTCAAAGACTGAAAAAAATCTTAAAAAAATTCAACTAAATTATTTATCATGCTATTCATAAACAGAGAACAAATAAGATGAAAAAAAAATATTTTCATAGGGTTGCTTGAAGCACTGTCCTGTGAATGTTGTATTTGTGGATCATATATACCTTCAGCTTTTTCAGGCTACAGTAATAGTAACATATACCTAAAAAATATTCTGACGATTAATCATTTTTTTTCTAGATTTCAAACAGCAGCCTACTGTTAGCTTCCAAAATCTATATTAAGGCGTCACCTACTTTTCAGCTTCAGACAACATTAACAAGACTGTTAATATTTGAAAAATAAAGTTCTTAAAGTAGTTTAACTGTTTGAAAAGCTATATAAGGCTGAAAGCACTGTGAGTTGTAACAGCTTAAGTTGTTTTATACTTCATAGAATCATAGAATCATTTGAGTTGGAAGGAACCATCTAGTCTAACTGCCCTGCAATGAACAGGGACACCTACTGTTAGGTTAGGGTGCTAAGAGCCCCATCCAGCCTGGCCTTGAATATCTCCAGGGATCGAGAATCCACCATCTCTTTGGACAAACGGTTACAGTGCCTCACCATCCTTATGGCAAAAAAACATCATTTGTTATGTCCAATCTAAATCTCCCCACTTTTAGCATGAAATCATTTCCCTTTGTCCTATCACAACAGACCCTGCTAAAGAGTCTGGCCCCTTCCTTCTTACAGCTTCCCTTTAGATATTGAAAGGCTGCTCTTAGGTCTCCCCAGAGCCTTCTCTTCTCCAGGCTGAACAGCCCCAGCTCTCCCAGCCTGTCCTCACAGGGGAGGTGTTTCATCCCTTGGATCATTTTTGTGGCCCTCCTTTGGACATGCTCCAACAGGTCCATATCCCTCCTCTACTGAGGACTCCACATCTGGATGTAGTACTCCAGGCGAGGCCTCACCAGTGCAGAGTAGAGGGGCAGGATCACCTCCTGCTGGCCATGCTTCTCTGGATGCAGCCCAGGATACGGTTCGCTTTCTGGACTATGAGGACACAGTGCTGGCTCATGTTCAGCTTGCCATCTGCCAGTACCCCAAGTCCTTTCGTGCTCTATCCTTTCATCCCCCAGCTTGTACTGACAGTGGGAGTTGCTGTGATCCAGATACAAGACCTTGCACTTGGATTTGTTGAACCTCATGATATTCACCTGGGCCCACTGCTTGAGCCCATCTAGGCCTCTCTGGATGGCATCCCATCTCTCAGGCTTGTTGACTGCACCACATAGCTTGTTGTCATTGGCAAACTTGCTGAGGGTGCACTTGATACTGCTACCAATATCACTGATGAATTTACTAAAGAGCACCAGTCTCAATACTGACCTATGAGGGACACCTCTTGTCACCGATCTCCATCCAGACATTGAGCTGTTGACCACTGATCTCTGAGTACAATCTCACAACCTGTTCCTTGTCCATCAAACAGTCAATCGGTCAAATCCATATCTTTCTAATTTTGAGAGAAGGATGTTATGGGGGAGAGCGTCAGAGGCCTTACTAATGTCCAGGTAGATTACATCAGTGCCTTTTCATATTTGTTATTAATGGTTTTCTCTGGGAGAAAGACTATATATCCATATTCAGGTTGTGCAAAAATACAAATTCCTATGTAAGCATAAGAAAAATCAGAGAAATGCATTTTTTGTATTACTAATTATAAATAATACTATGTAAAAAAGAAAAAAAGATATTTCCAATTGGATGAATTAATAATTAGCTACAGACTGGAGAGTTAGATTTTTCCTTAATCTTGCTATCAGAGTATGCCAAAAGCTATAGTTGTAAAAGATGGTAAAGTCATGTACATTTCATTCAGAGAGTGCATTTCTATAGAGCACATTAAAATACTAAAATATGATCTTACCATAGTTACTACCTCATATTCTCTCTTTGTTGTTTTTTGATTGTTTGTTTTTGCATCTGAGTTTGACACTCCTTGGAAGAATTAGCACTAGAAGAAGTAACTTAGGGAAAAATTTGAAATGTCTTGCCCTGTAAAAATAATTTATTTGAAGAAAATTAGGGCTTTTTTTTTTTTTAATACAGTAATAAGATTTATAAATATTCTGTTATGAATTCTGTTATAAATTTTGTGTTATGAGGACAAAAGCTAATTATTATACATCAGACAGAATGATCAACAGAACTAAACAGAACAAGAAAACTAAAATGGACACTAAATAAAATTATTTTGCATCATCTAAGACAATGAAAACTTTTGCAGACAGTATCAGCTAAAAGCTTTAGTTGTTTGGGTTTTTTTAATATTTGTTTTTAATCCCTTAGTTATCAAACTTCCTTTGATAAATAAATAAAAAGATTTCTTTCTGACATTATCCTCCATATTCACCAGTATTAATTTCTACTACACTATCAACTGTAAAACACAACCTGAATCATACTTTCCTGGTGACAGTAAAGGAGAAAAGATGGTCTTATTCTGAACAGTGTGACAACATTATGAGTTAATTAATTATATCTTCTCCTCATGACTATTTGTGTTTGTACTTGTTACAATATTTTCTATCAAGATAAATATATTTCAGGAGGCAACAAGTATGGTTAGTTTATTACTACTGACAGATCAGGTAAGCGTGCTCTTGGTGATCATGAAAACACAACTAAACATCAATTATTCATTTATTTGTTTTCATCCACTCCTTTCCAGCAAGTGAGCACAATGGTAAGAACTGATTATTTTTTTTTATCAGTATAGAGGGAATCTGCATTGCTGTCATTGTGGAAAGCCAGGGGTTAGAGACGGTGTATGTAGATAACAAAATGTCATTCACTATGCTGATTACATGAACATAAACCTAAAGACGGTCACTTGGGAAACACATAGGTTTGGATAAAAGCAAATGTAAGGAAATACCAATACCATATTATGTCAACACGAAAGGCAGCTGTGATGTATCAGAGCTGCAGTTGTCTTGCCACACTTCTGGTAATGAGTAACTATAGGCTACATCGACTTGTCTTTTAATAGCAATAGCAAAATAATTGGTTTAAAGTGTGTGTTCCTGTGATATTCTTTTAAATACAACATGAAAAAACTATAAATGATCTGTTAAATGCCACTAAAAATGTTGACAGAAATCCATTAAAAATGGTGCTGCTTCTAACAAATACTGATGTATTTGGAATGTTTTACATGACAACTACGGCACATTAAATAAATTGAAGACAGTCTTAATCACATAGTTCTCTGAGTTCGGTGCTGCCATGAAAAAATTCTGAGGTCATTTCACCCCACTTTCTTTGGAAGAAGCTAAAACCATTTAATTAACCTCTTCCTTATACCTCTAATCGCTTCTACAGTCATTCAAAGACTCCAAAGTCCCTGCAGAAATCATGCTGCTTGTGGAACCTATAAACCACACCACTAAGAAAGCAACTATTTTTAAAGCTTTCAGGGATATGGCAACAGAATGAATTTACAACCACTTGAGAAGTAAGAATTGAAAAAATCATGCTAATGCAGAATAGTAAGAGCAGTAGAGCCTTCCAAACTGCTATCAGAGACTTTCAAATTTCTCATTACTACTTTTAGTAGTATTCAGAGTAATATCAAAGCAAATTGTCCCTTTAATTTATGCCTGAGGGTTAAGAACTGGAATGGGTTTATTGGATTTTATTTGTAGTTGTTTTGGTACTGTCAAAGGATAACGGGAACCACACATATTCAGACTTGTGGGGGTTTTTTGTGCATTTTTTTTTATCTGAATGACTAAACTAATATTGACATCTGATTTATATGATTGGAAAACACTGAAATTGTGTGTGAAAGAGTGTTTCTGCCTAAGGTAACACATGCACCTATTGTTTATATATTTTATATAGCACAGACAGAGCAAAGTTCATATTCCAAGGAAAGGTCAGTATGTGGTCAGTGGATAGAAGAGATGTCCATAATATGTCTCAGCCCATCTCAGTAGGTGCCTACTGATTTTCAATCTAGTATTTAGAGAATAAAAAGGATATTCTGAGTGCCTGCATACACTGATGATCTAGGTTGGCCAACTTATTTCTGGGGATAGACACTAATGGAACAGAGTACTTAAAGGAATAATTTCATTTAAAAAAATATGGTCATAATATCTTTTTTTTTTCAATGTTTGCACAAAAGACTAGTGTTTATCCTCTGAGGAAATGAGAAGACTGTAGTATAACCTTCTTTGAGTTTATGCATGGATCTGATAAACGCCAACAAAGCAAAGCATTTTTTCCATCAGAAGTCCAGAGAGTTTTCCTCTCTCCTGTTAAAATCCAGTCACTGTCAGGCCAGGAATTTCAGAGTTATGAAGTGGTCCTTGGAGCCTGGCTTTCACTCACAATGGAGGTTCTTCACCTGATCCAGAAATTCTGGACTTCATGCTAGACTGTCAGTGAAATAATCCTGATGCTAAGGATAAGAAACACATCTGTATGTCTCAATTGACTGCTGTAATCACCAGCCTGAAGTTATTATCTTCGCTTGATCACTTCTGAACTGATGGCAGTCCAGTGGCTGGGTCTGAAGAAATGAGTTGGAGCATGGATTTAGTTTAAATATTAGGAGGAAATTTTTTATTCAGAGTGTGGAGAGGTATTGGAACAGGCTGCCCAGAGAAGCTGTGGACGCCTCATCCCTGGACAAGCTGCCCTGGACAGCCTGATCTAGTGGGTGGCAATCCTGCCTATGGCAAGGAGGTTGAAACTAGATGATCTTGAAGGTCCCTTCCAACCCTAACCTTTCTATGATTCTATGATTCTCTGCTTTGATGCTGTGATTCTTTTATGTCTGGCTCTTGTGGTGTCCTCCTGGGTCTTTTCTGACCTAGAATGGGAACTTGATTTGCCAGTGCCAGGTGCTCAAACTAGTCAGATTTCTTTCAGAAAGTGAACTCAGAAGTTTCTTGTATTACATTGGAATGCTAAGTAGGACATCTGTGCTTGTGTGTCTATAACGGATACTTTAGGACAGGAATAGGTGTCTTTCAGTCTTGCAGGCCAAACAAGAAGACATTTAGTGAATTTAGAAACTACAAGATAGATCGTGTTAGAGATGGAAAACCAGGTCCTCAGTATAGGTTTTGAGGTATTTTTCATTATTTAATTCAAAGTTTGTGGTATGTCTTTTCCCTTGAAGACATTTCTTTTTTCCTCATTGTAAAATAAAGAAAATTATATTGACCTCCTTTTAAAATTAGCTCAGAATTCCACTGTAGAAAAATGCAATTAAAAATACATGTACTAATGACACTTGAGATTACTTTTACACAAACTAATGTGCTTCATATCAAATATGCATTAATCACTTAAGTGAAAAGATAGGAAGACTTGCACACTCAAACGGATACATTATATATGAAATGACCTCTTGTCTGTTGTGCATTGATTTATGGCATCTGAAATGAAGCAAATTAGAGGACTTAGAAAGCATCTTGTGGAGGAAAAAAAAAAGACACAATGGGAAACAGGAAAATCTGAAATTGAAACCTAATTTCCATCAACTGAAAATAAACTTAGAAACATTTTCTATCTATACATGCTTATTCAAACTTCATCCATATTATCTGAAAAATTGTTACATTCCTTTTTTGTCATCCATTTGATCTAGTACGATACGGTTTCTAAGAAGCAGATCACTTAATAATACCATCTGCTATCAGCTCTACAAAACCGAATAGAAGTTGTAATACTGTGGAAGTGAAATTTCATGCAGGAAACAAAAAAGTATATAAGAAAAAAATAGACAGACTTTAAATGTGTAGAATTCTCACTTTTGGGGAAAAAAACCTAATTTATCAGAATTTCTAGGCATAAAAACATCTATTCATAGTCATAACTGGAAATGTTTCTGTGAAAATACATACAATCTCTCCAGTAAATGCTACATCATATTAAGCTAAAATGAATAAGAATACTGAATACAAGAGTAGTTCTTACCAAATAAATAAGAGATGCTGCATGAGCTATATTGGCCTATACTGTGAAGTGCATGTAGAATAAGAAAAAATTCTATTATTAAGGTTACTCTAGAGAAATGAGCAAGTTTGGAATTTTACACTGAGCAAATAAAATTCGCAGGGATTTAGTGCCAGGGATAAGTAGAATATTTTTCACTGTATTTCACTCCTTTTCACTTAGTAAAATACATAGGTGTAAAGAAATATACAACCAGTAGAAAAAGAAGTAATGAATAGATGTAATGCACAGGTATTTTCCATTTATACCTTCATTTTCTTTTTTTTACCAATTTTGCTCTCCTCTGATTTCTTATTCTGTACTGAGATGGTTCAAAGAATTAATTGAGCATAACAGATGTTAAAGTTCAGTGGGAAAATACAAAAATAAATGAATAAATAATTCACCTTTATTCAAAATTGATGTTTTATCAGATTTTTCTAGTGGAAATGTAATTACACAGACTCGTTTCTCCTCCCCTGGCTCCATGCACACATATTCAGATATACCTGTAACAGTTTATTCGCTGCTAGAGGAAACTCTCCAGCAACAGTCTTTTCCTAGGTTTTCTAAATACCCAAAGACCCCCAAACAACGAGCATAATGATGTGCTTCCCAGAGGTGCTGTCATCTATATCATCCACCTGGATTCAGGCAACCTGGCTTATGTCCTGATATTCAGCACATACTCTGTAGCTTCCTACTGCAAAATATGCACTTGTAAAAGAGAATCCTCACAGAAGGGAGATTTCGTAGTATGCTCTAGCCATGCACTCTAAGTAAGCTGATCAAGCCTCATACACTCTTGGCATTCAGCTTTTGTTATTGAAATACAATACTGACTGGATTTCCCAGCTTCTAAGAAACTTACTATTTACCATTCAGCATTTCTGCTTCTTCTAATGATCCTGGTCACCACTTTCAGCTGAAATTAGTGCTTTGAACATGATCTGTAGGACTGGGACATTCTACCACTGCTTTTATTTTTAAAAAAGGTGGAGCTTTCTGCATGTTTATCAATGAAGTGTAATTTGAAATGACTGCTCTGAAAGTAATGCCTCCTGTTTTATTATGTTGGCCCACGATGTCAGAGGCAGATGTTGGTGGTATGGCAATAGAGACTGAACCTTCCCACCAATATCCCATTACATTTTGTTGCTGTGTGACAGATGGCAGCAGAAAGGTCGTCTGACAAATTGGCATCTGACATGGAAGAGCGTTGTTGAATTCCTCCATGTGGAAAAAATCACTTGCTGGATATTTATGAAGACCAAACAGTGGATATGAGCACAGTGGGAAGTTGAGTGGTGTGTTTCCACAGTGCCAATAGTGACAGTGGGTCATCACTGCTGGTGCAGATTTTTATGGGCATAGCATACAGGCTCCTGTTCATTGCTGGTGAAAATGCACAACTAATGGACCCAGTCCAGCTCCCCCAACATGACTTCAAGGAGCAAATGCTCTGTGCCTTGCCACCTTGAGCATGCTCTGCTAAGCTCTCTCCAATTTGTCCATGTCTTTGCTACAATGTGGGCCCAAGACTGAATATAGTTTCTGGATGTGGTTTGATCAGTGCCACAAGGAGGACGATAATCCCTTCCTTCCAGGAACAAACCATGCCCCTGTTAATAGAGCTCAGGAGTTGTTGGGTATCTTTGGTGCTGGGACATGCCATGGACTCATGTTCAGTTCAGTGGCTACCACCACTCCATGGCTTTTCCCACATAGCTAATGTAAAATATGCACAGAGCCCCTAGCACACAGTCCTAGACAGTGTCATTGCAGGGGCTCTGCTCCCTGAGGCAGCACTAGACATTTGTTCTTGTTGAATTTCACGGGCTTCCTGTAAGCCCAGTCATCCAGTTCCCTTTGGCCCTGCCTTCAAGTATACACAGTTGTATTGCGGCAGACTGTTATTATGAAGAAGCCTATAGAAATGTAATTGTACATATAAGGGTTCCTAGATAGACCATATAAATTCATTTGAAAAGCAAAAGTTTATGAATAAACATTAGGAGTAGTCACAATGCCATCAAGCTCTTTGCCATAATAGCCTTATTGTAAAGAGGCTGCACTGAGGAATTAAGAAAATAGTTATGGGTAGGTGCGAAAATCTTAAAATAATTACAAGGTTATAGATTAGCATAATCCCCCATCACTTCCACATATCTGATTAAACAGCTTCTTATAAAGGAAAAATGAATTAAAAAAAAAAAAAAAAAAAAGTAATGAAATCTAATATAGTATGGTATTTATTTTAAAGAAAATTAGTTTGACTTCCCCCAGGAAAAAAATAATTTAGTAAAAGAAAAAAGAAAAAAAATGTTCTCCGAAGATAGGTGGCATCTTTTTTACATTTGTAAAGAAAAGCCTCAGAGACTTTAATCTTTTCTGCCCCTTGCGACATGTGTGCTTTGAAGGAGAAACAGAGAGGCTAAGTGATGGCACCTATCAAAGGAGCTGTATTCTTTCACTCTTACCTCCAAAGGGATGCACAAAATATTTTTTATAGTCAGTCATTGTGTTGATAACTACAAATCTCTGAGCAGTAGAAGGGAAAGAAAATTGCTTGGTTTTAAGCTTTTGCCAAAATTGAAGTTATTAATCAGCAGTGTTGTTAATGAAACCAAATGTCTGCACAGACCTCAATAAACAAATAGGAAACAGAAAGACAAAATTCTGGAACTCTGTATGTAAATGTAACAATGAAGGCAACAAAAGAATGAAATAAGCAATTTATTCACAGCTTTCATATGAACTGCTAAAGTTAAGTATTGACCTTTTAAATTTTAACGCATATTTGGCTTTCTGAGTAACTTTAATTAATGCACTTCAAGAATGACTAAATGTTTTTACCAGAATTTTATTCTTTGTAGTTTAATTGCTGTGGAATATACTCAGTAATTTTTATAGAGGGTTATATATAACTGGCTGACCCATATAAAAAGTAAGTTTAAAAATTCTACTGAATGTTGAAATTCATCTCTTAACTGTGCAGTAAATCTCATTTCCAAAATATTCTGATGCAAGATTGTATAAGCATCCGTATGTTAAATAAAATATACACTGACATAATCTGCAGGGAAGGATTATGGCAGTTTTATAGAGGGTTCTATCTTAGTCATTTTAAATGGTTTTACATGGCTTGACTTATAACTATGAATTATGGTAGCTCTGTGGACTAAGAAAAGCTCTAGACATAGCATGCAATTGATTTTTATGTTCAAACATTTATAATGTCAGATTTGATGGAAAGAGTGCAGGGTAGTCTGAAAATAAGGTGTTTCTATGGGTGTCCTTAAATCTAGGGAAAAATAGTAATTTAAACATACACTAAAATAATAAGGAATCTACAGAAGTAAATAGCTTGCATCAATGACATCAGTTCACAGACCAAACAAGGCACTACAAATTGATATGTTTCTTATTCTGTTTTGTCGTTTTCATGATAGCATACAGCAGAAGAGAACTGAGTAAAGCAAAGACTGTTATTACAGAAATGATATATTATGAGCTAGCAATGTTATCAGGAATTAATGCAATCGGATTATTGTGGATCACTACAAGCCATCATTCCTGACAACTATAATCATCTGTCCACAAAACAGGTAACAATTATGGAATGCCATAGACCACAGTATAAAATGAAATACAATACTGCACTGCCATAACTACTTGAGTTTAAAAGGGATCTAACATCCTATTAAGTGGATGAAGAATGAAAAAAGTTCAAAAGATATCTTAATATTGGACATATTCTTACATAAGTCTGATGAGGACAAAGTCGTATGCAGCTGAGCATTACACTCGGAGAAAAGTGGTGTACAAATATATTTATGATATCCTGGTGTGTGTCTGAGATGATACTGTGCTGCAAGGAGCCAGTATCACAAAACTGTGCAAGCCACCTCTGGATGTATGAAACTACTGAGATTGTTAAATGCTGAAATCTATGCAAAAAAATTTGAGTTGTGTGGGCACAGCCTAGATGGTAGGAATTATTGGACCAGGCATCAGCTTGTAAATAATTTCCACAGCTGTTCTATATTATTTTTTGAGGCTGAAATAATATTTTACTGATCTTCACAAAATGTTCTCATCCTAAATTACTACTCGTTATATGCTGGTGTTTGAAGAAGAATGCTGTGGACTGAGGAAAACACTTTTGATACTGCTGAGCACATTTTTTCTTGCTTTAAAATTTCATTAAATTTCTCTGTAGGACTATGTGTAGCTGAAACAGTATTTCTCTTTAAATTGGGTTTAAATACATATCATGGTAAAATGAAGACACGTTTCTAAGACTGCTACAGAACATTGTTTGCATGGGCAAAGGCAGCTTCTTATCTTGTTTCTGTAAAAGAGGTTTATGAGGTTGATAATCATGTATTCATATGTAATCATGTAATCACAGAGCCAGGTTAGCTGAATATCTTATTACTTCCAGCTTTTCCTTCTTCCTTCTTCTGGTGGCTATCTCTGCAGAAGCTGCACTAGTACATAACTTGACATATGAACTTAAGCCAGTCATCAATTTGCATTTACATTAATATTTTCATGCTTCAAATGCACTAGTTAAGGGCAAGACACGCTGACTGATGAAGATGTAGAGCAAATAGCTAGAGCTTAAAATCTTGGCAGCTTCTGTAGTTAAATCCAAGACAGACTGTTAGATACAGTTCTGGAGATGGTGGAGGCAAGGCAGCAGAGAAGAACACATACTTGCCAGATGTTAACATTCAATCATAAATGCCCTGGTGGTACAGCAATGAGGTATTTTAGGTTAAGTTACGGCTGAAATGGATTTGGTGGTACGATCAAGAGAACTATTTCTTCTGTTCAACGAATTAAGATTTTGGCCCATCTTTTGCAGTATGTCTTTCCAATGAAAATGGTTCATGGAATCCTGAATTTTGCCTTAATGGCTTAGATCGTATAAAAATATCAGCTTTGACTGCAACCTAACTTGTGTTAGATTCGTTTCCTGTACAGAAAGCCAAATCACCCTGCATTTCACTGAAAACCATTATATTAATTGGCTACAGCTAATTATAATAAATTTTATAAGAAATATTTATTTATATTATTAAATCTTCTTTGTGGAAATGCTATAGGTATGGAAAGACCTATAGGTATGCTATAGGTCTTCTACAAGTGGACATTGGCAAGAACATATATAGTCCGGTCTTGATTTCATATCACACTAGATGTTATGGCTAAAAAGGAGAGGAGGAGACATCTTCTATAGTATGATATCATCCACTTCCCAGATGTTGTGTACCTATTCAAATATCTAAACCTATGCATTACAAACAGACAAAAATATTAACCTCAGATTAAATATCCTGGTTAAGAAGACATTTGTGTCTCAGGTTGCCTAATTTACAGATGTTGTATGGACTCCTAGGTCTTCAGACCTGGGAGCAGTTGCAGAACTGTGTACTGCACTTTGCAATACAGAATAAATTAGGTCAAGTTATTCCTTTGAGATTATGGGCATGGAAGGAGTATGACTCTTTCAATTTCTCTGTTCCTCTCATCAATGTTATCTTCCTCTATTTTGCTGTCTCTTCTTCCTTTTCCATATGGTAAGAATTTTTAAACATAGTATTATGGATCACATTATCATGTTCCTCACCAGCTGATAGATCTATTCCAAAACTGAATGTATTAGATTATCAATGCTGATTATTACTTTATTTAATTTATTAATTATTTATTAATTTAATTAATTTATTGACAACTCTGTTGGACTAAGTTTGAAAAAGCTTATGTGTCTCCAGGTAGCTAATGACATAGATCTCCCCATCAGGTGTATGATTTTTCATTAAATTACGAAATCATTATTGTATGATTGTGATTATGGAAGGTATTAGAGTCTTCTAGTGAACTAACAAGTGTTATAATACTTAAAACGCAACATATTTTAATAACAGAAAATTAGAAAAAATAATCCACAGGTGTGCTGGGATTTTTGAATCTGTTTAGATTAATCTTTCTGAGGGTGTCTGGCTCTGCTAACACCAGTAGCACTTCTCTTTATTTTTGAAGTGTAACTGGGGCATAGGTCACATGAACAACAACAAAAAAAGTGCAACGCTTATAATTATTAGAGAATACTGGTGACAGAAAATGCAACCTTTTACATGCAAATACTTTTGAAATTATACTCACTATAAGCGTATAATGGATTGTGCTTACTAAGGACATATTCCCTACAGGCATTGTACTTGAAAGTAGATTTTATAAGATGCTTTTGTTCACGCACTGTTTCCTGATAGGTATCTTGCCTTTACTCCTGTGATTTCTTCAGTTTTCAGCATTTTCCCCAACTTCCATTAGTCTTTATGTGTCAGTCTCCAGCAACAAAAAATGAGCTGTGGCCTCAGAGCCTCAGGGATCCATACACACGTCATCTGAAACAAATGGCTTACCTCAATGGAAAGTTTAAGTTACTAAATAAGGCTGCAGATTATTATCTTTCCTACTATGTTTCTTCTTCATTTTTTTACTGCTGGAGTTCATTCATTTGCATTCCTCAGTACGATGAAATTTTGAGGATTGCTGCTCACGGTTACTGTAAATTATTTTCAGGTAAAAGTATACTCTGCAATATTTCATAATACCATCGCTGATTATATATACTAATACCAATACTGAATCCAATTCTGTTTAACATCTTCATTAATGATCTTGGTGCTGGCATACACTTGTATCCTCAGCAGCTTTGCTGATGATACAAAGCTGGGAAGAGTGGCTGATACGCCAGAGGGTTGTGCTGCTGTCCAGAGGGATCTCAGCAGGCTGCATATCACTGGGTAGACAGCAGCCTCATGAAGTTCAAGAAGGGAAAGTGAAAAATCCTACAGCTGCACAGGAATAACCCCGGACAAAGTACAGACAGCACTGACCAGCTGGAAGCTAGACAGTAAAGAATGTGGAGTCCTGGTGGATACCAAGTAGAATACATACTAGCATTGTGCCCTTGTGCACAGAATTGTATCTTGGCCTGCATTATGAAGACTGCTGCCAGCAGATCAAAGGTGGCGATCCTTCTGTTCTTTTCAGCACTGAGGTCACTCCTGGGGTACCAAGTGCATTTCTGGGCTCCCCGGTACAAAGAATGTGCAGACATACTAGAGAGTGTTGGCCCAGTAAAAGTGCCACGACAATGATGAGTGAACTGAAGTAACTCTCTTACAAAGAAAGGTTGAGAGACCTGGGAGAAAGTCTTAGCCTGGAGAAGACTGAGGCTTATTAACACTTATTAATATCTAAGGGGTGGTTGTCAAGAAGATGGTTTCAGGCTCTTTTCAGTGGTGCCCAGAGACAGGACAAGGGATAACAGGTACAAGCTGGAACACATGAAGTTCCAGTACATTATCATTGAGTCATAGAATCATTTGAGTTGGACCGGTCCTTTAAATAACATTTGATCCAACATTCCTGCAATGAACAGGGACACCTACAGATAGATCAGATTGCTCAGAGCCTGACCTTGAAAGTCTCCAAGGACAGGACATCCACCACCTCTCTGGGTTAAAATAAGTGAAAATATCTGCCATTCTCCCCACTGGAGACAAGACCAACCTGTCTACTATCATGTTTCTCTCTTTGGGAATTACTCCCAGAATGACTGAATCTCTCTTCACTGGCCATCTGTTCTTTGAACTACACTTATCAGCTATCCACAGTGTTTGCAATAGGTGTTCCTCAAATCAGGGTCCATATACATAGAATATTCTACCTCTTAGTTAGTTACTTGTACTTGTATATTTAAAAGAATAAAACAATTATGGAATTTCTTTCAACGTAACCCACAGTATTCAGTTCAATAATAAATTAATAGCTAGACCACTTGTGTCAGTTTGCAAAATATTATAATGCCTAATTGGCAAAAAAAGTCAATAATAATAAAATCTAGACTCAGGAATAAGGGGAAGATTAATGACTAGTCATCATTGCCTGAGGTGAATTAACAAATCCAATGAGTAGGGTAAAAATAATTAATAAAACTGTTCATAAGATTTATGCTAGCTCTTAAAGGCCAGTCCGTTGCAATCAAGTAGTGTATCCAGTAAGAAGAAAAAAACTTCAGGGAAGATCATAATTGTCTCCAATCTTAGACAATTACCTGAATCTTCTCAATGTTCACAATTTAGAAAAGATGTTTATACAGTAACGAGTATACTGCATCCTTCAGTTGGACATTAACTATGATAACACCAGTGCCCGAAATATGGATGAATAGCTGTGAGGGGAAAACAAAAGCTTTCTTTCATTACATGCAGCCCCTTAATTCAAAGTTATTATTGAGGCAGAGACAGATATTAATTTAGATGTGTGCCCTATGTAAGTCAAAATCAGCAATATAGTTGATGAGTGTTTGGGTCTCCATCTTCAAGAAACTGGAGTTGTTCCAATACGTTGCTGAATCTTGTCAAGGTTGTAGAAAAACAAAAGTTAGTCACCTGCTCTAATTCAGCCCTTGGAGCAAGCTTACTCTCATCATTAACTAAGCAACAACTATAATTTATTCAAAGCAAAGTTAGCACTTGTGAATGTCCCTGTAAGGGATAATTAGGCTTTATGGTAATAACTGTACCTTTTGACTTCAAAGGTCAATAATTACTCCAGCACATCCCTGACATCTATTCATTTCAAAAAGAAAACAATTAATAGGCAGTTGAAAACAGGGATTGCCTAGTTGGTTATTTTCAAACTTCTGGGTTAAATCAAAAGGAAACAGCAGTTTTGTGAAAATGAGACTGTACTGTAGTCCCAGTCTGTTTCTCTTATCGATTCATCCAATTATCATCATAATTGGAATACTCTTCATGGCCTAACATGTATGTGGATGCCCTTTGCTACCAAATAATCAGGTATACAGAAACCGTCCATCAAGTTCACACAATTCTGAATGATGTGGAAAATAGAATTCTAAATTTCCCCACTCCTCTTTAGAATAATTTTCATTATTTTAGGGTGAATTTCTAGTTGCCCACTCTTTGCTTTTACTTCCTTTTACCCCAGAAAATTCTAGACATTTTTCATATTTTCCTGAATGCCCAGAATGCTGTTGCACCTGAATTTTTGCTATTATTCAATCTCCAAATGAAAACTAAGTGAGAAAGTGTCTGGAAGAACAAATGCTAACCTTAAAGCCTTCTCAAGTTCTTGCATGTTTTAGTAATATGTATAGATGTCTGAATTTTCAAACTTCAAGCCGTGAATTTGATAATGAATGTGTTCTTTAAAAATCCTGCATGAGTTAATTCTTTTTTTTTTTTTGCTTACGCAGTTGTCTTAATAACTTAAAACTCTACTTTGAGTAGTAAGGTGTTTATTTGAGATCCAATGTGTTGGCAGAGTAAACAGTACATTCTGAATTGTCACAATTGTTCTGTCAAGAATATTTCAAAATATATCAAATATTTCTCTAAAGGTTGTAAATTAATGTTGAAATATGAACCTATTTCTTTCTGCAAATTCAGTTTCCCATTTTGAGAATATGTTTTATTTTTTAAGCATCTCTGAACCTCAGAAATATTTTTAATGTTTCTGTTTACTATTTTTTAATCTAAATAATTCTTACAATTTTAGTGATTAATTGATTTAATCCATTAAATGATTTTGAATGAAATATCAATTCTAACAAAACAGATTTCTAAGCATACATAAAATTTACTAACTACTTATGAAATCTTTAAGTAACTCATATTCATCCTAATTTAAGGACAGAATCAAAATTAAAGATATCTTAAGCATGACTGTTTTGGAAATGATTTTAACATCAACTGAACTTCTTGAACTTAGTTTCTCTGCTGAAACTTCTTTGATGAGTTATTTCCCCTCACTTTGCATTGCTAAATTCTACAGAAAAACAACCGATGCTAATTTGTATGGTTGTCCAAGCAGAAAGCATTTTAACACTCTTTCCTCAAAATGTTGAAGTTTCCACTGAAAGTGCAATTACATCACGTTATATGTATAATAATATAAATGTGTGAATATTATATATGTTGATTAAAGATAGTTAGTATTTTAAGTATCATAAAAATTGTTGTTGCTGTTATAGTTTTATATTATAATTATCCTCATCCTCATCATGTTGCTAAAAGTCTTCATTAAGACTTGGGCAATGCAGGAATTGAAAGATATTAATTCTTGTAATTCCTTGCTTCATCAGTCTGTTACCATTCACTGCAATTCTCATATAGATGTTTAATGATAGAAACATGGTAAAGATTTTCTTCCCACTAATATATTTTCTTTTGGCAGTCTGGGTGGTTTTGCTCTTTTCTCAGATAGGATCAGATAACTGTTTGTACAGTTTATGTCATAGAAAATATCAGATATGTTGTTACCATGTTGAAATGATTGATTAATGGTGGAAGATATATAAAGTACTAAACCAATCACTTCTAAACTCTGGGATAGTGCAATTTATTTCTCAACTGAAGTATAAACCTTTCCTTTCCATCTGATTCTTTTCTAAGAACTTTGCAGAGCCTGTGAAGACAAGGTGGTTGTATTTTGTGGTTATTTCACAGTATGAATCATATCCAGATTATTATTTTTTATTTTTATTTTTATTTTTTTGCAAAATTTTATGGTATATATACAAAGAAGAAAAATTTTGTCTTCTTTCTGGCTCTGTACATATTAAATACCTAAGAAAAGGAGTGGATGTAGGTACCCTCATGTGGTAATCGATGCTATTCTGTCACCTTCCTGTATGCCAGCTTTTGGATTTGAAAGTATTTGTTCAGAAGAACTCCATAAGCAGATTCTAAACAGCAAGTTGAGAATCAGATTTACTTTGCATGTCATGAGTCTAGAGGCTGGCTTTGTGTAAAGTGTGCAGTTTCATTCAAGATCCTTCAAAACTATAACTCTACTTTCACTTCAGATTAGGACCAGGACTTAAACTAACGTGGCTTGATCTATATCTATTGAGATTGATGCTGATCTATATTACTTTCAGTCTGGCTCCTCCTTTATCTCAACTTCACATTCTTTCCCTGATGACAGTGGTACCAAAGAGTACACTCATTTGCCTTTTTTTACCCAAAGTTGTGTCTTTTATTTTCTATTCCAATTCACTAAATAATTTTTCTTCTCTTTAACTACTTTCCACTGAGACTTTTCCAGTACTGGGGTACATTCCTTCATATTTCCAATGCATCCTACCAGGAAACAACCACAACTTCCACATTTTCAGGCAGAGATATAAATTCACATGATGCATTTCTGTCATGAAATATTTTGTTGGATAAATTCAAATAAAAATTACTCCAAAATATAAACACTTGAAATTCAGAAAGTTTCCTTTACTGTAAAATACATCTTAATTTATTGCTGTTCTTGGAATACATTTATTAAATTTACATATTATTTTATGATCATTAAAATTCATCGACAGCTATCGCATAGTGGTCCTGTTTTTTAAAAGAAATATTAAATCTTGAATAGTCCAGAGAAATGCAAAGCAAAAAAAATTAGATGGCTACAAAAAAATACAATAGTAATCTTACATTTTGACAGAAAGATATCTCACTGGCTAAAATATATAGTTAGCCATTTAGAAAACACTTTATAGTGGCACATTGTTGATCATCATATTAGACAAAGATCTGTACTTACTATGGTGCTGTTTGTTTTTTACTTCAGACTACGTCTATTGAAAACAATTACCCCATCAGCATAAACCAGGAACAAATAAATATAAACACATTTTATTGTGGTGATGTTATTTAAAGATATTTAACTGATGAATGAGACTGGTCTGAGAAGTTAGTGTCAAAAATTTTGGTGGTAAAAACCAACACAGTCTGAGCAATGCCAGTGAATCCTACTAATTTGATTTCCCCATCCCCACTCCTGTGATCTTACTGTCCATTTAGGACTTTATGCCAACAGAAAGTCAAAAGGAATGTAAGTGTGTATATCCCATTACAGCTTGAAAGATGTGAGTTTTGAGGGCATTCTTTGAATCAACTCTATCATTTTCAGACTCAAAATATAGAGGAATGTTAATCCTCCATACCTGCTGGATAAGATAAATAAATCTGATTTGTTCTAGAGCCCTTGGCATAGCTTTGTAGCCCAGCAAGTGAATACACTTCTGCCAGTACACAGTGGTGTTGCATTGAAGATGGAGTAAGCCCACTGTGAAGAAGGCATACAGTATGCTCAGTGACAGTAAAAGTAATGAACTGAACAACCTCACCTCTTTACTTTGAATGGAATTTGCTCTTTGTCCTCCCTCTCTATGGCTTGGTAATAGCATGGGTAAGAAGGAACACGCAGAGATACGTTTAGTCATTTTCAGCATTTTGTACAATGTAAAGCATATTGTACCATGGGAGCTATTGCTTTAGAGTCTGCAACTGTAGGAGGGCTGATATCTATTGAAATATCAATACAATAGCCCTCTCTTTCTCTTTTAGAAAGGAGCCATTGTCACCTGGTATCAAAACGATACCTTAAAAGTGCTGAATATGGTTTGCTTTTCCCTTTTAGGCGCAGTTTTGCCAGTCTAACACTCTGAGTGCTATCCAAAGGCCACTTACAGAAACAGCAAGATCCAAACACATCCACATGTTTAGATTCTCCTTATTAAATAATAATAATTATAATAACAGTAATAATTCTTTTTTGCATGTACCATTTTCATAGAATTGCCTGGGGAGAAAAATTCCAAAAACGAGCACATTCAAGCTCTCTGAAATCTCTTTATTCCATCTTTTTCCTGAAAGCAAGCTTTTAAAGCACTTAAAAATTTCAGGAATGTTAATAAATTGTCATATTTCTACATATTAATTTGCATGCAGACAGTCTTCAATGGGAAAATTCCAGAGAATTTCATTGTTCAAATGGTTGAATGAAATTATATCATTTAGTATTTTTATTGTTCATTTCATTGGTGCAAGTGACAGGATAAGAGACAAGAAAACATGAGAGGTTCTATCTGAACACCCATCTCCACTTTGCAGGTATTGGAGCACTGGAACATGTTGCTCAAAGATGCTGTGGAATTTCCTCCTTGGAGTTATTTGCTTGGACATGGTCTGGGGCAACTCGCTCTAGGTGACCCTGCTTGAACAGTTTTGGATGAGCTTCAGAGGTCTCTTCCAAACTCAGCCATTCTCTGATCCTCCTATTGACTTCCAAGTTTACAGTTCAGTTGTTTAAAGCTCCAATTAGTTAATGACTAATTGGCATCTCTCTCCTCAAAATGTTGCTGGATTGTTATGTTAAGGTTATACTGGGTTTATATGGTAAAGTTCTAGTAGCAGGGGGTGCTGCAGGAGTGGTGGCCTCTGTGAGCAGAGCAGCTGCAGCTGCTCCAAAGGGACCCGCCACTGCCAGAGCTGTGTTGTGAGCGATGCTGGGTGTGCTCTGGCAGAGCGGATTTAAGGAAGGGAACACTGCTGTGCTACAGTAGCTGGGAGAGAGGGGTGAGAGGTGGGAGAGGAATGGCCTGGCAGGGAGGTCAGTGTGGCAGGAGGGCTGAAGACACTCCAGGCTGGAGCAGCAGCTCCCTGCATTCCAGGAGAAACCCGTGGAGGAGCAGGCCATCCCCCTGCAGCCCGCAGGCACCACAGAGAGCACATCTCCCCATGCTCCTCCCCATGGAGGAACCCACAGGGCAGCAGTGGATGAGGTCTGAAGGAAGCAGAGCCCATGGAGAGACCCAGAAGAAGCAACCCGGGCCAGAATTGCAGCCCCTGAAGAGGGGCCTGCAGTGGAGTTGAGGAAGAGTACAAGGAGGAAAGAGCAGCAGAGTTGAAGGATTATGGACTGACAGCAACACTGTCCCCCTGCTTTTCTCAGTGAAAGTGGATTGAGTGAAGTTGGGTTTAGATTGTTTTTAGTTCTCATTTCTCTATTGTCATTAATTGGCAAAAAAAACTAATGAATCTTCTTCAAGCTTCATCCATTTTACCCATGACAGTAACTGGTGAGTGATCTCCCTGTCCTTAACTCATGGGTTTTTCTCATTGTATTTTCTCTACTTCTCCTATTAAGGTAGGGAAATGAGAGACTATCATGGCAGTTAGCTTTTGGTCAGCTAAGGCCAACCCACCACAATAGGATAAACAAGACGAGAGTGAGGTTTTCTACATGAAATTCTCTTTACTCCACATTTTCATTCAACCATTTGAACAAGCAGAGGGAGCTGTACATGCTGAAAGACACTTTCAGAGCTCTGAGGACTAAAAACCTTGAGACCAAATAATGGCTGAGTAAGGCTGACAGGTTGCTAGGGTTTTTTGAAAGCGGTGTTATTTATAATAATTGCTGATTCATCCCTGAGAACTGCAAGTTTCAATTAAGAAAATGATACGCAAGCAGTATAAGCCATGAAAAAATAAATTGCTAAATAAGCATCAGATTTTATTTAAAAAGTTATGAAACTTCTGCTTTGTGATTTATATTTAAAAAAATTATAAATTAAGAAGTCTAATTTTGAATGAAACATATATGTGACACCTTCTAATAATAATTTTAATTTACAATAGCTCAAATAAGAAATATTATTAGATATCAAGGCACCTAAAACTACTAGTAAGATTTAAAAGAAATCTTGGCCAACTCTGTGCTTTTGTCTGTTTTTAATGGTTAAACATACTACTTTTAGTAGCATACTACTTTCTAGTACTAATTCCTGGTAGTAGAGAGATAAGCTTTTTCTCTTTTAAAGAACAAATTTGATTACCTCTGCCTACAAAATCTTGACTGTACAACTTCTTCAATCTTTCTGTTTCCCAAGCTCCATACTTTGCAGATATATTTTTTGATTTCCCAATATCATCAACACAAGAACCCCATGTAGGGAGAAAATGAAAGATCTAAAATATTTTCTAAGTGTTAACAATGTCCTCACAGTACACAGTAGAATTCAATTATGACATTTCACATACTTTAGTAATATAGTAATAACTCTTTGGATTTTGAGTGCTCTATGGATTTAGAAACTTCATGAATAAATCTGCTACAAAAATCTTAGACCATTCTCTGTGTGTCTGGTTTGTATGAAATTAGGTAAGATCAGCCCCAGGCAATGCACCCTCATGCTTCTAGGAAAGCCTGTCAATCAATGCTCATCATTGTGCATTATTCAGTTCATAAGGTTTTCTTTTAAAGTACGTGTACTACGTGAAACAATTACACTGCACGGATAATGAATTTAGCCTTCATCTTCTGTTTCTGCTATATGATTTATTTCACTTACTCCTACTATTACTGTGATCCATTCATTAGCTTCTTTGGACTCTAAATGTGATAGAAGATCCCCTCATGGTAAATGTGAGTGCTGTATTCTTCTCTAAGATAAACATAATTATATATACAACTAAATTATTTTCATTTTCTAGCTAGACTCTAGTAAACATTATGTTGATTTTCCTAATATAAATTATTTTCCTCTTTAGTGCATAAATAAAAGGTTAGACACTCTATTGTTAAAAAGTCAGTTACTTCTTTGGAAAAAAGGGAGTCTGTAATAAAGGTCAGACAATTGTAAATCTCATTTCTAAATTAAGAGCAATATTTACATCTGAAAGAAGATATTCACCTTCTGAAATTATTCAAATGGTATGACTCAAGAGCATGTTGAATGTGAGCCCATTCAATCAGGCTCCATGACAATTACAGAACAATACTGGCAAATCTGTAGAGCAAAAAACATTTCATCATCAGTCTCTAAACTGTGTGAATTGTAGAGAGTTTTCTTTTGTAACAGCTTTAGGGTTTTTTTTGTTTTTGATTTTGATTTTGTTTTTGTTTTTGTTTAATCATAGAATGGTTTAGGTTGGAAGGGACATTTAAGATCACCTTGTTTCAACCCCCCTGCTATAGGCAGGGACACCTCCCACTAGACCAGGTTGCTCAGTACCCCATCCAGCCTGGCCTTGAATGCCTCCAGGAAGGGGGCATTCACAACCTTGCTGGACAACTTGTTCCAGTGTCTCACCACCCTCACAGTAAATAATTTCTTCCCAATATCTAGTCTAAATCAACCCTATTCCAGTTTAAAAGCACTTCCCCTCATTCTATTGCTACATGCCCTTATAAAAGTCCCTCATCAGCTTTCCTGTAGGCTCTGGGAGGACCTTATAGCAGCCTTCCAGTACCTGAAGGGGGCCTACATGTGATTTATTTCACATATACAAATTTGGGAGATAAAATTCACAGGCAATCTGAAAAATGGACGTCTGAAAGTTCTGAGACTGGCAGGTAAGCCATAGTGGATCTTTTTTCCCATTTGCAGATCACAAGGAAATTATCAGCACAGCAGAGACCACATATACCTATTTTCAGAAAGGAGAGTTCAAGACATGAAAGAAACAACCATCCTACAGCTCTCCTCTAAGCATGGAGCAGCAAGGAGCTTTAAGCTTCTTTCCGGTGCATGGTGTTCTCTATTATCATGGGGTGGCATGCCTACTCTAAGGCTATTGGCTCCAAACTTGAATTTAGCACCCTTAATTCTATTTCTGAGTTGAAAAACCCAGTGTCATAGTATCTGCGTAAGTCTTGGATTTAGCCCTGTCAGAAGTGTGGCATTTAGGAAAAGGAACTATATATGTCTTACAGTTGGAATGTGCCATTCAAAGGAGGTTATCGCTCTGCCATTCAAAAATTCACTGAGAAATATGTAGCTGTGGGCCCTCTCAAAGCTCTGGCTTATAAAAATGAGCATCTGTAAAATATCATACCTCTAGAGACTTTGTGACAAAAGCTGAAGAAACTGGCATTCAATCACACTTCAATAAAATACTATTATGGACCTTATTCCCCCGTGATTAAAAGGATGTTCTAATCCATTTTCACCCTGGTAGGAAAAGACATGCAGAAACATAGAAATCACAAACTTAGTATTCACATTTTTAGGTCAAAATAGCTTCACTGTGGAAAACAAACAAACAAACAAACAAACAAAAACCCTAAAATACATATCTTATTGGTTTATCATTGAGTTATCAGATAAAACTGCAGAGTTAATTTCCAGTTTTGACTGATGCTGTCTCTGATATTGTAAACAAGCAACAACTTAACCTTTCAGAATTAAACCAGAACATTTTAAGAGGATGCTTTTTGGGGTGGCTCTGGTGGCAAATTGCTGGTTGGGTTGTTGAGACAGAACAACATATTATACATATAGCATATGCAAGACTTCAGACTGAGAGGAAATGAAAAGATGTCAAGCTGATTACAACTTTCATACTACACACACTATCAGAGATACACAAATATCAGAGGAGAAAACAGTGACAGATGCAGTGGGGTTCTCCTCAGCACTGCAAGCCATTTTCTTCAATATGACATGTAATATTAGGCGTCTTAATGGAAAATTGGTATGTTGCAAAGTCAACTGAGACTTGCCTTTCAAGAAAGGTGGTGATTACTGAACTCCAGAGCACTGACATGTTTAAGAAAAATAATAAATAAATAAATAAATAACTTTTTTTTTTTTTTTTTTAACTAAAAAGAAGTCTAATGCAAAAGTTCAACAGATAATTTTTGAAAAAATGTTAGCAGCTTCAAAACAGGATGAAGTTTTAGGCAGGAAGATGGTTGTAACAGTGAGGCCCCACTACTCCCTTAAATTGTTAAGCATTAAATGCATTAAACATTAGAGATGTTGGGGTATCTTGTGGACTGCAAGATTAAGAAACATTGTATTTTCCTAGGCTATCGTCACAGGAAATTCTCTCACTTTTATTTCACATAGTCATTAGTGATCTATTTTTTTTTTCCTATGCTGAATGCTTTAGCTCCAGCAGAGAAAAATATATTACTTTACGTCTCACCAATCATATTAAAATCACAAATCATGTTTTGAGACCAGATGTACAGGCAGATTGAACATAGCGAGGAAAAAATATTTCAGAGATCTTCACAAAGAGTTTTTGGAATCTGCGTACTACTCTGTTTTATTGTCATTTTTACCAATATAACATCAGTACTTTTCCCAAGGGATAAAGAAAATGAGTTTGTTGTTTTTTTAAAATATAAATTTTATTTTAGCAACGTGTTATCTTTCTCCATTTGCAAAACACTGTATAGAACACTATGGCTTAAGCAAGGCCTATTTTCATTCACATTGTCACTGAGGGCTTTGAGTCAGCTGAATATACATGGCTGGAGCCATGTGTATTCCCCTGGAGTGTTCCAAGCTCCAGTTACCTAGCCAGTGCCAGGGCCCCATCCACAAGTGAAGGTCTATGGTTTGATTCTGATTATACCCATTGACTTCAGTCAGACCGTTTGGGATATTAACAGAATTGCAGATTTTGGCCTCAGGAATCCAGTTAATGTCTGACATTATTTACTTACTGATAGTCTAACAGCCATTAACTCAAATTACTCTCTCTTTCACTTTGACTTCTACAAAATCAAGGATGAGCATAAATGGTGGCAAACATCCAGCTCCTGAGTCTGCTTCTGGTGTTTGAATGAAATATTTATGCTGTCTTTACTCACTGTTCCACAATTAAGTGATTGTGTTTGGAAAAATAACACCACTAATGAAGATGAAAAAGGCACTGATACAATGTTATTATACATATGTATATGGCATATATATGCATGTTTTTTTAATATATAGCTCTATATATACTTATATGTACAATAAAATCTACTTCTAGATTATTTTCTAAGATAATTATTTTCTCCAATAAAATTTTCTCTGGCATTATATCCTGTTATATCATATACATGACATTTATGAAGGAGCTTTTCTATTCAAAAAATAGTGTAAACTTAGGTTTACATTCCACCTGGAAGAATCTCAGTATTACATGAAGGTAATTTTTGCTGATTTTCCTGTCCTTTGCTCTGAACAGAAAGACTGTATGAGGAAAAAAAGGCAGTCATCGAATCATAGAATCATAGAATCACTCAGGTTGGAAAAGACCTTAAAGATCATCGAGTCCAACCAGGACCTAACCATACTACCCTAACTCTAACAACCCTCCACTAAATCATGTCCCTGAGCACCACATCCAAACAGTTTTTAAACACATCCAGGGGTGGTGACTCAACCACCTCCCTGGGAAGCCTATTCCAGTGCTTAACCACCCTTTCTGCAAAGAAGTTTTTCCTGATATCCAACCTAAACTTACCCTGGCGCAACTTAAGGCCATTTCCTCTTGTCCTGTCGCCTGTCACCAGTGGGAAGAGACCAACCCCTCTCTTGCTGTAAACACCTTTCAGATATTAGAAGAGAGCAATAAGGTCTCCCCTCAGCCTCCTTTTCCTCAGACTAAACAGCCCCAGTTCCTTCAGTCTCCTTGTAGGGCGTATTCTCCAAGCCCTTCACAAGCCTTGTTGCCCTTCTTTGGACCTACTCCAGCACCTCAATGTCCTTTCTGTACTGAGGTGCCCAAAACTGAACACAGTACTTGAGGTGGGGCCCCACCAATGCCGAGTACAGGGGCAGGATGACTTCCCTAGTCCTGCTCACCACACCATTCCTGATACAAGCCAGGATACCATTGGCCTTCTTGGTCACCTGGGCACACTGCTGGCTCATATTCAGCCAACCCTCCATCAGTACCCCAAGGTCCATTTCCATCAGGCAGCTTTCCAGCCACTCGTCCCCAAGCCTGTAGAGTTGCCTGGGGTTGTTGTGACCAAAATGCAGGAACCGACACTTGGCCCTATTGAAACTCATACAGTTAACCTTGGCCCATCAATCCAGCCTATCTGGGTCCCTCTGCAGTGCCCTTCTCCCCTCAGGCAGATCAACATTCCCTCCCAACTTGGTGTCATCTGCAAACTTACTGACGGTGCACTCAATCCCTTCATCAAGATCGCTAATAAAGATGTTAAATAGAAGCGGTCCCAGTACCGAGCCCTGGGGGACACCCCTGGTGACCAGCCGCCAACTGGATTTAACTCCATTGACCACAACTCTTCGGGCCTGGCCATCCAGCCAGTGTTTCACCCAGCGGAGCGTACACCCATCCAAATCATGGGCAGCCAGCTTCTCCAGAAGTATGTTGTGGGGGACAGTGTCAAAGGCTTTACTGAAGCCCAGGTAGACCACGTCAACAGCCTTACCTTCATCCACTAAGTGGGTCGCCTTCTCATAGAATGAAATCAGGTTTGTCAGACAGGATCTACAATTCATATACCCATGCTGACTGGGCCTGATCCCCTGGTTGACCTTTAATTGGTCCATGGTGGCCCCCGAGATTATCCGTTCCATAACCTTCCTGTGCACCGAGGTGAGACTGATAGGTCTGTAGCTACCAGGATCACCTTTCCGGCCCTTTATGAAGATGGGCATCACATTTGCCAGTCTCCAATCCACTGGGACATCCCTGGTTAGCCAGGACTGCCGAAGAATGATGGAGAGTGGCTTGGCAACCACATCTGCCAACTCCCTCAGCACTCTAGGGTGTAATCCATCAGGTCCCATTGACTTGTGAGCATCCACCTTTCAAAGCAGATCCAAAACTATCTCACTATGGATCATGCAGGGTCTATTCTGTTCCCCATCCTTATCTACCAGCACAGGGGGCTGTGTTCTCAGGGTGTAACAAGTCTTACTATTAAAGACTGAGGCAAAGAAGTCATTAAGTACCTCAGCCTTATCCTGATCCTTGGTCACCATGTTGCCCTCAGCGTCCAACAAAGGATGGAGATTCTCCCTAGCCCTCCTCTTGCTGTTGATGTACTTATAGAAATATTTATTGTTGTCCTTTACCTTAGCGGCCAAGTTCAGTTCTAGCTGGGCTTTGGTTTTTCTAATTTTCTCCCTGCACAGCTTCACTACATACCTGTAAACAACATAAGTAGCTTGCCCACTCTTCCAGAGACCATAAACTTTCCTTTTGTTCTTGAGTTCCAGCCAAAGGTCTCTGTTCAGCCAGTCGGGTTTCCTTGCCTATCAGCTCGTCTTCCGTGACTTGGGGATGGTCACCTCCTGCACCTTTAAAATAACTTCCTTAAAGTATTCCCAGCCTTCCTGGGCTGCCACACTCTCCAAAACTACCTCCCAAAGGACCCTCTCAACCTAAAGTTGAGGTTGATGGTCCTAAAGAGGTTAAAGTCTGCCCTCCGGAAGTCCAAGGTGGCAGTTCTGCTGACTCCCCTCCATGGTTCAACAAGGATTGAGCATCTCATGATCACTATGCCCCAGACGGCCTCCAACCTTTACAACCCCCACAAGACCTTCTCTGTTAACAAACAGCAAGTCCAGGATTTTGCAGTCTTGAAGGCTTCTTTGGCTGTCCTGAGAAAGCACTGTTCAAGGGTGTTTTGGCATGCATAATCAGAGAAGGAATCAAAGTCTAGAAAGCACCAGACTGTGTGAGAATTAGACAAAGAAAGACCTTTACTTTCCACTCAGCACAAAAGCCAAACACAATGCCTTTCCTATCATTTTCTTCAGTTTTGATCAAAGAATTAATGCACATCTGCACCTGATTCCTGTAATGACTTCCTACTACATGGACTATTCTCTGCCTTGTAGAGTTGGTGGAATATGGAGAGTAGTAAGGATGCTACCATGAGTTTCAGAATGCTTCTGTGAATATACTTGTTCGTCTCTGCATGATTACTCATGATGCTATTATCAGTTTGTCCCCCCCAATTTCCTTATGGAAATGGAAAAGAAAGACCAAAATGGAAAAAGGACTTTGACGTACATAATTCCTTGATATAATGTCTTTCATTAGTATATTTGCACTTAAAGCAAGGGTGGCTATGAATCTACACACTTTATTCAAGAGAACTAAAGCACAGACATATTAAATAATTTGCCTAACTTTATCTTCCGAGCAGAGGTGACTGGAAAGGAAACCCAGTCACTTGACTGCAGCCTTCTGACACATGACCTGAGCAGAATACGTCATAATATTTCCAAAACACATAGTTCAAAGGGCTTAGTAGAAGAAAGCTCAATTTAAAATAAAATAATATTTTTTAAAAGTTCAATTTAATTATTTATGCAGTTGTTATTTATTTATAAAGGTAGTCTTTCACTTCCTGTGGCACAGAGAGTGAGAGGAAAAGTGAGACCACCTTAAATGTACTCATGAAGTAGAATTTACAGTGACAGAGGTAACTATCACTTGATGGTGCTGTGGCTCCATGGCTGTTGTTTTTTGTTTTTTTTTTTTCCAGCTTTTCTGAGTTACCACGTTGGAGATGCTGAGTATAAATCTCCAGCAAACACAGACCTCAAAAACTCAAATAAAGACCTTAATATCAAAAGAGCCTTTAGCATGGAGTGAACAATTGCAAGGCACAGAGGCCTGAGGAGAAGATATGCTTGTCTATCTGCATATGGTGGTTGCTTGATGGACTGCCTACAGGGTGAATGAAGTTAAATTTCAAGAATTATATTGCAGGGAATAAACATAAGCTGATGAAACAAGACATCTGAAACTAAGAACTGAAAGCTGAGAGTATCACCTACAATTTTCAGTCTGATTTAATGCTATTTTTTGTGTTTGGACTTTGGTCCCCAGTGGTTAATCTGGAAAGCTGGTCAGTCTGAGTTGTAAAAGTCAACTGAAAAGTTCACTCTTTAGAACACAGATAGTTGACAAAGATTTACATCTATGGAGTGAGCACTGGATGATTGGCTTTAGAAGCATAGAAAAAGTACACATAGACTAACTAAAAAAAAAAATGACATTTTTAGAGGCAATTTGGAAAGAAGATTGAAATTTTCAGTGAAGTTATGTACCAAAAAACGTGTTCTAGATGTTAATGCCCAGGTTTTCACTAGCCTCTTTCCTCATTAATCCAAACACATAATCTTTACCAAAGTCAACTTTATTTTTTCTTAGTTTTTTAGAGATGGAAAAGAGGAGGTAGCTGAGCAAAACGAACACAGAATGACTAATTAGTAACATTGCCCCATCAGTTCCATTTTTTAAAAATTGATTTTTTGTTTGTAATTTTGCCGAACTTCAGCCATTTTTTTGGTCTGTAGCCTGATCAAAAGCAAGAAAATAAACAAACAAACAAAAAAACCCTTATGGATTAGAATAAAGGAAAGTACTTTTTTCCAACATCGTAAAAGAAAACTACTGATTACTTTTCTTTTTGAAAATTCTAGTTTTTTTCCCTGCTTTTGTAGTAGGGCTTGAAATGTAGTAGAGTAACAGAAAGGAAATGTGAAACTCAGAGTAAACAAGTATGAGTAAAAAGGGGAGAAAAAAGAAGAGAAACTGAAGCAGAAAAAAAACTAGTAAACTGGGGCTTAAAATAGTTAATCAAAAATGAAAGAAAGACATCAAAAAGATTTGGAAAAAAAGGAGCAGAAGGGACAAATATTTTAAGAAATGAAGGAATGAGCCCATGAATTCTCATCTCATGTGTGTAGTACTTGTCAGAACTTGAAATGATACCTAAGGTTTATCAGTCCTTTTGTGTCTGTGCTCTCAATAAATGCTAATGGACATCGCAGGCCAAAAGTTCTTTCTTTAATCCTACTCTGCATGGGTGATTGCAGTGTCAACTTCTTCTAGTAATTCAAGTGTTAACAATATGTTTTATGAAACTTACTTATATTAATGATGCTTTTATTATGACATTAAAAAAACCCTTGTTTTCAAGGATGTGTTTTTTAGTCTGACTTGGCCAAGGAAATTGAACAATAGACCTCACCCTAAGTTCTTGATATTGCAAAGTCAAACATTCAGAAGATTTCAGTGTTGACAGCATAATGAATGACTACATTATGGTGGTCATGCACTTAAGGAGTTTTACAGTAACATGTATAATTTGATCATTCACAATTTTTTTGAGCGTTTGACTTTGCAGCTTGAAGATTATACTTTTAATGAATATGTATCAATAAAAGCTACTTTTTTATGCAACATCAGGATTTATGAATCATTTTGTTAAGAATAATTCTGGAGATGAAATTTATCAGAGACTCTTTTCTGCATGTTTTTTTCTGCATGTTTCCTGTGGAACACAGAGATAGTGAACTGAAATCTATTTTGATTTTTTTTGAAGTATTCCCTTTTTTTTTTTTTTTTCCCCCAAACAAACAAACAAAAAGGATTCTTTTTAGATGAGATATTTTATGGTAGCTTTTAACTAGGTTTTCTTACCTCACGATACCTTTTCCACTTTTATAATGCCTTTTCTATCTTCAAGATCTACTGTCTAAAATAGTTTTCTTAATAAGGAGAGGAATTCTGTGGATTTGTACACTGATCTAGGTCTTGTTCATTTTTTGTTTCTGCTATGATCTGCGAAGTTGGGCAGGATATCTAATTACTTCAGCAAATGCATGTATTGAAAAAAACTGACTTTGACACAGATTTAAGCATTTGTCAGATAGTGGTAAATTGCGTTCTTCACTATTTTACTATTTCCCAACTAGAAAATAGGAATGAGACTTTCCTAGTGTAACCTTTCCTCTTTCCCTGTTCAATATTTGTGGAAACATCTCACTTTCTTGGTGTTATCAGTCACAAAGATTTGCACACTTAAGTAATAGAAAAGCACACATTTAATGCCTTGAACATGCATTTAGTAATTTACACAGCAGAATAGGCTTTCAACTTTTAACGTAAAAATAACTGCCATGATTTCTGGTAAGATTTTAGTGAAAATCAATATGAACAAAGAAAAAGTAGTAAAGTTCAGAGATATATTCAAAACACTTGTTTCAAGAAATGCAGAACTCCTAACAAATGTTTGTAAAAGTAATCAATCCTTTGAGGACAAGAGTAGCATCACAGTTATGAAGAATATTAACAATATGAAGAANAAAGAAGCAAAATATTTAAAGTGTGAATTTGCAAGCAGTGGCATAGCAAATATAAGGATATAAAAAAACCTGCTGGATGTTAGTGATTCGAAAGTTAAGAGATATTAGCCTCAGGGTGATTTTCATCTGTTACTCCTAATATATTTGAACCAGCTGAACTTGGACAGTATAATAAAAATATATGTGTAATAGATAAAATTATAACTTACACTACTTTACAGCTCCACAATATATGTAGGTCTATCCAAATGTAATGCCTCCTATTTATCTCCATGGAAACTACAACAGATATCAAGAGCACAATAGCACTGATTGATAGAGGAAATTCTCAGCTACAAAACACTATTTTTTAACACAGTCACCACCATTAGCTGTGCATTTTCACCAATAATGAACAAAAGTCCGCATGCTGTGCTCATAAAAATCTGCACCAGTGGTGGTGACTCACTGTTGCTATTGCCACTGAAGAAACGCACCACCTTACTGTGCTCACTGTTTGGTCTTGATAAACATTCAGCACATGTCGATGAATGTCAATGGGTGTCATTTTTTCTGCGTAGGAAAATTCAATTACACCTCTTTTCTTCATTCACACTTTCAGGTCAGATGCAATTTTGTCAGACTACTCCTCTGCTGCCATCTTTTGCATGACAACAAAATATAATAGAATATTGGTTGGAAGGTTCACTCTCTACTGCCATACCACAAACATCCGCCTCTGACATTGTGGACCATCAAAATAAAACAGGAGGCATTACTTTCAGAGCAGCCCTTTTATTATTAAATAAAGTTTTCTTTCACTGAGGATAAATGTATATATTTAGTATACATAATTTCTTGGTTTTGTGCTCTTGTCTTCCATATCAACATCTATTTATTTCCAAGATATCTAGTCATTATGAAGTTGATGCTCTAATGAACTTAAATTACTATTGTAGTGAATAATAATTTAAAAAATAGTATAGGTATAACAATACGTCTTGTTTTGATTCTGATGTTGGGTGTGGCTTATAAGTACTGCAGTAAAACAGATTAGTTTAGTGACATCTTAAACTACCAGAATATGCATAGTAACAGTCTTGTACTACCATGGCAGGTTGTGGTGTATAGGTGATGTGAGGAGGAAACTGCATCCAAAATTCCAAGCTTAAGCTTTGTTTATCCCTTCTGTCCCCATACTTGAGTACTCTGCTTTTGAAAGTGGAGGTATCATTTATTTTATTATGTATACTTTATTACTTTTATTTTATGTACATATATATATATACATATAGAAAGAGAGAGAGAGGAAAACACAGGTATCTTCTCCAGACTTTATAGAAATAATATAATCTCTTCCATGTCCCTAAGGTGACACAGTATAAAATTTTATAAAAAAAATATATATACCTTTAAGAGAACTACACTAACTCATATTAACAGCTTCTTACATTGCCTTGGAAATTTGTACAAGGCAACTTATCAACAAGAGCATTTACAGTTGATTTAAAAGGAATAATTTCCCTAATTTTGTATGTTGGTATCAATTATTTATAAATATTTGTATATATTTATATAGCCTATGTTAAAAAGCCCAAATTACACAGGTATACATTAAAGGATGCAAGTGGAAATGTAGTGATTCTCTGATTTGTCATTTGTGTGCATTTACTCTGGAAATCTCTGTCATCCTTAGAGCAGAACAGAGAAACAGTAACTGGACATGCTCAGAATGAGGTTTTGAGGGCCTTTTAATACAGCATTTGCTTTGTGTTTTATAGCAACAAACTCACAATGTTCATCTAAACACATTTGTACATACAGAACACATAGAACACAACAGGAAAGTACTTAAGCAGTGAGATTTATTTGTTGTTCTTTTACTGCCTGACAAAAGACAGCGATAAGTATCTGTTTTCCCTAAAGCTGTTTTAGATCCTGCTTGACAGTAGTCACAGCAAACTGTAATCCTAGTACTCTCAGAAACCTTAGTATCTGACTGAGAGATCTGGCAAGCTTAATGTTATCACAGCTGCAGTCAGTGTCATTTGTATAATCTTCTGCATTTACAGAGATATGACATATTTTGTTTATGATTCATGACTACCAGCCACAACTACCTTATACTGGTTTAGGCTGGGATAGAGTTAATTTTCTTCTGGTGTTACTTTGAGCAAAGAATAAGTATTGCTCTGGCAGGAGAGAGAATACCATTGCACTATGCATATTGGAAGCAATTAGACTAGTCTCATTAGAACTGTGTTTGGTAAGTATAAAGATCCTCATTTAAGCCTACTGAACACCATCAACCAGGTAACAGAAAGACTGAAATAGAATAACAACCCTGCACAAAGCAGGGGGGTTGAAACTAGGTGATCACTGTGGTCCTTTTCAACCCAGGCCATTCTATGATTCTGTGTTAGCAATGTCACCTACCAGCTTCACATTCCCACAGTTTGATTTCCAGATGATACTTAATCAAATATAAATCCAATAACACTTCCTTCATATACTGCACTGTTTGTATACTTTTTTTTTTGTTGAAATAATTTATGTTACAAAATAGGTATTACCATTATGTGGACTCCAATGACATATATCACATCAGTGATATAGAACTAATGTGATGTAATTTGATTTTCACCATATATTATTAATTAATAATATCTCAATATGCCTAGTAGGGTGGAATGGAGGAGCAACAAATAGTTATAGCTCCAGTAGCCTATATACTCATAGTATGCTGAATTCATTCCAAAGGCCAGTCCTTCATTTAGCTATGAATGACCACTGAGTTTGGAGCACAGAAGATGGACAGATACACTGTGAGATGTTTCTCTCTAATTTCAGAACTGACTGTAAAAACAGAAGTACCTTTTCTATGCCAAGCTAGTGAACCAGGAAAGCTGGGAGAAAACTTTGATCTTTACCATGCAACTCAGGATTTTCAAGTAATGAGTGATTATATTTCAGTATAGTGGAAAATGAAGAAAACACGGTAGTGCTAGCTATATACGTTCAAAAATGACTTAGAATCAGTCGTTACTATGCTAGATTTACTTTTCAGTTTGGTATACAAGCTTTTCCTAAACTCAGAAATTGCTGACATCCAGGAAATACCAACACATTCCAATTAGTCACCCAGACCCTCTCCACCAACTCCAGTTCCAATAAATGAGAAAGATCAGAACTTATTTATCCTTATCAGATAAACAAAACAAATAAACAAGCAAGTAAATAATTAAATTTCATTGCTACTACAGTGACAATGTAAGTAAATATATCAACACATTAATATTCTTAGTCTTACATTTTTTTCTTCCTTCATATGACAGAAAAACAAAGAATTTGGCTTTACTTTCAATAGAATATGAATTTATTTCAGTTAGAGCATTTTCCATTTGTACAACAAAGAGGAATTATATTAAGTGTTTTCTTTGAAGTATTTTATTTTAAAAAATAGCTTCTAGATTGTATTTAATAGCAAACCAGAGGTAGTAAAAAAACATTAAACTGCTCCATAAAACAGAAATTGGAAACTGCTGTGAAATAGTTTCTAATGCAACAACGCTCCATGCATGCTAGTCACAAAACTGTGTATTAGATTGGCAGATTTGCTCTTTTGTCTCCTTAAAGGGCTGCGAGCACAGCAAGAAGTATTGTCAGTGTTTGGACTGAGGCATAAATCACTGTGAAAATAACATCTTATTCTGATAAATTGTTTTAGCCCACAGAACTTCCTTAGGTATCTTTGTACTTTTTGTTTAATTGCATTCTGGTTTCTCTGTAGATAAAAGAGTTTCAGGTAATAAGATAAGAGATACAGAAATTTGCTATTAATCTAGAGCACTGGTGACCTGGGGTAACTCAGTAACTCCTGAAGAAAGGAATGAGGAAAGGTAGGGAAATAAAGGATTCCATGATAACAGAATGCCTTTGAATTGTTTCATTTGTTTGTTGTTATATTTTCTATTACCTATTTAATTCATTGATGCATGCATGTGCAATGTGAGCATATATAGATTTGAATACAGCTATATATACATGTATGTATATATAAATATGTATAAAATGAGGTTCCGATTCAGTACTATGTGTCTTATAGTTTACAGCAGACATGACTTTGAAAGAGTGGTCTATGGACTTGTAACTGTCATTCTTGGTATATTCTGTTCCTCTCTTAGTATAGGTTGTATGGTTGTTATCCTGTCAATAGGGACTTCTATTTGGGTATAATATTAGAAAAACATTTTTGATAGCTTAGGACAGAATATCTACACTCAAATAACATATATGTTTTTGAGCATTTGAGGTCTATTTTAAAATTCTACTCAGACTTTTTTTACATATATTAATAAAATTCATTTCATAAATCTCCTTATTACTCTATAGCAAAGTCAGAGAAAATGGATGGCAAACCTGAATGATGCCAGATGGTTGGCAAATATACTGTCTAACATGTAGTTTACTTTCAGAAACCTGAAAATGACAGTGCATAGATGTTACTAAGCTATTTCCACATCGGTTTCTTTCATGTATCATGATGAATGTTGCCTTCTGCATTAGTGCACACCTCCTCAGATGTCTGAGGCAGTCATAATCCAGCATGCAAAATGAATATTTCAGAAATGTTACAACAGATGGACAACGGATCCACTCCATACAGCTGTTCTTGTATTTCTTTGCTTTTAATCCTAAATATGATCAGTTTCAAATTCTGAGGTTTAGTTTAAAACCGTGCACCTTTTTTGTGATAACATATCACATCTGAATTCATGTGCATACTTGCCTCCATTTTCCTTTCCTTTCAAAGTCATACATTACTGTCTGTAATTCAGACAAAGAAGAGAGGAATACAGCGTTGCTTTATGATTCAAGTGTCTCCAGGTTCTAAACATTTTGAAATGAAAAAAAATCCAAGAAATTGCCTACCTTTATTCAGTTATAGGATGTGCTGCACCCTCAGGTTTCCTAAAAGTTGATTACTAAAATAACTCCTCTTCTGCTGATGAACAAGATATTCTTGACAAAATAATTAAATGATTAAAAGTGATTCCTTCTTGTCAAAAAAAAAAAAAAAAACCCTACAAAATTATCGAACCTCAGAAACATTTTTTTTCTTACTGTTTAAGTCATTTTCTACCTTTACTAAAGATATTTATCCTCTATCACTCTTTTTGTTGTTGTTGTTGTTCCATTCTGCAGGACAGGTTCTCATTTTTTTTCCTTTTACTCACACTTGATGTGTCTTGAATATGATACAATTTTTTCCTGAGTGTCCTTACAATTACTACATTTGCTGACAAAAGAATGTTATAATGGAACAGTCAATCCAGTTCACTATCTTTTCTACAGTAAAGTTTTTTTCTGCTGACAAAAACTGAGTCATTGAGAGTGAAATCTTTTCCACTGTAGAAGGTGTTGAGATCCCATTTCCATGAAGATATTCTTTCAGTTCCAAGCAAATGTTAGATTAAGATGTTAGACATTAGATTTTTTTTTATTTCCTTTATTGGGGCTAATTTGTAAACACAAACAACTTTCCCTATAAATATATATATTTTTTAATTTGTTGGACTTGTAATTAAGCTGCAACTATGCATCCATGTTTGGATCACAGTATTCCATAAAAGAAGCTTTATCATCCGCAAATCATCATCTTGTTGACTGTCCTTGACAGCGAATGGCTGAGGGTGAGCATCATTTCAGATTTGCCAGCTGATAGATTCATTTGATCATTTCCTCATATATTTCAAGGGAAATAAGCCAGGTTAGTTTAAAATATTTAGATAGGGCCAGTGCCACATTACAAACTTTGATTGAAATTTTATGGAGTAAATCAGCTGGAAGACTAGAGAGGACATAACCTCCAGAAAGTGCAACATGAAAATAGTATAGAAACCATGACTGATACCTCTTCAGTAAAACATTCAAACCTGAGGAGGACATACACGCATACAGTTAGTTGTACTGAGATTTTTTGTTAGGCTTCTTGATGTGATAGTTTTATTTGAGATCTACAACCTTAGCAGACCCTGGGACTCTCTCTCCTTATAGACTTACTGATTTCAATGCTTACATAACAAACTGTGAAATGGTGAATTACAGAAGAACCCCATATTCTCTCACTACTCCTCAGGCTAGGGACGAAAAATCCACATTTTCCAAGTGAAGATTTTTTCTTCCTGGCTAATCAGTGAGAACACATTAGTAGTCTCTGCAGCACAATGAGCAGAATGTTTTTCAGCTGGGTAACCATACTCATTTCATCACACCTCTCTCTTTTAGTTGCTCAGCTGGTAACAGAGCATAAACAACAATTTACATTTCATCTTATCACTGATCGATCCCATTCACCCAGTTAACACCTCTGTCACAGAAAAATGGAGGTAATCTCTAATATATTGTTCTTGGCTCAATAGGATCGATTAAATATAAATGCCTGTTACTGTTCTGTGTTTCAATGTGTCTGGCTAGCTGCTAGATCTCAAACAGTCTGAAATTCTATAGAGCACCATGAAAACATTTTCCCTTGTACTTGAAAGTATAAAGAATGGAAACAAAAATGAGAAATAAGTTTTTATTTATATTACTAGCTATTTCTGTTGTATGACACATTTTTTTAAGCGATCTTTTAGAATTCAGGGGATTCAGGTGGTATGTTCAAGTGCTTCCTAGCCTTATAATAGTATAAAATCTTCAGAAACATACCTTTAGCAATGACATAGCATGCAGAGGCAGGCTGTGTTGCTTGAATGGTTATTTCTTGAAGTAACTCAGATAGTTAATGGAATTCAGAAACTCGATGCTCATTGCCTGTTTTCATCTGCATGGCTTCATCTTTAGGAATACAGAGATCTCACAGTTGAGAGAACATCACCACTAGCCTCTTCTTTCCCACCCTTCTCCAGAGGGGAGGGAGAGAGGTCATATAATTAACTATTCAAACAGCAACACCAATGTCTTGAAGAAGCAGTTTGAAGATATGCAGCTGATATTTATAGATGATATTCAGATGTAGGACATCTAAGTCCATTTCTGTTCTTTATCAGTGTAGGAAGCAAACTGTTGAGCCAAATGTGAAGGCAAAACTGATTTGTGCCAGCCCAAAAGCAGGACCTAACTGGTGTAGATTCTACCCTCTGTACTTCATACATGCTGCACAGAAAGAGTTTGTCATGTTTGCCATCATTAGTGCTATTCATCTCATGTTTGTTGTAAAGAAAGTTTCAAATTAGAGAAAGACCTCCTCTTGTATTTTGAAGCTGATAATTAACTTGGGTTATTTATATGGTAGCATTGATGGATCTGTTTATAGCTCAGTATCTTGCCTTCAGCAAGCCCACAAGCTACCTCTTCTCCATTCCACTCTCTAGCTGGGCTCTCTGGTATGATCACACAGACATTGGCCAATTGTTCTGTAAAGCTCATGAGCCATGAGAGCTGGGTCTTTGTAGCCTTCTTAGGGGAGTACCTATAATACAATAATGCAAATGGGATACTCAATAACAATAAGCTTGATTGAACTCTGAGGTTTTGTTTTTGTTTTAACTGAACATGAACTATTCCTAGAGTACTCACATCACACAGGCTTGTTTCCAATATATTTATTTGGGGAAGATTTGACATTCTGATAGATTTTGACACTACTTGCAGTTTCATGATCGGAAAGCCATTTTGCAGAGACAGAAATTGGCCAAAAAAACAACTAGGTGCTGCATTTTGTTAAATGATTGTTGCATGACACTATGGAAAATTACTCCAGAGTGTGACATTTTGTATAAGCAAAACCTTGTGATGTTTTTCATTTGTGTTGACTGTTTGAACTTTGTGAGTTTCATTTTTTTTTTTTTTTGTCTTTCCACTGTTGAACCACTTAGAGCTGTTTTGGTATCATTCATTCTAAGTCATTTATTTTCTTCTGAAAATAGTAACTGATAGTTTACTTACATATTCTTCATTAACTGACGTAGCTAAAAGCACAGAGGTAGGTCTTCATTTCTAAAATATAAGTTTTCTTAGTTGTCTGATCGCTATTGGATGTATTGCACTTAGAAGTGCCACAGAAGAATCAATAGTTATTGTACATAAAGTACAAGTGTGTGCATTTGTTGTTACAAGCTATAATAGGGATGCATTTATAGCCATATAAATAACAGCAAAATAGCTGATAGCTAACTTGTCATTTTTTGTATATATCTAAAATACATTGGTCTAATAACAATGACAATAAACATTATTTTATCAAATTTATTATCAAATTGTCATATTTCACATATTTCTCATTTCAGAAAGCCATGATAAAGACATAATTAAAAACAATCAAACAAAACAAACAAACAAAAAAAACAAGATAAAGTCAAAATTTGAGCAATTTCCTATTTTGGCATGCCATCTGTCTTAAGAATATTGTATTTTTGCTGTAATTAAATAATACAGAAATGAGAAGTTGAATTTTAAAGTTATGAAAGATCCTACCTTCCTACTAGCTGAGTAAATGTGGCAAAGAAAAAATATAAAGAGGAATTAAAATTCAGTAACAGAATTTTCTCTTCTAATTTGCTTTTAAACCCTCCAATCTGCTCAACCAATAATCACAACTGGTATAATTATCCAATCGTTGTTCAGCATGTAATGTTCTTATTACAGTAAACAAAACACTGTGTTAACATTAATTGCTTTTTAATGATGCCTTTTGTGCAATGGTTATAAAACATCTAAACTAAAATTAACAACTTGGAAATTAATGTTCTGTCTACATTAGTCTCATCCACTCCTTCCACCTGGCACATCTATGGCCTTTCAGTCCTTCCTAATAACATTTTCTTTATCTATTTATTCAAGGGCTGATCTGAAAGTAACACCTCCTATTTTATTACGTTTGTGCATGATGTCAGAGGCACATGTTGGTGGTATGGTAGCAGAGGTCGAACCTTCTCACCAGTATGCCATTACATTTTGTTGCCATGTGGCAAATGGCAACAGCGGGGAAGTCTGACAAAATGGTGTCTGTCAGACACCTTGCTCTATGAAGCAAAGGTGTGTCACTGAATTCCTCCATGAGGAAAAAATGGCACTCGCTGACATTCATCAATGCTTGTTGAATGTTTATGGAGACCAACCAGTGGATGTGAGCACAGTGAGGTGGTGGGTGATGCATTTCAGCAGCAGCAACAGTGACAGCTGGTCACCTATGCTGGTGCAGATTTTTATTCGCCTAGCATGCAGGCTCTTCTTCATTACTGGCAAAAACACATAGCCAGTCATAGAATCACAAGGTTGGAAATGACCTACAAGATCAGCTAGTCCAACCATCCCCCCCATTACCATTGCTACCACAAACTACTAAACCATATCTCGTAGCTCCTCATGCAGGAGCTTCTTGAACACTCCACCACCTCCCTGGGCAGGCCTTCCAGTGCCTGACCACTCTTTGAGAGAAAAAGTTTTTCCTCATGTCTAACCTAAACCTCCTCTGGTACAACTTGCGGCCATTTCCTCGGGTCCTGTTTGTTGCCTGGGAGAAGAGTCCAAACCCCTCCTCATGACAACCTCCCTTCAGGAAGTTGTAGAGTGCAATGAGGTCTCCCCTGAGCCTCCTCTTCTCCAGACTAAACAATCCCGCTCCTTCAGCTGATCCTCATAAGATTTGTGCTGCAGACCCCTCACCAGTTTCGTTGCCCTTCTCTGGACACGCTCCAGGGCCTCAATGTCTTTCTTGTAGTGAGGGGCCCAAAACTGAACACAATACTCAAGGTGCAGCCCCACCAGTGCTGAGTACAGGGGGACGATTACCTCCCTGCTCCTGCTGGCCACACTATTTCTAATGCAGGCCAGGATGCCGTTGGCCCTATTGGGTCGGCTCATGTTCAGCCGAGCATCAACCAACACCCCCAGGTCCCTTTCCTCTTCACAATCATCCAGCCACTCATCCCCAAGCCTATAGCATTGCATGGGGTTGTTGTGGCTAAATGGTGATGACTATGTTGATAAATAGTGTTCTGTATCCGCTACTTTGCTCTATTAAACACTGTTATTGTACTCTTTGTATCTGTTGTAGTTTCCATGGAAACAAATAGAAAGTGTTATTTTTTGAACGATCTAAATAGAAATATGTTGGTGTTATTTCTTCTGTATCGTCATTTCAGTCATATATTCCTGACATTAACTATTTCAACAAATTCTCCACACTTATTATGTCTTTTTGGCTAAGACTTTGCAGCAGGCATATCTAGCTCTTGTAACGTTAGCACCATTGTAATGTTAGCATGGCCACTGTGTGTTTTTCCAGGGCAAACAAAATATTCAAGGTCATCACTTTTGTCTTGGTAAGCATTTTCTGTACATTAGTGTACTATCCTTCTTATCCCTTGTCCTTTCTTTCTTTCTCTCCCTTACCTTAAACTCCTTTAAAATTACCATTGCTAACAGAATCTAAGCAGGAAACAACATAGGTAAAATGAATCTAATCCATTACTAGCTATTATTTTCCGTTTTTCTAAGAACACTGTTTAATGATATGACTTCTGCCAAGTGCTTATTCAAGTTAGTAATTGTTTAATGGTGCCAAGTTATACATAACAAAACCTAGCATTACTTTTGAGCAGTAGAACGCATTATGTATGTGTAATTCCATGGAATATATGCTCATACTTGAACGTATTCTTCTCATGCTTAGTTAGGAAAAGTTACATTGCATGTGAGGTCTCAGGATGACATAATGCGTTACTTTAGGTAGTGGCATGATAATGATAGCTTTTGTTGGGATTGGTTTTTCTTTCAGCACAAACAGCACAATTCAGGCTAATATTGCTCTGCTACATAGTGAGAAAAAATGGTGTTGTAAATCACAGATTTTTCCTTAAAATATATCTTTTTTACTCATTGAGATGAAAAGAACAAATAGGTTTTTGTTCCGCTTTAAACTTTAATGGGAAATTAGCACAATAAGCAAAACTGAGTTTTATCACAGGAATTAGCACTATTCAAAATCAATGCAGTACCTAGTCAATAGATGACAAAAACATAACTGATAGATATAAAATTGAAATCACTAGCAGGAAATCACAGAATGAATATATAGCCTAAAGAATTAATCCTCAATCCAATACAACTCAATATCTCCATCACGGATGTGAAGAAAATATAAACAATTCCCTACTAATGCTTGCAGTCAACCACAAGTTGGTGAAGTGATAGATAATAATAGGGATCATTTTTAAAGTGAGCCAAATAATTTTTGAGTCACAGTCAAAGAGGAATAATTGGCTCTGTCAGCAACCATTTATTCTGAAGTTAGATGAAAAGGCATAAATATGGATGGACAAAAGATTATTGAATGGGAACTATATCCCTGGGAAGAAGAAATGACCTTGACAAAGATTAGTGTTTGGCCATGCTGCAGAACCATCTAGCCATGAATTTCCAAAAGTATTAAAAAATTCAGGAACTAAAATTAAATGTAGACAAATTCAAAAGGGAAGAAAGACATATTTTAAGTGATTAACCTTTTGAAAAACTTCCCTGGAGAAGTGGTGGAGACACCTTCATAAAAGTTTTTGAGCTAAGACTGTCTTTATAAAATCTGTACTTATTCATCTGAAAATATATTGGATTCAGTGAAGGTATTGCAAGGTGAAATTTTATAGTTGATATTATATAGAAGCTTCAAATAGAAGTTCATTAAGGTTCATTTTAGCCTTAAAATTTTGCAAGAGGAAAAAAAAAAAAAAGAAGGGTCTCACATTACAATCTGAACTTTGAAGCCTGGCAAAACTGCTTTTCTTATGAAAAGCAAGTTTTAAATCTTGCAGGGTTTCTCTCTTCCCTCCTTCCTCCACTCCCTTGCCTCCCACCCCCAAAAATACAGGCTCTATTTTACAAGCTTCTTGTAAAATATCCAGAATATAAGTGAATGCTATTTTAGACAATAATTTTTCTCATTAGTCTTCTAGAAAAACAGTTTCTTTTCAGTATAGTGAAACTCTAAGAAACTGTTCAAGTTTGCTTCACGAAAGCCACTAGAGCAAAGTGTATATATAATGAGGATGCAGTAAAAATATGAGAACAGAGAAAATTATATAAGGATAGAGGTAATATAGTTTAGAGAACAGTAACTTAATCAAGTTAAATTAATGAGAGTAAATACTTAAGTATCAGTACTGTTACGTCCCATCTGTAAGCATGCCATGCATACCACAGAAAGTCAGAAAGGGTTTTACGTTGATCCTTTACAAGCACTTTCTCTTAAGTGAGTCTCCCATTTTCTAATTAAGTCATGTCCACTCCTAGAGAGCAGCCACTGGGAATATGTAAAGGTTCTTTATTCAGATGGTAATTCAGGAGGACTTACAGTTAATATAGATGACTTTGCAGAGTACAGTTTGTGAAGATGATATGTTAATACAGCTAGCTATGTTAAGGTGCTTACCCATCACAGACAAAAGAAAAAGAGATGGTTACATCTTTACCCCCCTTTTATCATCTTCTGTACTGTTCTTTCTTTTTTCAATTCATTTTGATGGTATTTGTTATCTAGGATTTTTTTTTCTTTTTAACTTGAATTTCTTATCCACACAGAATCCATTTTAGGACCCTGCTTTAATTAGGTTATTAGGTTATAATTAGTTAGTTAATTAGTTAATTAGGTTATAATTAGTTAGTGAATTCCTGAAGTTCCGATATTACTAAACCTTCATTAAAAAAAAAATAAAATCCCTGTCAAAAATATGCAGTTTTGTTATGTATATCTTATACTCTCTTCTTTTCCTTTTTTCACATCTCATTCCAGAAGCAACAAGACCAAGGCATCCCAAGTCAAAAAATTAATTAACTAATTAATTAATTAAGAAATTAAGAAAACTTAAAGGATGCAATTCTGACCACATTGAAATGATTGTATGTGGACTGCTTTGAAAGTAATGCCTTCTATTTATTTCCGTACAAACTAAAACTGATATAAAATGTACAAGAATGCTATTTGCTCTATCAAATTCTCAGCTAAAGAATGCTAATTTTCAACACAGTCATCACCATTGGCTATGCATTTTTGCCAGTAATGAAGAAGAGCCTGCATGCTGGGCAAATAAAAATCTGCACCAGCAGAGGTGACCAACTTGTCACTGTCGCTGCTGCTGAAATGCATCACCCACCACCTCACTGTGCTCACATCCACTGGTTGGTCTCCATAAACATTCAACAAGCCCTGATGAATGTCAGTGAGTGTCATTTTTTCCTCATGGAGGAATTCAGTGACACACCTTTGCTTCATAGACACTTCTCTGACAGACACCATTTTGTCAGACTTCCCCACTCTTGCCATTTGTCACATGGCAACAAAATGTAATGGCATACTGGTGAGAAGGTTCAAGCTCTGCTCATACCCACCAACATCTGCCTCTGGCACTGAGCCTCCATAATAAAATATGAGGCATTAGTTTCAGAGTAGCCCTCATATACTTTTTACTGTTTTGTAGTGTCCTAATCTGCAAATCAGAACTCCAAAAGGGTTGTGGTGCTTCTAATTTTCCCAAAGTATTTACATATTTATTTATTTATTTATAAATTTTAAGTCCCTTTATGTGATACGGTCATCAGATTGATATAGCGATTGCATCTTCAGCATTTGGTATGAATCTCCTGTCCTTGTATTTTGTGAAGTAGTCACTTCACAGTATCACTTATGAAACAAAAGAAAAAGCATGACAGAATAGATGACAGTTTTAGGTAATATGTAGTATTTAATATTATGTGCGTAATCAAATGCAAATGAAATGCTTCTTTATACAAAAGTGAGAATCTCTCTTAATAAAATAATCACATTGTTGTCTGAAGATCACGTGGAATATGAATGCAGCGTGAGGAATGAGTTTTGTTATCAGTAAATCTCAGGTACATCCATGGACATTCTTATTGCTATATTGTAAAAGCAAACTTTACATGCTGCATGCCTGTGTCAGAATAACAGTTTCAAGAGATCATCTTTCCAAATAAGTAGAATACAAGCATTTACTGAGCACATACTCTACCAGACAAACACCTTATTTTTTCTACTATTTTTTTTTTATTTCTAGGTCAAAAAGAGTTTGTGACTAAAAGAAAAATAAGCTCAAATATGACAGCATATTTTACAATTTTCATAGTGAACAGTGACACATAAATCAGGAATAAAATAAAAGGCAATAAATACAATGTGTAAAAGATCTTACAGCAGATTTTAATTATAGTTTCCTTGAATATCAGTTTACAGAGGATGAAGTGAATATATAAGGAGACCAGAGAAAAAAATCCCAGGATGGGTATGTAAAATTAATTAGCAAATAAATGATAATTTCATATCTAAGTTAATTCATTCACATGACATATATGGAATTTTTATGTTTTGATATATTAATACTGAAATACTTAGGATCATGAGTGTTACATGTTTACCAAGGGAAGTAGTTTCCTATAAGACTATGTCAGTCCAAATCAGAAAAAATATTAATATAACAGAAATACAAATACTCAGAAATGATGATTGACAGTACCATTAGTTTCAAGCCTATCAAGATGATCCCAATACATTTAGAAGAGAAGAGTAAACCACTTAGAAGAATTACAGTATGCAGGACAATGGTGAATGAGTTGTCAGAAACAACTGGAGAGAAAGGCTGACAGAGCAAAGGACTTCACAAATCTCAGTAGGGTTTGCCCAGGAAGCAGTAAACCCTAGGGAAAGTTGAATAGATGTATACAAGCAGGGCTTCTGTTTGCATGAGTGCTTTGAAAGACCCAAATCGTTTGTTTTGCATAAACTGTTATTTCCTTTAGGAAAGTGCACTGTCAATAAATCTCATGACTATTTCTCAGGGGGAAAAGAATTGCTGTGCTGTTGCTAAGGCAGGCTTACATGGCTGCAGGACTGAGCCCCACTATTACTCAGACAACAGATGCTCAGAAAACCAGCCTAGGAAGCTGAAGGTTTGCAGCTTAGCTTAGCTTTAGGTGATGACATGGGGCATAAGATAAGAAAAATGTAAAAGTTGCAGCTCCTAAAGAAACAATATGAGAATTTCATTCTCTGTTTCAACCATTTAACAGGCTTTTTATTTTTTTAAAACAAGATGCCTAAGCAAAAGTATTTTCAGCAGATCTCAAGGATTTGTCAGTATTCATTAAAGAGCTTCAACTAGAAAAGCATATGTTAACTAGAACTATTTGGTAATTTGAAAGAGTAACTTGAGTACTATCCTTTGATTAAGTACAATAGATTCTTTAGATAATTGTCTATGTAAGGTGCATCTGTATTTTGTAAGTGTTATTGATGCTGTGCAGTTATTGAACTCCTTTGCTTTGATTTAGTGCTTGTCTTGAAACCAGCCAAGCCTATTTCAAGAGAGAATATCTTGTGAACAATGATCAAAGTGTAAATTTATGCAAATTCAATGCTTCACCTTAATTACCTTGATGGCACTTGTCAGCAGCCTTTTCCATGCTTTCACTGATTAGCAAGCTATCGCAAATAATTATTATTTCATCTGCAATTACAATGATGCTGTGTTTTGGCTTATTGCCCGGCCACTGTATTGCATCCCTCCTCTCAGCCTGCTCTTCTGGAGTTACGCCACACTGCACATCATGAATTAGCAACTCTATTCTATTCAATAAATCACCGTAAACTTCTGAAATTTATTATCCCATAAGTCAGATTCTCTCTAAACTTCTACAAATAGGACTGCTACATGAAACCATTAAAGATCGCCTTGGTTTGAGCGCAAGGGCTGTGTTCTCTGTGCTCATTTTGCATCACCTCTGCTTTGTTTTCAAAAAAATATATTTCTCTTCTTCCCTCCCTTTCTTTCCCCTCAAAGTAATTTGTCAGTAAATCAAATGCTGCTACTCTTGGCAACATAAATGTGAATTTTAGAAGTTGTTTTGGCAAGATTACCAAATTGATTCCAGACAGCCTAATATTATGGTTTTCAAGGGGGCTCTACAGGAGCGAAAAGGATTTGGCACCATAATGTTCAAGGCTTTGAATAAACACCAATACCAAGCGCAAGCAAGGAGTGACTAAGGAAATAAAAAAGTACTCATTTGTTCCTTCTCCCAGTTGAGTGATGAAGAAACACTAACATAACTTTGCTCTGCCCCTGTTATGAACAAACAGTTTATTTGTCATTACACTGGATATGCCTGCTTGTATGCAGAAGGGCATGAAGACTATGGGGAAGCTGGCTAGCTATTTTTCGTTATGAATGCTTATACATTATTGGGAAGCAAAATGTAAGTAAATATAAAAGAAAAGAGCAATTAAGTAGTAACATATGGTCAAATATGCCACCTCTTGTAGAAGGCATAATAAAGAACAAATATTAGGAAGGGAAGCCTGAGCAGTGTTTCCATACATTAACTAGAAAAAAGTGTTTATTGACTCTTCAAGGTAAGAAAGAAAACACCTAAAACATAAATGCTGTAGCTGCTGCAAAAACCCTTTTTAAGAAATGAAAATAGAGGATGATACAGAGAAACTGGAGTTAATAGCAGCCACCAGCTGTAAAACATAAATGCAACTTTCTACAAATGAAAAGATAAAATTTTTAAGTAGTCCGTGAAACATGAAACAGGGACTCAAGCAGTACCCTGGAATCACTAATTTTAAAATGATTAGACCAAGGGAAAGTACTTTAATTAAATCTGCCATAAATTAAGGGAAAAATGTTCCAACTTAAATCAGAAACATTTGCAGGATTTTAAAACACACTGCTTAATATCACACATTTTGTAACTACAATTCAGAGTACCAAAATAATAAAATCACATCAAAAGTCTGAAAAAGCAGCACAACTTTCATTCATAAAATTTGCAAATGGGAAGCTGATAAAAACATGCAAATACATCCATTTGGGCTAATGAAGAAGTGATAGGGTATTTTCAACAGATACCTAGAAGAAAACAGCCACCTGATCAGATTCAGATCTGAACTAGAAAAGCAAGTCTGTTGGAGGTTCTGAAAGCTACTTCACTGTTTGCCACAAAACAGACGTTAAAAGGAATCTTAAGTCAAACGGTCACTTCTGATGAAAATTTCCCATTTGAAAACAGGAAGATAGATAGAGTTTGAAAATCAGCTGTCCTGGTACAATAGAAGACAAAGTAGCCGTACATAAGTGTAACATCTGGCTCAACTGAATCCAATGGGCTTAAGAAAGCTGTGCAGCTAGAATATAGATACGTTAAAAAACAAACAAACAGACAAACAAATGAAAAACCCAAGCATGATTTAAAAAGAAGCACCTAATGCATATGCCCAAGTATCTCACTCATACCCAGCATTGCAGATACTTAGATATCAATACCTTAAACTACTTTGTGTTGGATCTCCTTGCCCAAGTTTTGTCAAAATCTGTAATAAGCCAAATTCTAATAGGTGGATGTCATTATTTCTTGCCCATATAGTCCAATTTTTTGAAGGACTCAAAGCAAATAGGAAGACCATTACTATTATGTAATTAGGGAAAAAAAACACAGAAGAGACAAGAGCAAAAAGAAATCATACAATAACATCTGAAAATTCTTGTTGTGGCAGGGTGATGTCCTTTCAAATGATCAGATTTTAGGAAACCACCAGCTATTCCACACCTACACTTAGAACAGAAGGGAAAGGTAGCATAGCAAATATTGCGTTATTTTGCAAACTGCTGCCACATTACAAACTGAAAACAGTAATAAGTAAAGATTAGCATCCCAAATGTGTTTCACTGCCTCATCATTGTAAAACCATCTCCAATTGTTATTTGAAGGGCTTTCTTCTACATATTAGAAACATCCTGGAGTCATGCCAGAAAATGCTTATGGATATTTATGGAAGTACAGCTGAAAAAAATAAAAATTTGAAATCCATTTCCTTTTCTGCTACTGGGTGAAATTGACATGACTTACCACTCACTGATGGGCAGTGGTATCCTTTCTATTATTAAAATGTTCATGAATTAGTGAGGTGAAGTAGAATATGCCAGTACTTACAATTTGTTTTGCATAGCAGAAAAAATAGCTATGCAGGATTGTAATCTTTTACTAAAAGATAAGTAATTTTACTTCATATGCTAGAACTGTAAAAGTTTGAAATAGAAAAGAATTACATAATCTGATTAAGCTTACATTTAAATGCATTAATGATGTTATTTTCTGGGTTGGAAAATATCCAATTATCAGAAACTATCAGAACACAGGCAGGAAGTTGTTTCAGCTGTTTTTGCTTCTGATATGACATCTTACCTCTTCACTGTTGCACGTCATAGATTGCCATGAAGTAAACATGTGAGTGCTGTGTATTACTGTGATGCACTAAACATGTTTTGCATATCCAATAGAAACTTTGTCATCACCCTTGGCAAAGTGAAATATTTGCATCTCAGGTGTTGCATGTGAGTGATTTTACATGCCATGGAAAGAGAAGCACGCTGCTAAATTGCTTTTCTCCATTAGACTTGATTTCTAAACCATCACTATTGACTGATATTTCCTGTAATCTACAGTAGTTTACCTGTGGAGAAAGATTTTCTATTAATTTTAATAAAATTAATTAATTTAATTTATTAATAAGACAGCATAGACCAGTGCTGAGGGAACTGACAATATAACAATTTGTATACAATAAACTTGAATGAGCAATTGCTAATGAAATAATTTGTTCTGGAAAAATAATGCTCCTGAGTAATCTATTTCATAAAAATCAGCTCACTGAATATGTTTTCAACTATCATTTTCTTAATATCCAAGTACAGAAGTACTATCATTAGAAACATAGAAGTTAATGTATCCACTCTGTCATACATTTGTACTGCTGGGTTTTTACCTTTGGTTCACTAGTAACTTGACATGGCACTACATAGATCAGTTTTATATTCTGTAGGCTTCACCTTTACCTGAAAACAGAACTAGCAACTTACCGTATGTGAATTTGCTATTTACATCTGTATTTTACCTACTGAATTTATCTTCCCTCAGTGCCTGAAAACAGAATTTTTCTTATATATTACTCTCCACCTAAAATTAACTCTGGAGTATGACTTAATTCATCTTATTTTAAAGAAAGAAATATAAGAATTTCAAGTGGATAAGTGTAAGCATGCTGCTATGATACACTGGTAAAAACAAAACTGATCTGCAAATCTGAAAATAAAATCAAGACCTTTCTGTCCATGACCACAAAGCTCTGCCCCTCTCTTCCTTTATCACATAGCCTTGAGATTCAGTAAGAGGCATTCATTAACATCTGTTAACTCATCCCTCTTCTTCATTTGCTACTTTAAAAACCATTTCTGAGAACAATATTTGACTTACACAGTTCATTAAAAAATTAATATTTCCCTCATACCCCCTTCAGAGACTACAAGACTACACCTGATTTATGACATTAACTTGGAGTTGGCTGCAGCACACTGCAGAAATTACTGGAGCCTTCCTACTCTGCAAAATCAAGCCTAAATTTAAGCCTTTGAGCCAAAGGTGATAAAGTACTGATCATACCCTTTTCCCTTCAGTTTCAGACATTCCAGCTGAAGTTTCAGATCAGCTCTAAAGGGCTCTAATTCTGCCCAATCTACAGTTGAAGCTGGTTGAGTAGATTCTGTGTGTTCTCCTGCAAGCTGCTGTTTGCCTAGAAAAACAAATAAAATGTATTTGTGCAACTAATGTAAAGAAGTTAGGGAAAACAAACCAAACCAAACAACAACAAAACAAACAAACAAAAGACACTAAAACCAACAGAATTATAAAACAAATATCCAGAAAACGTTGTTTGTTTCAGACAAATTGGCTGCAACATGACCAACACTGAATCTGAATTTCTATTATCCCTCCATTTTGTTGTACTATCAAAAATACACCTTCTAGCATAGGTGCCTTGTGATGACAGCCATATTCAAGTTCAGAGTGGTTCTTAATAAAAGCCATGGACTTGAGCTAGTGTTTTCTGCTGAATCCTAATTTTCTTCTGAGATTACATCAATGAAATTGTATCAGAATAAACGTCTTCTCTTAACAGCACAGACTTTCAAGACTCTCAAGAATCTGTTTCTAAAGGGATTAAAGAGCGTACGTGGCATCCAGGAAAAAAATCACCATGGAAACAGTTTACAAGATTTCTTGTAAAAGCTTAGAAAATCAAAATGTGACCAAATGTAGAATGACTCTGCTATGTGACTCATAGCAGAACACCTGACCATTTCACAGGTAGTAGTTTTGCATTTGAAGGCATGAGTGCAACCTGCAAGGAGATGGTAATTTATACTCTGGCTTGGTCAGAATCCAGAAAGTTTATATACATGATTTTATCTATTTTTCCTGTTACAATTTCACTGATGTGGTAATCTCAGAAGTAATTACCTGTAATACTCCAATTAATATTACAATAAGTAAGTAGTTTGTTCTGGGCTTACCAAATTATGTTTCTAAATAGGTAATCTTGTGCTACGGAGCCCCAGTTTCAAAGACTTCCAGTGTTTACATTCTCATTTCAGAAGCTGAACTGAAAGAAGAGTAGGTCTTCCCCTTCCACAGGAATGTGTTTGAGAGGAAGAGTTTATCCTCTGCCTCCTTAACTGTAAGAAGCCCCTGACTTAGTGAGTCTGGAAAGCCTTATTTTTAGGAAAATAAAGAGGAAATAATACATGTCAAAGCACTGTACTAGATAAGAATCCTGTATTTCATTTTCATTATTTTCTTAAGTTACTTGACCACTTGTAAAAGAAAAGCCTCATACTTTGAATAAGAATAAAGCGGATTTTGCAGGTAATGTGAAACAGCAGTGGTCTGGACTGCTTCATCTTTCCAAGTTCCTTGTATTGGTGAAGGAAGAGGAGTATTTACTGAACCAGATTTCCCAGGGGTACATGGATAAACCCAAGCAACTGGTTTATATAACCAGCTGTCACCCTGACAGCTAAACACTATGATTATGGGAAATTAAAACACAGAACAAGCAAAACCAATTAATCAAATGTTAAACCAAATAAATGGGTCTTGCATCCTACCCTGGATTCATTCAAATTAATCAATGATTAGAGCTACAACAAAGCATAAACTATTCTAATCCATCGCCAACTGCTTGACAGTTAATAGGGAATTCCTTAATAATGTTGTTTTCAAATTCCCATTCCTATGCACGTGGTGCAGTAAGCATTCGGAGCAATTTATGTAGTAATCTCTCTTAGGACTAATTTATGAAAGATACTTTTGAATAGTTTATTTTATTTCCCTCTCATTTTTAACCTGGCTTCCTACAAGAATAAGGCTTTATGTCATCAGGAGCTGTGCTTCAGGGGAAGATAGGAGAAACTTGACACGTCTTTGGGTAGGCTACCTGATGAACCTGACACTATCCAAATCAATTCATCATAATCTTCACAGTGGGATTTATATTGAGAAGCATTTAGTGGAATAGGCAGCCATGCTGACAAAAGATACCTCCTACTCTGAGGGAGACATACTGTGAAAACTAACACTACGTTAAACAATTCAGTGAGTTCACATGGGGAGAAGTCTTTTTAGATGCGCCAGACACAGGAGAAGCTTTGTTTGAAGCTCATAATCCAAGTAAAGTATCTTTAGAAATTTGAATTTAAACATTTCTCACACTCATGAGACCACTTCCACCTTATTGTTTGGGTATTTCACAGAACCTGGCACAGAATGGCACCTGAACTATGGAAATCAGTTGGTCCAGATTGTTGATGTGAGGCCTGAAGCTGTTCTTTGTATATAACTTTCAGAGCAAACTAGGCTGCAATATACAGGACTTTGTGTAAGTCTTACATGCTAGTCCTGTGAAAAAATGTCATGACCAGCCAAGGATCTCCTACTGTCTCTTAACATTAGACTTTGTGGTGAAGAGTTTGATAAAGAAGCTTAGTAAATGTAAGATAGGAAAGAATTTATTTGGCACTGGAAAATCTCACTTGATGCTTGTCCTGATACGTAAGACGAACAAAAAGCAGCAAGTTTCACTTTATATGCTGCAATTTGGAAGTGACCATTCCTATGGAAACGTGAAAATCTCTTTGACATGTGTCTGTGCTGAAAGTAAGTTCATGGCATGCTATTATAATTATCATAAAAAAAAAAAAAATCTTTAAAACATACTGCATCTGTAGTCCTTCTTTTCCTCGATAAAACAAGCAGTAAAATGGCTGTCTCATGAAGTTTAAAAGTCATCAAGTGATAAATTCAGAGAATGTAGTAAAAGCTACTTTAATATCAGTAACTTTCAACCACTGGAACACTGGTCAGGTTATGGCATTTTATTAGACAAAAATAAATACATAAAGATCAACAAATACAGTAGACGTTAAGTTCATCTTTCTTGATTTATAACGTAGAACTATTTAAGCATTAATGCAAATGTAGACAATATCAGACATCTCAGAAATTCATCTTTAAAATGAACTTCTGTACTGAGAAATCATTACAATCTATGTAGTTACTCTGAGTAATTAATGCCTTTTATTTACATGGAAAATACAACAGATAAAGAGCACGATAACAGTATTTGGTAGAGCAAATTCTCATCTACAGAAAAATAGCTTTCAACATAGACACCACTGTTAACTATGCATTTTTGCCCATGATAAAGAAGAGCTTACATGCTGCTCTTGTAAAAATCTGCACAGTCATTCGGAATGTGGATTGTCTTTAACATCGCTATTGCCACTGCTGAAACACATCACCCACCACCTCACTGTGCTCACATACACTGCTTACTCTCCATGAATGTTCAGCAAGCATCGATGAATGGCAATGGCTGCCATTTTTTTCTGCATGGAGGAATTCAGTGACACATTTGTACTTCATATGCACTTCCATGTCAGACCCCCTCTGCTACTATCTATCACACAGCAATAAAATATAAGGGAATACTGGCAGAAAGCTTCAACCTCGGCTGCCATACTACCAACTTTAACTTCTGACTTTGTGGGCTAATATAATAAAATAGAAAGCATTATTACAAATGATATTTTGGAAGTAAAGATGGAAATCCATGAAGGCCAGAGCATGAATTCCACACCAGAGGTTTCTCTGAGTAGAAGGACAAGAAAAGATCTTACAAGTTCAGAAAACATTTTTTAAGCAACTGCTTCCCTGAAGAAGTAATGACACGTTATCAGTATTCTTATCTGTGGTCAGACACACAGAACCAGCATTCATAGTGCTACAATATTGCTCAATTTTTAGAACTCTACTTCTGTTTTTGCATTTAAGATCAGAGATGAATGACAGCTTTGGGGAGAATGGTTTAACGCCTAAAAGTTGACATCAGCTTTCCACTGTTAAGATCAAACTATCAAATAGGAATGATTATCTTCAGAAGGCCTCATGTGGAAGTACACTGGTATCAGTTTGGCTTTAAGTGGCCCAATATTTCGTGTAAGAAAATTAAAAAAAAAATGAATAAAAGAAAATGCTATAACAGTTTACATTTTATTAGCCAACAATGTTGTTTTCTCAGCACAAAAAGAAAAGGCAACAGAATGACACTGAAAAATAACTTCCTTTCATCCTTCAGAGGTTCTTATTGCCAGGGCAAATAATAATGGTAGGTCAGATGGGAGAATCTTATTTCCTCCTCTCATTAGTTATTAGATTTAAAAATAAAAATGGTTTGTATGCTCAAATTTGTCTTTTTTTTTCACAGCAAGAAAATTTACTTTGAAAATACATAGCAAAAGAATATATGAGCATCTTAGATCTCCATGAAAACCGCACAGTGAGAGTTCTCAGAAAATTGCCAAGGACAGTAGCAATGTTAATTTATCAGTGCCAAAGGACTGCACCAGTTATTTATGGCCTTAAGCTCCTAGTTTAACCCCAAGTTGCTGAAGAATTCTTGAATGAGACAATCAAGCAACTTCATGTATTTGTTAGCAAGGACATTTATACTGCTGCAGTAAAATCTTAAATGACAAGGCTATATATTATCTTGTCATGCCAAACATGTAAGAGAGGCAGAGAGAAGGAAAATCCTTAAGGGAAAGCTAATGAACTACCAAAGTTTAAATTATGTTGTTTGTATGGATAATAAAACAAACTAAATACAAAACCATTAATGACTTCTACAATAACATCCTATAAAAATTCCTGGTTTTGAGACCAAAGGTCGCAAATGAAGAAAATTCACATTCCAGCCTGAGTGATTCTATGATTTATTCTATGATTTACATATGCACACACATTTCATTATTACTGCTTATGCATATGTACATATATGCACACATAGGGCCACTTATTTAATTATAATGTGAGGAAAAAACAGATCTTAGGAACTTCTTCTCCATACTGTCTTGTCAGAACTTTTCCATCTCAGGCAACAGTGCTCTGTGTGCATTTAGTACAGAGGCGTGGTGGTGCCTGAATTAATACTTTTAGTCTCAGCAGAAAAAAGTGAGGGAAGTTCTGCTTGTTCTGCATACCAGCTTACCAGTTTCATGAATCATTGATTTGTTTTCACTGGGTCTGCCAGTATATGAAAAGTATATATGGTATCTAGAGGAATACTTCATACAAGTTTAATTTTTACTGATCCGCTGGGGTACCTCAACTGTTTTCTATTACCATTCATAAAATTAATCTCGCCCTTTGAAAGATTAATATTAATGAAAGCTCCCTGGAATGTACTACAATAGTTATAATACGGAACACAGTCAGCTTCCTTCTAAAGAGAGGGCCAGCTTGTTTTCAGCCCCAGAAGAGCAGTATCAAGCTACCTTTTATGTCTTACCAGTATAACCTGGCACAAGCATTCAGACACTGCAAACCAAAATTACTTTTGGAAGGAGTAAACTGCACCTTCTTATTTTCACAACATTCTGTAGCAGGTGGAACCTACAAAGCTGAAGAAGTTGTAGAGAAAAAAAAAAAAGATACTTCAAGTATTAACTTAATAAAAAATATTATTGTTATATTGAGATGAAGTCTTTCAAGCAGTCTGAGCAAGTATAATATTACGATTTGTTATCAACAATAATGCTTCATGTATATTTTTTATGAGATATAGTCTATGAATGCCTATGTAACCAGGAAACTTTTCTCAGTATATATCATATGATATGAAAAGAGAAGTCACTGCTTAAACTGCATAGCCAATTAAAGCTGAGAAACACTGACTAAAATTCCCATTTTAACAGTTAGGGGAATGTAATTTAGATAATCTAAGTTGTTTGTGCATCCTATCATCTATTTATGGTAATAGTCTTTCCAATCTTGCCATCAGGAACATGAAGTTTTTCTTAGAATGTTTGTTTCTATTTTCAGCTTTCCTCGTGTTGAGGGTAAATTCTGCTGTTTCTGAGAAGACAGACAAGAACCTATTTTTATTTGATAACACAAACTAATCAGTATCAAATTGAAAGAAACATCCTGCTTCTCAAAGTAAGTTTAAGAAAATGTATTCCCAGGGTTCCTTAAATTTATAACAAAAAAATGGCAAATAACATTTTCAAGAAAACAGGCTAATTTTTTTTTTTTTTAATAGTATTTTCAGAACTCTTGTTGGTTTTCACTTTCCTTCTAATCCTTACAAAAAAAAAAAAAAAAAAAAAAAAAAAAAAAAAAAAAGTAAAATAACAAATAAAAGGATACAACTAAACACCTGGTAGAAAACTAAATATTAGCAAACCAGTTATACCTTCACCAGTAGACAAAAGTAAAACTTGGAGAGGAAATACGGGAATTTTCAACTCAGTTCAATCAGCAGAACCCTGAGCAATACCAGTCTTCCTCTAAAAGTGAAGATAGGATTTTATGGGGTGCTATAAGCGAAATTTTGAAAATATATGAATTATGGCAATAAAGACCTTTGGCAATCATTTCCTTAGATTATCTTAGCAGAGCTTCACTGTGCTTTGTCCTTAAAGCAACGATACATATTCCTTTATTAATCTACCTTTATTCACAGAATGAAGTGGTCACACAATATGAATTTCTCTGAAGGACTTTTTTAAAGTCTATAGAAGGCCTTGAGATATGCTGGAAAATAGAGAGTATGGAAGGCAACTGCCCAAAAATGTGGGATCACTGGCAGCTGTGATGGATTACCTAGTAACAAAGATGAAGAAGTCTTAGCAAGAGTGCACAGAGAGAGAATAAAACACAAGGTGTAAGAAGAGACAAAAGAGGGGAAATGGTTATGAAGCAACAAAAATGTATTGTTCATGGGTGTAGATGAAGAAATTACAATTTTATTTGCTACAGATCAAAAGAGAGAAGAGACAACTAGTATTAGGAAATTGCCAAGATTGTTTTAATATTATTTTTCCCTTTTAAAAAAAATAATGAAGGTAGTTATTCATTAATAAAAAGTAATATTATTCTTGTTAAAAATTACAGATTGTAGTGAGGGGCACAATGTTTTTTTAAGAGTCTAAAATTACAGAAGGTATGCATTGCATACCTTTTAGCAAGATACTAAGTCTAAATTTTTCAAGTGACTTTGTAACAAAAAGCTGAATTCTATCGTTTTCATGGAAGCCACAAAAAAAAAAAAAAAAAAAAAAAAGAGGCTGTGATTAATAAGTTGTGCTTCCCGGAAGTGTCTGAATTAAAGTGCTTTTATTCGATAATAATATCCTTACATGAGAATTTTTCCATATGATTACAAATGACGCAGAGGATATATAAACTAGGATACCTTTTACACTAGGAGTGAGAATCATACATGCATCCATGAACTAATTAAGTTCAGAGAAATAAACAGTGATGTGTGCAATACAGCAATGTTTAGAGATAAGCAGTAAATGTATATAAGTGTTTTGCCCCATGCTAATTAGCTCCAGGACAAGGTTTGTATGTGCAGCAGTATCGAGTGAAAAGAGAAGGAATTTCAGCATCTGTCCTTCCTGCACCTTCCCACTGCCAAATTCATTGTACAAATTTGTATCACCTTGCTTTTCCTTGTCTTGGTCATATGCCTGCTCATTACAGTGGATGAAGGTGGTGTCTCAGCAGTGGACTCCATCATAAACTTAATTATTATCATCACTTTCTCCTGCAGCATTGTTTCACATTTGTTCTTTCTTCCTTTCCCACATTTTGAGGGTCTAAAAGATACATTCTTCAGAAAGAGAATATTAAAATCATATAAAATTCTATTAAGTGTTAAAAAAACTTCTCATGTTAGTTTACAAAACCCTCACAGAAACTAAATTCGTAATTCCCACAACAGATGAAATAGTAGCAATAAAAATAAGTGCATAAATGGATCAACATGCACTGATAATTTTTTCTATAGAAGTCCATAATAACTGAGTCCCTGTTTTGTGTTGTTTTTCTTGTTGTTGTTTGTTTTTAAGCACAAAATGCTTGCTTAGTCCAGGCAGATGGACATTTATACCATACAGTTGCCACAGTGCTTAGTATTAAATCCTGCTGAAAAGTCTGTTTACTAAGGCTCAGCTACACAGTAATACATCCACGCTATTTTCAGCCATCTCAGAATTTTAGTAGGACTAGCTCCTATTCACCTGCCAAATCCTGTCTAAACATAAATAACGATAAGCGACTCCTAAGGGTAGTTCACAGGAATTGTGAATCCTTTGTACAACAGCTTTTTTTTTTTTTTAAATGCTCCTAAAGATATAGAATCAGTCACATGACCTGTAAACTGCAAAAGCAGTTAACAAAGGTGCAAAAAGCCCTAAGCAATAATTACCAGGTCTAAACACAGCAATTATTTCCCTCCTTCAGAAGGGAAATTACTACCATATTTGTTAAGAGAAAAACCTCATAACTTGGGGATCCCATGACTCTATAAATATCTAAAGTGCAGCAGTCAAGTTGATGGGGGTGGACTCTTTTCACTGGAGAGCAACAATAGAACAAGGGGCAGTGGGCACAATCTGGAACACAGTAAATTCAGTCTGAACATAAAGACTTCTTTTTTTTCTTTCTACTTTGAGGGTGATGGAGCACTGGAACGGGCTGCCCAGAGAGGTCATGGAGCCTCCTTCACCAGAGATATTTAAGACTTGCCTGGACTTCCCTGTGCAACCTACTATAGGGAGCCTGCTTTAGCAGGGGCTTGGACTGAAACTCTAGAGGTCTCTTCCACCCCTACAGTTGCGTGGTTCTGTGAAAAATCAGCGACTCAAAGCTTACCTCAAACACCTCAGTATGAAGACTAAGATTTATTGAAAGCTAAACCAAAACATGGGTGTCTCATTTCTAAATATTACACTTGATCTAGTGTGTTGTAATCCAGAGACAGTGAGTTTTGTAACAGCACATCTGCTCAGCACAGATTAAAAATTCAAAATATCTTCCACAGACTGTAAATGAGGTGTCTTTTTTTTAAAAAAAAAAAAACAAATTTGGAGGATGTTTTGAAGACGACTTTGTCTTTTAGAAAAATATTAGGATTCTCACAAGGCCATGGGTCAAGGTTTGGGAAAACTCACTGCAAAATGTGAAGTGGCAACATTGTAACAGATGGATGATCTGAAGTTCTGGCAAGTTTTATAAAGCAAGGTGACATCTTTCATTGGACCAGATGACACGCTTAGAAAATTGGCAAGCTTTTAAACTCAGTGTCTTTCCATCATCTGGTAAGTTGTAACAAAAGGATAAATTTGGATTACATAATGTTACTTTTAATAAAATCAAATTATATTGGTTATACATTAATTGAAGTTGTCAACCCTAGTGAAACTGAAAAAGTTACTAGGAATTTTGAAGGAAAAGAATGCACAGCTTTAGCAACAATTCATCCACCTCAGGGTTCTTTTGCAGGCTGTCCACAACCACTGAGCATAGAAGCGTTGGCAGGCTCACTGCATCTGAAAACTGAACCTTCTTCAATAGGTATTGGAATTGATATGATGATAGGAACAGTCCTCAAAGCAATCAGAGTCACTCTTTTTGAAGCACAACAAACATTTTCCAGAAATAAATATAAAACAACATTCCTTCCTATGTTGTGGGCATCGCTGTGGGAATTTCTAGCTGATAGACCAGGATCCCATTTCCTGGCACCCCAGGCTGCCTTTGTTAAAAACTAGCTGAATCCAGCACAGTTTCTGTCCCAGAGAGTTAGCCCTTCCTGGTCCACCACAGCTGAATCCAGAGACCTCACCCATCCCAGCCCAGTGTGTGCTGCTGCTTCTCCTCTTTTCAAGTCCAGTGGCAGTGATACTATACATGAGCTTCAAGAGATAGACACATGTAAGTCACACTACACATGAAGGGCAACAATATGGCTAATCACAAAGACTAGCACAAGTACCTTTGATGTGGCCCTGAAATACTAACCACAGTCACAAGAACACAGACAGATAGCCCCATCCCACCACTGCACCCTCACCACTGAGATACATATACCTTCCACTTCTCCAATCGGAATTCCCATGTATTCACAGGACATATGCATATGAGCTCTACATCTATCTGATCCGCATGCTTGGGCCCTGGATTCCCTCACTCAGTCTTTGTCTCTCACCTCTGTCTCTCTCAATGTGGCCTTCACTAGTTAGTCCAGCCTGAAACTCACTAGCAAGTTACACAGCCTCCACTCAGAAGGACCTGTTTCAAGCGTACCTAGAGCCTGATCTCTCCTGTTGCTGCCCATCTGACCTTCAGGCTGCTATGACGCTCTTTGAATATCACTGCTGAAAGTTCATTTAGGATTATGAAGCCTGAGATTCTTCACTCTTACCTCTGATAACATAAGTGGCCTTTCCCCTGAATGGCAATTAAAATGAGAGACAGTGAGAAAAAAAATAATAAAAAATGTGCAGGAGTATGCTTCAGTCTGAACTGTGCTCTGTTACAAGAAAGCAAGAAAGGAGTGACTATTACCAGCTGCAAAGTTTACTAAATTATCTCATGCTTGTCTGTCTTCATCCATAATCAGATACCTTTGTCTTAGTCCAGTCTGGGCTGAGATAAAGTAATGAGACCTACAAAAAGACCAGTTTCTTGTTGGGATCACACAGGCTCAGAGAAAAGAATTATTTATCCCCTTACAATGCAATATGTTTTTTAATGGAAGATGTGTCATTGTTGGCCAAGACTTTGTTATCCGATTTGCTGCTTTACTATCCTCACATTTTATATGACTCTTCTTCTTTTCCTTCTCTGCATTGTATTTTTGCCTGGTAAGATCAAACTCTGAGACAGTGCTCATTGTTTGGACAAGAGTGTGAAAGCTTTGGGCAAATAAGATTAGTGGGGCCCTGTGGGAGACAAGCATGCGCTTGAGCATACTGTATTATTTAGATATCTCCTTTTTAGATACTTCGTGTCTCATCAGTTCTGTAGCAGAAAAGTCTGTGTCTGAATCAGCCTCTGAATTATCTTGCTCTGTGAATGAGAAAAAAACCTACAGACAAATAGTTAGCAATTAGCACTACACTAAAGCAGTAACATTTTTCTTCATGAACAGCAAAAATAACAGCATAAATAAGAAGTATGATGTTTTCATACCTCCATCATGATACATCTGATATCAACTGTCAGAATATTAGAGCAAAATATTTTTTTTTTCCTCTATCACAATGTAATTATGACACTTAAGAAAAAAGCCAACTTCTCCATTGTGCCTAAACAAAAGCAAGACAGAGAGACTACTGGAAATCGTGAAGGGTGACTCATGTCTCCTAAGTTCTGTGCCTAAAAATATAAGCATCAATTAAATCACATTTCTGTTTTCAGAATTTGAATTTTTAGGAAAAGAATTGTTGTCTCCCAATGCATATTCTATAGAAGAATAAAGATTTGAAGCCATCACCATGTTAAAAAAAATCATCAAGATATTATAATATGTTAAGGCATGACAGAAACAAAGTTGCCCATCCTCCCTTCATATGATTACATACTTTTTTCCTTTTCCTTCACTGACTGCATGGAGTGGATCTCCTCTGTTATGAAAAAATAGTGTTACGTGGTGAAGAAAGCTGGTTACTGCAGAATTCTTGCCTGTTACTAAATTTAGAAAGAGTGACTAATGTGATCCCAAGCAGTGAGAAAAGGTCTTATTAGTCAAAGCAAATGAATGATTCTCTGGAAAATTCCTGTCAAGTCATTTAATCTCTCTCTTCACTGATGGTCACTATTACGTTTCTTATTTTCTAAATGTTCAACTTGATGACCTGATACTTAATTGATGGACATGCTCAGTCACGGCAACAAATGGGAATGAAAAGAAGCTGAGTTTTGGACATAAGTAGTGGTGCTAAGCATTCTGAAACTAACAGCTACTAGAAACGTCAAATCAGGAACTTGCTCTTGCAGAACCCTAATACACTTATCTTACCAGTTCTTGTCTTCAGTGCCAAAACAGAACTCCTTCCTTAGCAGACAACATGGAGTGATGAATTGATAAGATTTTCATTCTCAGTACAGTGGAAACGGTTGCTATAAAGTCCAGAAGCAAATTCTGAAGAAGGTACTATAGAATATAAGATAGAAACATAGTTGAATATGGAGAGTAGATAATACAGAGATACTGCTTTAAATATAGTATATGATAATACTATTATTAATTTTACACAGTACACAAACAGTCTCATATAGATATTACCTAACTTGAATTTTCTATTAGGAGCTGATTTCAGTATGCAACTCATTTTGAAGAAAGAGAGGCAATATTCTCTAATGTAAAAACATAAAATGCTACTTAGATTCCTACATACTTGGTGTTAGGAGACAGCATATGTTATTGATTTACATGTAATGAATGCTTTCTGAAAAAAAAAAAAAAAAAAGAAAAGGCATTTCCTTATGATCCAGATACATGAATTTTATAGTTGGATCTTGAAGCTTGAATACATCAGGTTTTGAGCATTATGTGCAAAAGTACAAAACACAAAATGCAAATATACACACAAACTAAAAACACACAAAAACATTAAAAAAAACATTTGAGCAATGAAGCTGAGAAAGTATTACCCCCAAAAGTTTACAGAATGTCACATCTATGTTTGCATCTCAAACTTACAGCAACTTTCTGCATTTGAGCACCAATTGTATCTTGAGCTCAAGTACTCAAGCTCTTTCATCTGAAGTGACATGCTTTTCCCTGAATTTATTAGACTGAGTTTGGTGAAAATGCTAGTAGTTTTCCTTACCCTCACATTTTCATGAAGCAATTCAACAAACTAGACAATGATCTGTTTCTATGCTTTACAGTCCTGATCTGTTCTTCAGCTGACAGAAGCGATGACACAAAAATCAGCAGTTAAATGCAGTTCTTTCTCTGCATACCTGTCTCTGTCTTTGTATGTACATTCTCTCATCTACTGTGTATGTACTTAACATGACTATTTACAAATGTGTCCAAGATATTCAAGATATTTAACTGATCTAACAAGTTAGTTAGTTTTAATTATTAATCCAAATAATGAACTGGTGTCATAAATCCTGATGACCTATATTTCCTTCTCTCCATGCCCAAGTTCTGAAGTCACTTAAAATCTTTATATGAAAGAGACTTATTATGACATTTCAAATAACAAAAACTAGAACACCATAAAGGATGCCGAGTTTTAGAGTGATGACAATTATTGTGATGTTGAAACATAGACTAGCAACTATATTAAGTGTCTTAGTGAAACTTAGAAAAAAAGTTACATCATTAGGTGCCTTCTGCCAGAAAAAAAAAAATAAAAACAACATTTAACCATAGCAGTTGCCACTGTATATTCCCAGAATCTTCTTAACAATAGTTTTTAATGTTTCTCAAGTTTGCTTACAAAAGATTCATATAGCTGGTTTATAATTATGAGAATTATCCTTTCTGGTGTAGTTCCTCATTAGGAGTTTTTGGTCCTAGATATTATGTACATGCCTGTTTTCACATGAGGGCTGTCATCACCAACTATCTTCCACAAAGCTGGTCAGCAAAAGTTATTAACATCTATTAAGCCATTTTTATTCTTGGCCTGACAGCAAGAAAGATCATTAACTGAACAATATATTTAATCTCATAAGCATTTTCTATGCTCATGATTTGCTAATGTTAACTTGCTAGAGTTTGTAAAATCGCTGTAATTTCTCCTGGATTAAGGAAGTCCTGTCCTATTATCCCTAGTCCTCAAAGACTATGCAGAGGAACAATAAAAGTATGAGACCATGAACTGGAACCTTTGAACATCCCTTGAAAGATAAGTGCTGTAACTGATGATCTAGTCAGTCTTGCAAATACTTCTGATCTCTGACACATTCAATGTTTTCTTCTTTTCTGCTCAAAGAAGCAAAATTGTTTTATTAGAGCCTCTAGTTGGGTCTTCTTTGTAGTTTTCCTTGGGGTTATGTTAATAGTTCCCACTTCATCAGGAGTATTTTCTATATTATTCTTATTTTTTGGTCCATTTATATTCCAAGGATCCCATTGCTCTGAGTTCAAATAATCTTTTAGAACTATGGCTCTTCTTCATTAGCAGATTCCTATCCCTTTGGGCATATTGCCCCACCAACAAGGTAAGGTTATGCTCTACTTGCTTTACTCAAGTAAATAGCATCTCGTTTTCCTCCCTTAACTCTACTCCAACAGATTTCATGGAATTCAGTGCTTCCAATAGCAGTCATACCACAGTGTGGTTGATGCTGTAAGCTGCCTTTCCTTACTAGTCAAAATATGATTTCCCAAGTTTTGAAGAAATTCAGCCAGACAAGATAGCAACTTGGGGTTGCCCCAGAACTCCTAAATAGTCCGCATTTTTCTACTACCTCTGCCACAGAGATACTAGAAACCCCAGAATGTGTCCAGGTAATTCCTTTTCAAATGGGTTAGATTTCCCTCATCCAAATCATTGCGGTATACTCTTTAACAATGTCATTTCTGTCTTTGAGTTGTGGGTACTTTCCCCGGTGTCCAACCAACTATGCCAGATGTGCTTACAACACAAAACGGCTTCTGACAGGTTCTTGGCAACATTAGGCAAAGTATTCACAGGTAGACCAACAGTTATATACAGAAAGAAGAATTGAACTCACCCAACTGGTGAAGGGGCTCCCTGGCTATGCACCAATTCTCAAAAGACTAGGCCCAAAAGACATTCTCCGTTCAGTGGCTGGCCCTTACATGAATCCAGGGTGGCTCCTCTCTGGATCTACCCCTTCTTGTCATAAGGGGAGCACAGGTGCAAACAATTTGCCTGTGCTCCCTGGGCCAGCCACATCCCTTCACCAGGTGCTCAATCATCTGTTCAACTTGAGGCCTAATAGTTCCACCCCAGATTACTTCAATGAAAAAACAGTATTCTTTCAGTCAAAATAGGCTCCAGCTTTGGATTTTTATTTATTTATTTATTTATTTATTTATTTATTTATTGTGCTTTCTAGAGAAGGGAGATCTAAGATCTGGGTAAAGGAGAAAATTGCATGTTTTTGCTTTGTTCAAATCTACTGTTTTAGACTTGGAGTCGTATTTAAAAAATAACATATAGGATATTCCTACACTTAATTTGTCTCTGTTAAGAAATATTTATGAAATTCTAGTCATCAAGCCCAGAATATAAAAGACCCTTTCAGATTATCACCAAAGCACCCAGATGCAAGGGAGCATCATTTAGTCAGAGTGATTTCTTCAATATTTTCAGTTAATTATGTTACCAGGCTTCCATTCATATAACTTAGATGACTTTTCATTAGAGTTACCAGACACACCTAGGCCTCAGAACTAGAGAGTTGGACTATAACAGTAATATTAAACATTTACATGCTTTTATTCCTCTCAGATTGTGGGTGGCCTAGGCTGACTTTACTGGGAAACATTCACTTAAATGTGTCCATATGAATTTGTAGGGTTTTTTCTGCAGTTGTGATCTGTAGATGAGAATTTTAAAGTTGTCATATGTGGTTTGATGATTAGTTAAACACACATAGTTAAGATGTCGACATTGCTACAAAAGAAAAAAAACAACCTCATCTTACCTCAATACAGTTTACTCTGTGGAAACCTTGGTCGTATTACTATCGACAGGATGTTTGCTATTGACTTCAGGTAGTCTGGCTCTTCCATTCAGGAAATTTCCCTTTAAGATAATCAACCATGACAACTGAACAGGGGTAGATTTGGAGTACTCTTCTAATTATATTTCTTGTGTTTATTTTGCAATAGACAGAATTTTGACAGCTATTTAAAGAATATGATGATTCTGTCATCCTGCAAAAGTTGCTTGTGTTCTAGTGTATCTGACCAGTGAAAATGTACTTTGTGAAGGTAAAAGCTGTATACAAATATGGAAGGAAGATATTCAGAACATATGCACGCAGAGGAAGTTTTAGGATAGAAATAATGAGGAAGTGTAAAAAAAGAAATCTTTAAGATAAGTTATTCTAAAACACGCTTTAAGTAGATGGTCATGTAGCCTTCTGATCTGAAAACTGAGATTAAATTTAGATGCAATTTACCTGCAAAATTGGCAGCTAGTTACATAAATAGCTCTAAACATCAGTTCTTCTTTTAGCTCCTGTTTTTAATGCAGTCCATATTTTCAGTTCAAAAGAAAAGTTGCATGACTGTTTAAGTCTTTCTAATAAAAAGTTATTTCTCCATGAAATGCCTACTTGATATAAATCTGAACACATTTATAATAACATAATATTTTAGTAGTCAAGCTAGCTCTGTTCCAATCAAGATCTTTGCTGTTTTCCCAATATATTTTTCTCATACAGTCAAGTTTTCTGTTGCTAAATCATACTTTGACCGGTTGAAGCAATGTATTCTGTCATTCAGGGGATTTTCTGCAACATATTTTCTGACTCTGTCATGGTTTATTGAAGCTTTTCAATGGTTGACTTTTATAATGACTGCACCAAATGAAATCAAATGCCTCTTAAATGAGAACTATAAGCAAATGTAGTTCTAATTCAGTTGCATCCAGGTCCTAATAAATGGCTGATTTTCAACAGGACAAATTGATATTTGAGAGGTTAACAATAAGCAAATTTTGTCTACAGTATGCCTTTGAATCTTACTCCTTAATTCCACCATCTAACTAAATTTTTTTAATGAGGATTTTAGATTCTTGAACAAGGCCATACAAACACACTTCAGAAATTAATCCTCAGCGTACTTGCTATGTGCAGTAGAGAATGAAACAGGGACATCTAAGCGCATGGCACGGAACCTATTCTCAAGCTGTTTTTGGAGCTTCTTCCCACTCTCAATCATATGGACATAACAGTTCAGGGAGGAGCAAGCTCACTTCAACTTGAGTTTCTCCTCTTTCTACACTGTAGATAAGTTATATACTAGTTTCAGGTAGTTTTACTAATGTAAAATAAAACCTTTGACTTCTGTGCAGGTATGCTTTGATACTATACATTTTTTGACCTTTTATTTCAAAAGATATCAACTGTAGTTTTAGGGTTTTTTTGATCTTTTTACTTTCTTAATAGGATGAAAAAGTTTTTCTTCTGTGAGACAAAGTTGTTATAGACACTGAAAGTGTTTTCTAACTCAATTTTCTTCCAGATTTTTTTACTGTTCAATTTGGCAAGAAACATGGCACTGACCTATAAACGTACTTACATATTTATGTTACAAACAGTAATATACACATTAAATATTCTTTAACATACTACTTTGTTACCTCCTTATTGTATTACTCTTATTTTCTGTACCATAGCTGTTTCCCATTCAAACTTATTTTCAGTAATTCATAAAATATAGAAGAGAAAGCTGTTTTAAAAATAAAACACAATAGCTAATCTGCCTTTTTATCAGTTTTGTATCTAGCTGGAAAATACTTTGATATGAGAGTCAAGGTGTAGAGCAAACGAAGGCAATGACAGAGCCTTTATTTGAGAAATAGGTGCTATAGGAAAAGATAGGAAAACAGAGGAATTAACTCACCCCTCCAGGTAACAGTTTGGAGAAATGGACAAGATGAGTAATGTGGCCCTCCCCCGTTTGTACCGTCGCACCGCAGGAGAGAAAGGCGGGGCAAAAGGGGGACCTACGCAGACTCAGATGGCATGGGAAGTATCGCAGAGACAGAAGGGGCGGCTCTAGACACCCCCCGCCCCCATCCGCTCCAGGCACTCATGTACTCACGTAGCTCACCCATTGGTTCAGACTGTGATCTTGGAATTCCACTACACAAGGAATAGCTCCATCCCCTAATTATGTCAGATTATTACCTTAATTATTTTACCAGTGAATATTTGGACTCAGGTTTAATCTCAATTTTACAAAGCAACAGCTGTAATATAGACAAAGGGAAATTCAAATAGGTTGCTACTTTTGCTCACTTTAAAAGCAGCTATTATTAACATTAATATTAACATTTTTCTTAAATCCAAATGTTCACAATTTTCAAACTGTATGTAAATGAATAAAGTCTGTTTGTTTTCTGATCTAGAATGTATCAAATAATAATAAAGGTGTTGTGTGGGTTTCGTAGTTGTTTTGTTCTCATGTTAGACCACTTTCGTGTTTCTTATACTCTCTCTAAGATTTCCAAAAGCAAACCCCAAAATTCAGAGTCTGCTGCTCATGACTAGAAAAGAAAGATGAGCAGATCAACAAATGGTCCCGAAATGTTTGTTTTGTATGCTTCATTTTGAATTATGACTACAGGCTATCAAAAAAGAAAGAGCTAACATGAAATGGAGAAAGAGAATTGCAATTGTAATTTTGTAGTTTAATCTAGTTCATGTTTAAATGTATGTAGGATGAGTGAGCATTTAACTCCGGTTAATAGGACTAAGTTAGTTAGAACTGAAAGATATCAGGACTCTTGTCTCTGTGTTCATGTGTGTAAAATATTGATGTGGGATAGTTTAAGATTAGCATTATGACTAAAAGAGCTGCTAACTCTGAAAAGTTTGGATAGAAGTGCAAGTCAAATAAGAATGGATATATGGCTACAAGAATGCTGTGACTAGAAAATTGTGCCTAAGAGTTAGAATTTCCATCTTTCAGGAAGATAAAAATAATATATCTTCCACATATTCATTACAAATCAACAGAGGTTTAAATTCAGATTTCAGACGCTCTGAGAAGAGTCATATAAACAGCAGCCAAATAAAGACTTTCACAGAGAACAGAAGCTGAAGCTCAAGTGTTCTAGATTTTAATTAAAATAATTCACTGAACTGGGTAATAATAATTAAATAAGGAAAATATTGGGTGGAAAATCATGGCAAACAAGATTAATTCTATTAATTTTCTGTCTCTTTGCTAAAAGGATTTACCTACAATTACATTTTTGCAACCATGCTTATAATGAAATAAGAAACAGTAAAAAACAAGCAGACAAGCAAACAAACAAAAAACCAAACAAAACCGAAACAAACCAAACAAACAAACCAAACAAACAAACCAAACAAACAAACCAAACAAACAAATGAATAGGTAGGCAAGAAAAATCTTACTGTTGCAAGGCCAAATGTCAAAAGAAGAAACCTTTATTTTTCCTCTGAAGAGGTATGCAGATATATTTCCTCATTGTATTTCAGTTGGCATGGGTATACATACAGCAGAGGGTTTAAAAATTGAGTAGCTCTAACTATCAAAGAATAACTACAAAAACAAACAAAAAAGGCACAGAGTGCCAACTTCCTAGAGAGTTCTGTTATTTAACTTTGGCTGAAGTCTTGCTGGGTTCACCTTCTCTTTATGAGCGAGCAAAACACTTCTTCTGAAACTCTGGATGTTTGGGCTAAGTGTAAATTTCAGGCAGCATTTGATACAGTCAAAATTATTTGACACTGAGGAAATATATGTACATTTCATAACTCCCAAGAAGAAAGATGGTTGTACCTGCCTTCCCAAGGAAGGATAATAAGGTTATATGGACATATGTAATACAAAACTAGATAAAAGATGATATCTCAGTAGCTCAATTTACAAAAAAAAATGGAAAGTAATTAATTAAGCATTGTACTGAGCAAGAAGAGGTATGGAATTGTCTCCAACCACTTTTAGCATGACCCATGAAAGATATTAGTTGTAAGCCAATAATAAAAAAACTTACTTTGTTCCAAAGGCAAGGGCTTGCTGAGAACTCCCACAGGAAAGCAATCTCCTAATAGAACTGTCTCCCTCTCAGCTAACAGCCCTTAAATGAAGTTAGGGAGGGGTAGACCCTGGGTCACATGGGTGAACTGCTTGCATCAGGGCTAGCCATGCCTCTTCACTAGATGCTCAGTCACTGGTTCAGGCTGTGACCTTACAGTCCCCGTATTTATATATAAAGGAGTTATATATATACACAGAACTATATAACTTATAATAGAGGAAAAGCAACTGAGAAGTGGGACATGAAAATAAATCAGTTTTGGAAAATCTATATGCTACAGAAAGCTTTCAGTTGCAGTTTTTCTTTTTACCACTGTTGCAGTCAAATAATCATTTTCACGTTGCTTTTAAGGATTCTTTCGATGATTTTTATTTTACCCACATCTGTAACAGGTATTACTGACTAAAACTTGGTTAGCAGGAAGATTGTTCTAACTTGACCACATTATGCTGAGACTATCTTTTCAATTGAACAAATAGAATATACAAATAGAACAAATAGAATATAAATGCCTTATAATTTCTAAAACACACTTCATAAAATTGTAGACAAAACACGAGGAGACTTTTGTGAAGCCTTGATGTGGAGTCCACTTCTCAGAGCTTGTATACATCTGCTGAATAACTAACTGTCTCAGGTTAAATACCTATGATTACCTCCCTGCTTTTATTTAAGAATAAAGTTTTTACTTAAGAATCCCTGGCTTGGAGATAGCATTTGTTCAGATTCTCAACTATTGTATCAAAAATTATTTCAGAATAAAATGTGATCTTTATTTTTCCTAAGAACTTTAGGCAATTATACAGAAATTTCTCCATTTTTGAGAATAGTTAATTAAATTTTGATGCTTATTATAGAAAAATAAATGAGAAGAATTATCACAAAATATTTAATAAGAAAATATGAGTTAGATAGGTACAGTTATCTATAGGTAATGCCCTGGAGGTAATTGAGACCAGGATGGGTGGGGCGCTGGGAAACCTTATTAATCTAATCTAGTAGGTGGCAACCCTGCCTACAGAGACTGTATTGTAACACATAGGAAATAGGAATTTAATTTTAAACTGCAGAACCAAATGGACAAATACAAAATCTTTTATGTTAATTTACTGCTTGGTTTGTCTTCTCCGGCCACTTCTAGATCACTTATGAAAGGTTCTGTGGACTAGCCTAGTCCTGAAATGAGCAAAACTCAGAGACCTCCTATAATAGGCTCAAAAGGCAAATATCAAAGGAAACAAAAGCATTAGATTTATGGAGTGTGCCAATTATTAAATGGTACCACAAACCTTTGTCATTTTAAGGAAGAGCATTCTTCTTGTGCTTTCTTTAAAGGTATTCATCTGCGATAACCAGTAACACAATCATAAGATCATTAAGTTTGGAAAAGACCATTAAGATCATCTAGTCCAACTGTCAACCATCACTATGCCCACTAACCATGTCCCTCAGTGCCACATCTACACACTTTTTGAACACTTTCAGGGGTGGTGAATCCACCACCTCCCTGGGCAGCCTGTTCCAATGCATCACCATTCTTTCTGAGAACACATTTTTCCTAATATCCAACTTGAACCTCCCTGGGCACAACTTATAGCCATTACCTTTCATCCAGTCACTGGGAGAAGAGGCCAACCCCCACCTCACCACAAACTCCTTTCAGGTTGTTGTAGAGAACAATAAGGTCTCCCCTGAACCTCCTCTTCTCCTGACTGAATAATCCCAGTTCCCTCAGCTGTTCTTCATAAGACTTGCATTCCAGACCCCTCATAGCTTCATTGCTCTTCTCTGGAAATGCTCCAGAGACCCAATGCCTTTCTGGTAGTGAGGGACCCAAAACTGAATACAGCACTCAAAGTGTGTCTAATAGCACAGTTTGATGTCAGTACAGGATATCAGATGCTCAGGACATAGATTTCTTATGACATTTTAGTTTCCAACTCCATTTAATTGAAGGAAGCTAGGCTGGCCATTTTGGAGTGTCCCTTTTCTACCCTTTTTTTCTTATGTCTGTGCAGTAGGAAAAGCTGTGTTGAGGGCACTAAGGATCCAGTTCACAAAACAGCCTACAAAAGACAAGCAAACAACAACAACACTTCAAAATCAACATAGAAATAGTCTAGCTAAGGCACAGAACATGTTCAGCCCCCTCACTGTACTGATAAGAAGAACAATGAACTTTGGTCAGCTATTCAAAACAATTAGTCTTCCAAATAGCAAGCAGGCAGAATTGTGTTTTACTTACATGCTCTACTTTAGTTGGTCTGGTTTAGTTCAATAGATAGATATTTCCCCTCCTTGCCTTCTGATTTCCATTTCTGTATTACTCTCTATTGCAGAGACGAATGTATGTGGATAAGAAAAAGCATAACATTTTGTGTCACTGCATGTAAATTATGCTACCTGAAGAACATACTTTCATTTTAAAACTTCGTTTCTGTTGAAGGCAAAGCAAAGATGACAATTTCAAGAGCATACCCAGGATAGTTTAGGCTCACTGGTACAATCAGGTGGAGCTTTTTTCAAGACTTTCTTGTTGCTTTTCTCTGCTACTATCTCTTCCTCACATAAGTCCTTAACAACACAGAATGGCATACCTAACAGTCTAACACACACACACACACACACACACACACACACACACACACACACAAATCTAATGAAATCAAAAAGAAAAAATTGATCTTGATAATTAGGCTGCTGGTTAGGTCCATAAGACCTAGGACTCAGTAAAAGGCTGAATTCAAGTCTGGATATTTTGCCTTGAGCTTTGATGCTAACTGTGAGAATTCGATCAGTATGGTACAGGATGATAATCTTTAGTGCCACAGTGATATGACTGCGTTCAACAAGATATAAGGGTCACAAAGGTTCATTGAGGTGGAATTTAAAGAACTTTGTTGAACAGATATTCCAAGAAAATACCAGATCTTTACAGCATATAAAATTTTATCTAAAAACTACAACTGTACTGTCTGGCATACTCATGGCTGAGCTGATTTCCATGACCTCTCTCCTGACAAAAACTGTGGAACACAGAAAAGAAGTATTCCTTTTTTTATTTTTTTTCCCTAAAGCAGTTGAAGTACCATAGTGTTAGTTTTGCTCAGATATCTAGTTTACTTAGACTGCTTTGAATTGACAATTATGTGCAAGCCAGAGAATAGGAGTAAGGTCAAAAAGGTAGCAACAGCATATAGAGGTACTATAGCAAAACAAACTGAGTAGGTTCCCTGGTCCCTAAGCTGTCTGCAGGTTCACTGTGTGAACAGTCATTGGAACAGTTTTCTCCCTGAACTGGGAAGATGGGTTCTTTCTAGTCCCTTGAAGTGAATGACCAATGATGGATTCTTAAACAATTCACAGAGATGGTTCAGTAGCTGCTATGGAACATAGCCCACTCACGGAAATCACTTTGATTATTGGACCCTGTTTTGGAGGCTAAAAGCTCATTATTATAATATGAGCTAATTCACAGACTGTTGGTCTCACCAACAGTTACTAGAGTAGCTGGAGCCTATGTCTTTGAAAGACTTTTCTCTTTACAATATACAGTGTTTTTTCTTTCCTAACCATTTTAGACTAAAAAAATCCTTATTTTGGCATTGCTCCTAAGCTAGGTTAGGCTAGGCTAGGATGAACAGAACAGCCGAATAGATTCAAATGCAACAATCCTGACATTGATTAATTAAATGCTACAGATGCAAGTAAGTGACTTGTAGTTCATAAGTGACTCTTTATAAGCAATCTTTAATAACCATAATTGGAGACATCTTGCAGAGTTAAATCTACTTTTCTCTGTCCCTCTCTGACTCTCTACTCACATCAAGGAGATGAGCATCGAAGAGCCACAAATGTTGATCTTTCCTATGTAGTGATGTCTATAAGGAGTCCTCTTTCTTCAGGAAGCAAAGTATGCTTTCAAACAGTAGAACCCAGCTCCCAGCTTCTGTCTCAAAATCATCAAAACTTTATCAACCAGAGAGTGGGTGGTGAATGCCAAGAGGATATTTTCTACGAAACCATAAATATAAATGCAAATCTTAAAGCCTGCAATTGCTTCTTGAATTTAGTTTTCTCTGATTTCTCTGTAGTAGGAGTGCTTTTGTTTTATTTGCATTCATTTTCAGTACACACAGTACATATTGATTCTGAATAATCTGTCACTTCTGTTCTTTTTCTGTCATTTAGAGATGTCTAAAGAAGTATACTAACATCAAGAACGTTGCTACTTTACTACCAGATGGTATTTCTCCTTTGGGAAAGCTATTGTCTCAGCATAAATAAGTAGGAATTATTGCCTGGGTACAATATATTCAGTGCTTAATTTACTTCCATGAATCTACATATTTTATTCCTTGCTTTTGCTATTTGTATTTCATACAGTTTAAAACAAAAAGATTGGTTTTTTTGTTTGTTTGTTTTTCTTTTTGGTATTCTTCCTTCTTTGCTAATTTCTCTATACTTAGAGCTATAGCCTTTCTTAAAACAAAGATATTTAGAAAGAGGAATTCAATATTATTTTTAGTATAAATCCTTCCCACAGTATAACCATTAATTTGATACAAGCCTAATATATTCTTTTAAGTCGGATTGTTTTTTTTTCATTTGTTTAAAAATGTAACGTTATAAACTAGCACTATCCTTTATTTTAAACACAAAGCAGCAAACACAAAAGCCAATTGTTTGCTATTCCTGAGAGATGCCTTTATACTCCCAGCCTCATATGGTTTTCGCTGATGACATCAATTGTGTTTTGTCTGAGATATGAAACATTATCCTAAATTTAACACTGCTTGTACGTAAAAGAGAAGAAAGTTCACTATTCAAAGCTCTTCAAAGAAAAGCTACTTGAAAAGACTTTTAGACAATAATTATTTTATACAGTTCTACATTGAAACTTCTTGCACTCTCTCTGTTGAAGTTATTTTTTGTCAATCAAGATCCAGAGTTCGTTTTATTCTCTGTCTTGTATTCATCAGACTGAAGTGTGAAGGTTGGTGTTGACCTACTTTAATAGGGTGATGCATACTCCTAAAACAAAGTGACATCTGTATTTTCGTTTTTCTGAATTGTCACTCTCATGATAACTAATAGTATGTAATGATGCTTGGCTGCTGTCAAAAAGAAAAGAAGACTGGTCTCCTCTGAATTACAGTTCTCCCTTCTTGGAGGACATTATGACATTATGATACCTGTATTAAGGGCAGTGGGCGCATCATCTTTGGATATTTACAGAAGATCTCTCTATGTTAGTAACTTATCAAGATCTCCTTTACAGCAGAGTAACAAATCAACTGAGATTAGGATAAAACTATTTGATCACAGTGGAACGAATAAATCTCTGGAGGCCATATATGGCACTGAGTACGTGCCTGCCGAATAAAATGAAAGTACTTAGCTTAAATGTTACAGCAAAACTGGAGACACTTAAAGGTAAGTGAGGTGATGTTGCTCTGAATATCACATAAAATTTCAGTGTCAAAAGATTTTTTTTCTGTATGTTCTAGTTCAGTGGGTCAGCAGCTAAAACGTCAATTCATAAGTAGTATGTGTTTTACTACTCATTTTGACATTTCTGTATAATATGGTATTATAACATTTAATTAAAATCATCCAATTTTTAGCAGGTTCAGTTTGAAACATTTTTTTCTTACCATTTTTTTTCACATCAAATAAAGAAGTATTTGTTGGGCATGCAATTTTAGAGGACTGTTTTTCTTTTTTCTCTTTTTTCTTTTTCCTTTTTGCTTTTCTTTTTCTTTTTTTCTTTTTAATTACTTTAAAGGTAAATATCTTTAATTTTTTCCTTATGAACTGAAATTATCCTTTTGTAAGGTTCTTGTATGACGCTATGATAAAGTACAAAATATATTTGATTGTTAAATCACAAAGATTGATGAGAAGAGAACGCATAGTTCAAATACACAAGGAGAATTCTTGCCAAATCTTGCTTGCTGGCATTCATACAAGATCTTTCATGTTAATAGGACTTATAATTACATTTTCCTTTACAACATTTACAGTAGAATAAAAATTCTCAAACATATATAATTCCACTTCTGCACCTTATTAATGTTGTTTTTCTTTTCCTCAAGGTGCTGATGAAGCAGTCTATCCACTCTATGGGTAAAAGTTGATCTTTAATCATTTATACATGCAGGAAACTAGAAGTAAAAAAAAAAAAAAAAAAAAAAAAAAAAGTGGAGTACAGATAATGTGTGTATACATGCATGCATATCATTTTTAACACCTATGGAAAATAAGAGGACTTCTCCAAAAGTAATGTCTATTATGTTATTATGTTGGCCCACAATGTCAAAGATGGTATGGTAGTAGAGGCTGAACCTTCCCACCAATATTCCATTATATTTTGCTGCAGCAGAGGGGCAGTCTGACAAAATGGTTTCTGACACAGAAATGCAGATGAAGAAAAGGTGCGGAATTGAAATCCTCCATGCAGAAAAAATGGCACCCGCTGACATTCACTGATACTTGCTGAACATTTATGAAGACCAAACAGTGGATCTGAGCATAGTGAGGCGTGGATGGTGCATTTCAGCAGTGGTGACATTGACAATGGATCACCTCTGCTGGTGCAGATTTTTATGAGCACAGCAAGCAGACTTTTATTTATTGCTGGTGAAAATGCATAGCTAACAGTGGTAACTGTGTTGAAAAATAGCATTTGTAGCTGGGGATTTGCTCTATAAAATAGTGTTATTTTGCCCTTTGTATCTGTTGTACTTTTCATTGAAATAAATAGGAGGCATTACTTTCAGTAATCTACATAAAATAATGATTATTTTTCCTAATATCACTTTTTAAAAACAAGTATTAATTGAGCTGATGAGAAATTCTTAATGTTATTAACAAATACACTGATAGTAGCATATAGTAAATAAAAAGCATCTAACGTTCTTCTGTTTTATCAGACTACAATTTACCCCACAAGTCTTATTCATTCCATGTTCCAAAGTACTCAGATGCTGCTCTTGGCTGCAGCTTATGGTCTAGGACTTGGGGTGGACATTAGTTTTTTATTTATTCTGTAAAACTTAACATGAACTGAATCAAGATGCTTATATTACACATAACATGTGTAGTGTTACAACCTTTACTTAACTGTGTGTTAATAATTTTATAACAAAGACTTTGTAAAATGGCAATTCATTCTTTTTATTCATTTTTAATTATCTTCCTGCACTGGCCTTGTTTTGAAAAAATAATATTTTCAGGAAAATAATAATTAGCTGTCAGAGTTATTTGTCAAAGACACTGATCCCTAACATCTATTTAATCACAGCTGACTGTCGAGAGCCATGTTGCTGAAAATATCTTAGATTATGTTATACTATTGTTTAATCTAATGGAGAATTTTACTGTCAAGTTATGTTCAAGTTATATAGATATGCTGTTCTCTACTTCTAAGAAACTTCTTAGAGACTTTCTGCATTAAGTAAGTACACTTCACTGTCGTATAATTATGTATTTTTGTTCTACTAAGCCTGCTTTTGTTTGTTATGTGTATTTTGAGGAGTCCCTTAGTGAAAGCATGACATTGCCACCTGCCTGTGGTCCTTCAGTTCATGTCATGCTTCAGTCTCAATGAAAGAAATGTAAGAAGAGCTACTTCACTTCCAAACTCTTGACAGCACCATTAGAAATGCAGAAGTGTAAGGCATGGAAATCTGTTCCATGGTTCTTTTTGCTGTCCTTAGACAGAAATTATACTTAGTGGAAACAAGAACAGATCTTGCTGACAGAAGTGTCATTGCTCCTGAACTGTTCTTGGAGAAGCCTAATGTGGGGGTTGGACATTTTGTAGCTTGTATACCACAATGAGGCAGGTAGCACTGTGATTTCTGAGCTGCCAGGAGAAGGACATTTTTTTTCCCCCATGTGTTATCTCCCTTTCTGTGGCACTTTCACATGTGCAAAACAGAGAAAGGGATCTGTCTTGCACATGTGGTACCAAGTAGTACCTAAATGAGGAAGTTCGCAGCAGTGCCCTACAAAAAGAAGAAAGGAGTCATTAATATAATTCCACCTTTGAGTAGGCCTCATTACTGATGTGATGAGAGCTAGTCTGTTTTGTGTGGGTTTACATTTTGATTACATGAAGCTGCTCAGTACTCTGTATTTTTGGTTATAAATATTTCTGTACATTGCTAGCTCATCTGTGTTTTCACATAGTATATTTTCTAAGTAGATAGAATTCACTTCTCATGAAGACCAGTGGAGAATACATTGATTTGTCACAACCACACATGTCAATAGAACTGTACTGGCTTTCACTGGAGTGATTCTCAGGTCCAGACTGGATGATTTCATACTATAACTAGTGTGAGACTTCACTTCATATCACCCCATGATCCAAGTATTTCTAAAGATGTGGAGGATCCATACCAAAAGGCCTTTTATTCCACTAAAGTTTACAATAATAATAATAATAATAAGTTTAGTCCTTAGAAAAGAAACAAAACAATAGACATGGGATCACACAGCCTCTGGGAAACAGCAGATCAGAACAGGAAATTGGAATCAGATGAAAATATAATGAAGTTCTCCACGCTTATATATCTCCAGAAATGCTGTATAATTACAGCTGTTTGGTATCAGTATTTCACCTTCTCACTGTATATGTATACAGGCCAGCTAAATCTATTCACTGGGAACAGTATTCAGAAGATAGGATAATACTGCTTTTATTCAAAAACCTGTGGATAGTGGCAATCTAATTAACAGATCTCAAAGTTTTATTTCTTTAACAACAAATATTTGTATAAGGAAATTTCACTTGTGTGAGATTCATTGCAATGTGTAGGGGAGGAGCAACTATTTTTGATAAACCATACTGACTACATTTGTCTGTGTTATTTTTCTATTCTCTAAGTACCTGCAAGGTAAATGTTTACCACATTTAGTAACAATAATGCTTCAGTTGACAAGAATATGATATGGTTGAAATACTATTCCAGACATTATTCCAATTTAGAAGTGTTAAAAATAGCAGTGAAAAGCATTTTTCCCAGGAGCAATGTATTTTTTTTTTCTTAAAACTCACTATAACAGCTGATGAATTTTCATGCTTCCCTGGAAGGCTTGTTTATTTACTTTCAGTTCTTTCTGTTTTTGGGTTTTTTTTTCCACCTTTCTTTCTGTTACCTTTTTTACTAGTAGTGTTGCAAAACCAAAAATGCATAAAAGATCAGAGGCGAAGGTAAATACATTAACCTTTACATTCTGTGGTTGTGACTGAAACCATTCGAGCTGATAAAAAATATTAATTTCGATTAAAAGGTAATTTTTCACTGCCCCAAACAAATATTCTCATCAATTTTCCCTCTCTGAAACTACAGCTATCATCTGGAATCTTAAAAACAACTGATTTATTTTTTTTCTGGCATCTTCAAAAAAATTCACCAGGCCCAATCTCTAGCACGATTTTCTAAATAGGTAAATGAATTCCCATACTTTTCCCTCAGAACAGTTAATCCCTGTTTTGCAGCCTCCTGGGAAACTTCCTCAGGAGCAGGTAGAACTTGATTTCCCTTTATGTTTGTTGCTCTCACAGACAGTATGTCATCAGTAACAAACACAAACTTTTTGGTAGCTCAAATGCTCCATCCAGCAGAGAAGAATATTAGGCACCAGGGAATGGTAGGAGCAGAAGTAATACATTACATTTTAGGTTAGGTCTGAGACTTGTACTCGTGTCTGCCATTACTCACAGCAGTGGATTTAATGATGTTACCATTTTAGATTTTTCTGGTTTAAGAACTTATTACAGCAGATACTGTTTCCTCTTTTAGTAGTCCTTGGAGTGTCTCAGATATTACTTTATGTTATTGATAGCAGACGAGGTCATAGTCTCTGTGGTATGTGGGGCATTTCTGGTGAAACTATTATCATTTACTGTCAAGTGTAATTTGTGAAAAGAAACCAAATACCTCACACATTGTGTAGTATTTTAAAAAAAGAAAGAACAAGAAAAAGAAAAAAAAAAAAAAGGAAGGAATCAAGCAATAATAATTCAAAATAATGGAAGCAATAGAATTATCTTTGTGGAATCAAAGACTTTTCAATTTCAAGCCCTTTAAATTTTATCTAAGTTCTCCAGCCATCAGGGTTCTTCAAAAGGCCCCAGTGTGAGTTTTTCTACTGTGAAACACAATAAAATAATGTTCTAAAGAAGAATGATATTAATCTATTTCAAAAAATTTAACACTCTATTAAAAATACATTTAATTACCTGTATAGCTTTATCACAGCTGTCATTACCATACAGATACTCAGTTTGGCAGTCCATAATTAGTATCGTGTTCTACAAGTGAAGTTTCTGCACTAAATCAAATATGGTATTAACAGTAGGTGCATGCAGACTTTCAGTTCTTATTTTTCATTTGTTGTAGCCTTTCATGCCCTTTAAAAGGCACCATAGGTGTTGAAACCTCTCCATCTACTCCTTTTATCACTTTCCCATAAACCTAATGTTGATAAAAATAATCATTTTTTTAATTATTGCCTTTTCCCAGAAGGTGATGATGATGAAAATTAGATACAAAACAGTCCAAATCTGTTGTGTCCCCCAACACCACTTGACTTTCATCTGTGATTAGACCAGAAACTGAAACAAAACTTTAATGACGGTCTGAAATACTCAGTTAACATTTTATTATTATGTATGCAAATTTTTCTTGTGTGTTCCAGATGGAATTGCAAATGATGAAACACCAACAGGGCTTGTTGTGATATTTCAGAAGAAAAATAGAAGAACTCTAAATTTCTCAAGAAAATCTCCACTTGTGAGATTTCAATATTCGCTCTATATGCTCAAACAGTTCAAAAAGTTCAGATGAATTCTGTCTATTCATCTAATGTTTAGATGGATACAACCTAAACAGTAAAAGGAAGACTAAGGAGAATGTGGGTCCCCTGCTAAGTGAGGGGGGTGTTCTGGTAACGGGGGATGCTGAGAAGGCGGAGATACTGAACACGTTCTTTGCTTCTGTCTTCAGTGAAAAAGCTCTCCCTCAGGAATCCCAGACCCTGGAGGTTACTGAGGGGGTCTGGGGAATGGAAGACTTCCCTTTAGTCAGGGAAGAGGCGGTCCAAGAGCGCCTAGGCAACACCAATATTCATAAATCCATGGGACCCGATGGGGTGCATCCACGGGTGCTGAGGGAGCTGGCAGAGGTGATTGCTGAACCACTCTCTATCATCTTTGAGAGGTCTTGGAGAATGGGGGAGGTGCCTGAAGACTGGAGGATAGACAATGTCACTCCGGTCTTCAAAAAGGGCAAGAAGGAAGATCCGGGTAATTACAGGCCAGTCAGCCTCACCTCTGTCCCTGGAAAGGTGATGGAACAGCTTATGCTGGATGCCATCTCCAGACAATTGGAAGAAAAGGAGGTTATCAGGAGTAGCCAGCATGGGTTCACCAGCAGGAGGTCATGATTGACCAACTTGGTAGCCTTCTATGATGTCTTCAGTGGCTGGGTGGATGGGGGGAGAGCAGTGGATGTAGTCTACCTTGATTTCAGGAAGGCATTTGATACTGTCTCCCACGACATCCTTATAACAAAGCTGAGGAAGTGTGGGATAAATGAGTGGACAGTGAGGTGGGTTGAGAACTGGCTGACTGGCAGAGCACAGAGGGTCATTGTTGGTGGTGCAGAGTCTGGCTGGAGACCTGTAACTAGCGGTGTTCCCCAGGGGTCGGTGCTGGATCTGGTCTTGTTCAACATCTTCATCAATGACCTTGATGAGGGGATAGTGGCCACCCTCAGCAAGTTTGCTGATGATACAAAGTTGGGAGGATTGGCTGACACGCCTGAAGGCTGTGCTGCCATTCAGCGAGACCTGGACAGGCTGGAGAGCTGGGTGGTAAGAAACCAGATGAGGTTTAACAAAAGTAAGTGTAGAGTCTTGCGCCTAGGGAGGAATAATTGCATGCAGCAGTACAGGTTGGGGGATGACCTGCTGGAGAGGAGCTCTGCAGAGAGGGACCTGGGTGTCCTGGTGGATGACAGGTTGGCCATGAGCCAGCAGTGTGCCCTTGTGGCCAAAAAGGCCAATGGCATTCTGGGCTGCATTAAAAAGAGCGTGGCCAGCAGGTGGAGGGAGGTGATCCTCCCCCTCCACTCTGCCCTGGTAAGGCCTCATCTGGAGTACTGTGTCCAGTTCTGGGCTCCCCAGTACAAAAAAGACAGGGATCTCTTGGAAAGAGTCCAGCGGAGGGCCACAAAGATGGTGAAGGGCCTGGAGCATCTCCCCTATGAAGAAAAGCTAAGTGAACTGGGTCTGTTTAGCCTTGAGAAAAGAAGACTGATCCAGGTCTATAAATATCTGAGGTGTGGGGGGCAAAGTGGCGAGGCCAGACTCTTTTCAGCAGTGTGTGGAGACAGGACAAGGGGAAACGGCCAGAAACTGGAGCATAGGAAGTTCCGCACCAATGTGTGCAAGAACTTCTTTACGGTGAGGGTGACAGAGCACTGGAACAGGCTGCCCAGGGAGGTTGTGGAGTCTCCTTCTCTGGAGATATTCAAGACCTGCGTGGATGCCCACCTGTGCGACCTGGTGTAGGGAACCTGCTTTGGCAGGGGGGTTGGACTTGATGATCTCTGGAGGTCCCATTCAACGCCTACGATTCTGTGATTCTGTAAACAAAGAATCTTTGTAATTTTACCTACTTTAATGAAAACCCATATCATATGTTTTTACTGCCAGGCAGGAGAAAAAGAGAATAAAAATAATGCAAAATTCATTGCATTACGGATTTTGGAAACAAAGTGACTAAGCTGAACTCTTTAGTAGGTGTAGGAAGATATGGATGGATTAGATGTAGGAAGATATGGAAAGGTTGGGGAAGTAGGGAAAAAATGAAAATAATAAAAATTAGTTTTAAATTTAATTTCTAGTAGATTGTGAGGAAAAACTCTGTGGCATGGCTTAAATCTGTTATAAAATTATTAAAACTTTTTATGGTTTTAAAAGGTGCTGTTCACAGTCTTAGTGAACATGAAGAAATAGAAAGAGATACAGAAAGGTACTACTGTCTGCCTTCTAAACATCTATCATTGGACAAGTGTTTAAAAGCCAGTAACACACTGATGGAAAATTTTGCCAAATTTTTTCATCCTATATGTGGAATGGAAAAAATTTAACATTTGCTGAAAGAACTTAGGTGTAAAGTTCACATTAATGGTATATTTTATTACATGATCTGAGAATGAATAGCTACAATTTCTAAAGTCACAGAATAGGAAAAGCTGGAAAATTTAAAAGTCTACTATCAGATTTTTTGTCTTTGTATGGTACATCAACGTACTTTCTCAGAAGCAGAGAAGCATATAAGAGTATAAACAAACCAGAGCTAATTTGGTGCATACAACCTTGTTAACCATTTCTAAAATTTGATTGTACGTCTTATCTAGAGAATGAATCAAGAAATTAATGTATTCTTTTAAAATACAGGAATGCTACATTCCTGAAAAACATTTAATCGCCCCTGATCGTAAATTTGCTCTTTATATGTTCTAACTCTCTTCCTACTTTGTCTGTAAACCAGACTACCTTGCATTTGCTCCTTGTAACTTGGAATAATTAAAAATCCATTATACTACCCTCTCTGCAACGACAGTACATAAATTAAGCCTCTGCAATGTTGAATCTCATATGAAAAGTGATATAACCCTTTCAAAGTGTCACTTATCTGTAATGCTAATTTATCCTGGGCCATCAGAAATTCTGCAAATATTTTTCGTTTAGAAATCAGTGTTTTACAACTAAGTACTGTTCATTTGTTGATTCACAATTCAAGCGTTTATTTCAGTTAATCAAATGTGGAATTCTTTAGGCATTTTTATACTTCATAATTCTCAGCTATCAGCCTCAAGGATGACCAGTGAATTTTAGCACTGAGAGCTGCAGAACTATGTGGCCAGGACATTACATGAAACCAATTCTGTTCAACTGTACATAGAATTTACCTTCATTTTTTTCTCTTTGTATTTGTGTATCTCTATTTTAGATGTAGGAAATAAAAGCTTAACCTACCCCAGGCCTCTCTGATCAACTCAAACCTAGTACGTATGAACCTAGGGCTCACAAAGGAGAAATAGTTGTAGTTAATCTGCAACAGATAGATTCGTGTAACATGTTACAAATTTCTGCCATTATTAGTCTTCATTATTATTTTTCCTCTTTAGTTTTCTGTTGTGAAAAATACGCTTTTCTAAGCTTTACTGAACATGTTGCCCAAGATTTCCATTTATTATCAGACCTTGACAAATACTAGAAAGTGTGTACTGCAAACAATAGTAGGAATGTTTGCTTGACGTAGCTTCTAGGAATCATGTATTTGAACCTCCTGTTTAAAGCAAGACTGAACCCAACTCAGGATTGGATCATCCAGGACTTTGTTCAGCCAAATCCTGAAAACATCCAGAGATGGAGACTTCACAGTAACTTTTCAAAACTTGTTCTCATACCCTGCCCTCTAGCTTTCTTTTACTAGCAGTTATTTAATTACTAAGAAATGTTCTATTTTTTTCCCATTTTCCATTCAAATTTTATTTTTCACTCTATTTATTACTCAGAGAAGTGATATTCTCATATTAAAATTAAAGATGTGGGCAGCCAGGATCTCTTTCAATAATACTGAAGCATTTTACTCTCTTAACTACTTATGTCAAACCAATGAAGAAAGAAATAGCGCATTGCCAGGGCCCCGTGTGCATCCTTCCCAAGGGGCCATCTTGTTGTCCATGCCCTGGACCATACATGCTGAGATGCTCCCAGGCAAGCCTTGTCTCTTCCCATCACTATGGATTTGCTAGGTAGTTGTGGGTTTTTGGGGTGACTCTGGCCACTGTCCCTAGCCCATCCCTGCTCTTTCTCTGGTGCTATGTGGTGGGGACCTGCTCAAGGAAGGCATGACATTGGTGGCTTCTCAATGGCCGTGGACTCCAGGCTTCTGCACCATCAATTAACCACCCTTGGCTCTTGTGCTAGCCATCACAGCATCCTGATGTCTCTTGATAACAACGTAGTCATTTGTGTGAATTTGAGAGCAGTTTATATCACTGATGACTTGACAGTTTTTCTATTTTCTGGTGCTTTACCACATAACCGTAGGCAAAAATCAAACTTAGTCATACCTGTGTTCCTAGGACCTATTTTTCTATTCCTCTCACCTTCTTTGAAGACTGCTGTTTTTTGTCTTCATATACAGTCTTCCTCATTGTAGATCTTTTCATAAGACCTTTACTTGGCTTCTTATGCCTACGTCTGTCTTCAGTGAATCACACTTTCAGTAACTCTGTCAAAAGAACAATACCAAAACTTGCTGACTTGGTAACTTCCCTCTTTTGCATTGAATAAGGCAGGCTTCTTGGAAAAGCAGGAATTTGAAAAACTAAAATACAGGTTTTAAAACTATGGATTCTCACCAAAAAGAAAAGGAAAACCTTTGAATGCTTGACTTCACAAGTAACAACTGTAACCTTCACATTTGTCTTCTGCTTTTATAAATATGTGAACAAATTTATCTTAGCATGAAATGGAAACTTGCAGCAAACCTTTATTTCTTTCAGTCATTGGCTTGAATCTCCCCCAGGGGGTGACTTGATTGAAGTTTTCACATTATTTTCTGATGTTTTGAACTCCTTGTGGTAGTGCTGTGCAGTTAGATGAGTAGAGGCCAAGGGTAAATCAAAGAGACTAGACGTTCACCTCAGAGGCACTTACATCACTACTATGTCTAAAAACAATCTGGTCATGTTTGGAAAATTTCCTCCTCGTTTCATGTAACAGCCAGAAGCCCTTTAGTTTATTTTAGCTTAGTTTTTAATTAAAATTCAGGTTCTTTAAAAAGAGTTATTTACTGCACTTATTATATGAATCATGAATATTTTCGTTCACCTTCAAGTTCTTAATACATCTATTCTCATAAGACTGATTGTCTTGGTATTTGTAAAGAACCCTCTGGCAGTTTTAATTTATGCTCATTTATTTTTTGTTCATGTCTTTTCCTTTTTTCCATACTTGACCTCACTCTGAGATATTAGACTCATCTCAGAGGTGTGAGAAGCTATTATAAGGCTATTGGTTGATTCTGGGCACCATAAATCATATTAGTTTTCACCAGAAATATTTCATAAGTCTTTAATAGTAGTATTGTTCTTGTGTTTTCCCTAGGTAAGACATATTAGATTAATGTAAAATGTTAGCTAAGTGAGTGAAACAGGATCTTTTAGGTCACAATTAATTGTATTAATTAGGTAAAATATATCAGATTACCAGAAATATAGAAGTTCCTCCTTTTCTCTACTGACTGTAGAAGGATCCTATGGCAGCCCTCTCCACTATAAATATTTATATCATGGACATCTAAATGTAGGCTAGAAGTAACCTACTGGAGACAAGTTAACTAAAAACAGTTTGGAAACAATGGCATCTGTATGAGTGTTCTGTTTTGTTTCTGATTCTATTTGGAATGAGATGAAAATTTTTTATGTGAAACACAAGAGAAGAGTTCTTAGCAGGTTACAGGCTGGTTACACTGGAAGATTTTATCACTGGGTAGACTAATATTTGTCTGGAGTAAATTGAGAGACAAAGCAGAAGCAACTTTTAATGCAAATAAGTTACATATGGAAATTATAAAAAAAAAAAAACAAACGTGTGGGTGTCTGTAGGCACTGTCACACTGGTATCAGGGGAAACTGACTGGGCAAACAGGTGGTCATCTTCTTATATATACTGGATATGATGTCAGAAGTTTTGTTAAACTTATATGAGGAATTCAGATCATTTTCTATATTCCTGAGTAGATCTTTTTTTCTCACATAATTCTCATTAGAGTTCCTCAGGGAACCAAAATAACAAGTCGAGCAAATGAAAATACCTTGCAAGTGGAGACAGCTTGAATTTTAAAACCTACTCAACATCCTACACCATTGTGGGAGGAGAAAAATACTTCATTTTATCCCTCAGGAAACTAGGACATCCTACTTCTATTATGATCTTGAAGCTGTGGGTGGGTGGGAAATTAATCAGGATTTGGACAAATGTCTTAAACAGCCAGAATGACCTGAGGTGTCAGGCAGCCTTCTCGAGTGTCTAATGGCAGATTGGTTTGTACTGCACTTTCTTTCTAGTCACTCATCCAAAACAATTGTGTAGGAAAATAGAGGGAGGGATGAAGGAGTTATAAACTGGTTTCTGTTTCCCTGTTTGGGATTACAAAGAGAGAATGATTTGCATCAACCCTGGCTTAACAATTTTTGAAGTGGTGACCTGGCATCAGGAAGTGGATAAGACAAAGTTTGTGAAATAATAAGTGTACCAAGGACTTTGGGATGAAAGGACAGAAAAGGACTTTTAAATGTGAATGTTCTAATGAGTACCAGGAAAAAAAAAAAAAAAAAAAAAAAAAAAAAGAGAGATAAAAGACATTATCCCTTAGTCTGCCCAGCTGTAGGTTTGAAAAGAGAGACAATTACTTTCTTCATACTATTTATTGAGTGTGTCTGTGAGTTTATAGTGACTTGTCACATGCCTCAATATACGATGCCAAGATTCAGAGATATTTCATTGTACTTGAGTAAAGCAGTCATCTTCTATAGAGAATAAACCAATTTTTCACCTTCAGAGCCGTTTTGCTAAAATTTGCTGCCTGAAGCCACCAGGTATCTCCTGAGAAATTATTTTGAGCAAACAATGGGAATGGACAAAATATCAACAAAAATAGAATCTGTAAAAGCAAACTCTGCATGCTCCATCAAATAAGTGTCCTTTTAGCTAATAAAAGAACCCCAGTCTTAAATTCCTCTGTCTCCAATTCCTTTCTAAGTTGCCTTTTGCTTTTGTATGCTTCTTTTCCTTTCCCCGTGGTTGTTCCCTATGTGCAGCTGTTAAAGATATTTTTAGGTACAGGCAGAGATTGCCTTTAGCACCGACTAAATGAGACTGTCACATAGGAAGGCTGTAAATGCACACAAATAATAAAGTAAAACCTAGGACTTCGGCTACCACCACCTGTTCCTAATATTCTCTCATGGCCCCTGGCATAAAAAGAAGCTGAAGATGAAACAGTACTTTCAATTCCATAAGGAGGTTGTTTTGTCTAGGTAGTACTGCGTAAAAGGTGTGTCACAGGAATCATTGTAGGGGTACAGAAGAGACATAATGGGAATACTGGTCAGTGTACAAGCTACCAGATAAAGCTTATAGAAAGTCATGCAACATCCTCCAAAGGGAAGTGCTAGCATTCAGCCCGTTTAATGTTAAACTGTACATTGCCATAAGGAAGAACTAAGCACCTGGAGGAGAATGGAAATGACTTTACTCTTTCTGCTCCAGATTAGTGCATGAGCTCACCTGTGGGCAGAGTAAGGCTCAGTAAGAAAATCCATAGAAGCCCAAGACACTTCCAAGGATGTCTTGTTTGCTCAGGAGGAAAGGCCAGTGAAGTGTCAGAAATTTTAAGAGCAAAAGAGACCACAGGTACACTGTTCTTACAGGGCTCCCTTCTCCCACCAGATGGTGGCTGCTGTGCCCCACTAACCATTGTCAGCACTCTAGGACATTTCAGCAGCTCTGCCTTACTCCTGTCATTCCAGCTGCTTTTCCACTCACCACAGCTCTTCCATCCAGAGTTCTCACCCTCCTTAAAGGAATATGTTCATTTAGTTCTTGACTAACTTGACATTGCTTTTGTCTGTCAGATTTCTTTATCTGGGAGCAGTTATAATGTTTAATAAACCTATACATAAAACAGTATATATACAACATAAAAATGACTCTACTTGTTTCACAGTCCAAAATAAAGAATCAAACCTACAATTCTACATAATATAACCAGGCAGGTCCATATGAATTACACTATTAATCTTCCTTTCATTGTCATCTTTCAATATGCATTTCTAATTAGTTCAATATGCTATTTAGATGCTGAGTATGTACATAAGCTCCAGTGATTAGTAGCACTCTATTCAGTATGCACTATGTATCTTTTAATAGCATATTTGCACATCTTCCTCTACAAAATATCAGAGGAGTCTTTATGTAGAGCTTGTCTAGAGTTTGTAGAAAGTATAACATCCTTCTCACTAGACTGGTGTCTGAGTATTTACGAGTCATATTTTCGGAGTATCTGACATCATTTTCAGACCTTAGCACTTTTGTTTAGCAAGCTATTGAATGAGGGGACCAGGCAATTATTATTCACGGACCACCCTGAGTTCATGATCTTGAGGAATATGGGCCCCGTCAAATATAAAAGTCAGTGTCTTGAGCTTCAGAAGAGTGAACTTTAGGCTGTTTAAGGAATTATTCAGTGTAATCCCCTGCAATACTGTCCTTAGTGACAATGGAACTGAACAGAGCTGGCAACTATTAAAGATGCCTTTCTGAGTGCATTTCCATTCCCCAGCATAAGAAATCAAGCAGAGGAGGCAGAAAATCGGCATGGCTGAAAAAAAACCTGCTGGTCAAACTGAGAAAGAAGAAGGCAGTGGAAACAGGTATGTGTGTGTTCTGATGACATGCAATGTCCTGTGAAGGAACTGACTGATGCGGTTGCCAAGACACCCTCCATCATATTTGAAAAAGTCACGTCTGTCAGGCAAAGTCCCTGATGACTGGAACAATGGAAACATCACTCCCTTTTTTAAGAAGGATAGATATGAAGATATGGGGAACTACAGGCCAGTGATTTTTGCCCCTATGCCTGAGATCATGGAGAAAATCCTTCTGGAAGCTATTTTAAGGCACATGAAAGATGAGGAAGTGATCTGTGTCAACAAGAACAGGTTAATCATACCTAACCTATCTGGTAGTCTTCTATGATGGAGGGACAGTGTCAGTAGATAAAGGAATAGAGACTGATGTAATCTACCAGGACTTCTGTGGGCCTTTGTTATGGTCCCTCACTATATCCTTACATATAGATTGAAGATACATGGATTTGAAAACCAAACAAGTAGGCAGATAAAGAATTGGTGGAATGATCACAGCCAGAGTGTTGTGCTTGATAGCTCTATGCCTATGTAAAAGCCAGTCATGACTGATGTCTGCCGGGGGTCTGTCTTCAGACAAGTGTTATTCAGCAATGTAGACAGTGAAACTGAGCGTACTCTCAGCAAGATTTCAGTTGACACTAAGCTGAGTCATACAGTTGATACAATAGAAGGAAGGGATGACATCCAAAGGGAGCTGGGCAGGTTCAGAAAGTGAGCGCACGTTATCCTAGCGAAGTTGAATAAGGCCAAGTGCAAGGTGTTGCACTTAGCAAGTCATAGAGAGCAGCTCTGTGGAGAAGGAGTTGGAAGCCCCACTAATGCACATGGAAAATAAAGATGAGGTGATTCATGGCTTCACCATGGGCAAGACATGCCTGAAAAACTAGTTGGCCATTTATGATGAGGTTATAGCATTGGTGGATAAAGGAAAAACAATCTACCTGGACTTGTGCAAAGCACTTGACACTGTCCTGCAAGACATCCTGGTCAACAAATGGAAGTAAAATAGATTTGACGGATGGACCACTCACTGAATGAGGAATTGTCTGGACGGTCACACTCAGAGAGTTGTGGTCAGTGGCTCAGTGTCCAAGTGGAGACCAATGACAAGTGGAATTCCTCAGGGATCAGTACTGGGACCGGTGCTGTTTAACATCTTTGTAGATGACATGGACAGAGGGATCAGCTGCACCCTCAGCTAGTTTGCAGATGACACCAAGCTGAGTGGTACAGTTGACATATTAGACAGAAGGGATGTTATCCAGAAGGGTCTGGGAAAGGCTTGAGAGGTGGGCCCGTGCCAACCTCATGAGGTTCAACAAGGCAAGTGCAAGGTCCTGCACCTGGGTTGGGGCAATCCCAAGTGCAAATACAGGCTGGGCAGAGAGTGGCTTGAGAGCAGTCCTGTGGAGAAAGATTTGGGGGTGTTGGTTGATGAAAGAGTAAACATGAGCTGGCAATGTGCATTTCCAGCCCAGAAGTCCAACCATATCCTGGGTTCCATCAAGAGAAACGTGACCACCAGGTTCAGGGAGATGATAATGTCCTTCTACTCTGCTCTCGTGAGACCCCATCTGGAATGCTGTGCACAGTGACCCTCAACACGAAAAGGACATCAAGCTGTTGGAGCAGGTTCAGAGGATGGCCACGAAGATGATCAGAGGGCTTTGAGCAGCCTGGTCTAGAGGGAGGTGTCCTTGTCTATAGCAGGGGGATTGGAACTAGATTATCTTAAAGATCCCTTCCAATCCAAACCGTACTATGATTCTGTGACCTGATGAATGAAAAGCTGGACATGAGTGAACAGTGTGTGTTTACAGCTCAGAAGGCCAACTGTATCCTGGGATGCACAAAAAGAGGGGTGCCCAGCACAGCACAAGCCGCAGCAAGGAATGTGATTTTTCCCCTGTTCTCTGCCCTTGTAAGATTCTATCTGGAGTACTGCATTCAGGTCTGAGTCCTCCAGCACAAAAAGGATGTGGAGCTGTTAGAGAGGGTCCAGAGGAGGGCCATGAAGATGATCAGAGGGCTGGAGCACCTTTCCTATGAGGAAAGTTTAAGGAAGCTGAGATTGTTAAGCCCAGAGAAGAGAACGCTCTGAAGAGACCTCATTGTGTCCTTAAAGTATGTGAGGGGTGCTTATAAGCAGGAGAGACACCAGCTTTTTACACAGTCTGGTAGTGACAGGACAAGGGGGAATGGTTTTACCTAAAGAAGGGAGATTTAAATTAGATTAGCTCATTAAACTTCCTAATTGACAGGGTGTCCCCTGAGAGAAGGACAGCTAGGTCACAACTACAAGGGTTGAATGGAGAATCCGAGCTGGCTGTGGGCTACCACAGATTAACAGCTCTCCAGTCCTGCTAGCTGAGGGGTAGCACATGTCTGTGTGTGATCTCAAGTAAGCAACATGAGCAAGGATGCCTGTAACCTGTCTCCTTTGCAACAAAATCCTACCATGCCAGACATCTTGCAGTGCTCTGCTGGACTTCTGCACTGTAGAAAGATAAATAAATAAAGCACACTTTCCGAACCCATAAATTCACAGCACGAAAAGAAGCTGTCACTTACAGTTGATTGAGTACTTCTTCAGAGAACAAAACTCTTTCTTTTCTGACATGCCTTGATGAACAGCAAAATAGTTAACAGTCTTGACATTTATGGATTCCCAAGAACAAGTATACTTGCTGGACTATACTGCCTCATGCTGGCCCAAGTCAAACCCTCTCTTTCAGCTTCTGCTTACAAGCTTACAATGTGTTTGCATGCAAAGGTTTTTATAAAATTAAAGGGAAAAGAACAAATGATTATCTTAAATGCTTCTGGCAGAAATATTTTATAAACGTAAATTTGTACACAGTGGTTTTCTGCTGTATAAACACAGGTAATGCTCTTGTCTTTACACTATTCCCAGAGATGAATTCTGTTCGATCAGAACTCTTCTTTAATCACAAAAAGATATGAGACATTAAGATCCAGTGAGCTCATCTAAAAAAGAAAATCAGAGAAATTCCCATGTTTCATAATCTTAAATGTCTGCTGGGGCAAGTACAAAAGAAACAGGAATATGAAATATAAATACTTAAACTGAAAAGCTTGATATCTGTGTACATGAGCTAAATAGAAATAAAAGTTTTCCAGCTTTTCAGATGAATGCATACCTGTTCATTCTTTGCCCAAGAGTTAATTCTTCCCCCAAATCTCAGAATCAATATGGTACTTCTCAGCATGAATCCAGTAATTCTGTTCACCACTTTAATTCTACTTTTCACATCGTGTCCGGGATTCTTTAACACCCTAAGGCTTGGAAACTGGTCTACATTCCATTCCTCTTTCTGTTCCCTGCATATAAGCATTTATTAGGGGTCTGAATAGCTAAGGATCTTTTCTGCAACTGTCATACCAATTGATGATGGAGGAAGGAGTGATATAGTCCTGCTTTATTTTTTTTTTCCTTTTTCCTGTCAAGACTGCCAAAGGAAGAGAGAAAAAAGTCAGAGAAAAAGGTGATTTCTTCAGATTACACTACATATATGCACAGTCTTCAGAAAGGGGGGTCACATTGGGTACTTCTATCCGTTGCAGCTTTTTAAAAGGTGCTTATTTTCAAGCATGGCTATTCAGTAAGCTGTTGTGTGCTTGCTGATATTTGAAAAAAATCTGTGATGAGAGTTGAATCCTCTGTAACTGCATGGCTTGTGGTGATACTGACCATCAACATCTGGGAAAAAAAATTGACACCTGATAATGTTTTTGTTCATAGTTTATTTGTGAAAGACAATTAAAGTGTGTCTATCATTGTAGTAAAAATAACATTCACCCGAGCAGATACTGACACTGGTTATAGCTGATAAACAAGTAGATATTCATTCTCTAGGCTACTCCTAAAGTCTGCATGAGAGTTCAATGGTGCGAGTGTCTTATTTTCCAAACATAGTTTTAGAAACAAAAATGTTTTAGATATAGAGAAGAAGTAAATTGCAGAGTATTAGGTTTATCTTGTACCCAGTGTAAGAGAGAGAGTGGAAAATATGTAGAAAATGCCAGATAGGTACTGACTATATAGACCTGTTCTAACTTACTTTAGAGCATTCATGAGGCAATGTGGAATATTCAGAAATAAAACAACTTACAATTTTTATGCATATTTACAGGCAGGGTGTTAGGAACAAAAATAAAACTTAGAAGTGAGAAAGACTGAAATATGGCTATCCACATACTACATGATACACGGAAAAAATGTTACCCACTGGACTTCATCCTTAGGAAATATTCATAAATTTCTAGCAAGCCAGAAGCTTCCCTAATACCCTTAGAGCCATCTTCTAAAACTGGCACTGTTTTCTGTGTCATAATTCTAACTGTATCAACTGTCACAATTCTAAATGTAAACTGGCTAAACCTGCCAGTGTCATTTAGCACCTGCCAGAGGCTCCCCATGCCACCGCTCTTAGCTAGGACCAGTAGTCTTGATTAACCTTCTTTACAGTCCTGTCTGAAAAGCAGAAAAAAATTCTCTGAAGCCAAGGCTTACCCATTCTGTCCCATTCCCTTCCTTTTCCTCCCTTCTTCTTCCCCTTCCCCTTCCTCTTTCCCTTCCTCTTCCCTCCCGTCCCCTCTCCACTCTCCATTTTGTGCTCCATAAATAGACACTTCTTTTTTCTGAAATGGTATTTGTGCTTATCTGATAAAGATTTACAGCTCCCTTGCCAATTTAGCCATGGACAGAAGGAAGGAGGTGAGAATACAGTTGCTGTAGACAAGGCAATGCAGCAGCAAACAAGAGGAAGTCATAGAATCATAGAATTATTAAAGTTGAAAAAGACCTCTAGGAACATCTAGTCCAACCGTCAACCATCACTATGACTACTAACCATGTCCCTCAGTGCCACATTTACACACTTCTTGAATGCTTTCAGGGACAGTGAATCCACCACCTCCCTGGGCAACCTGTTCCAATGCATCACCTCTCTTTCTGTGAAGATATTTTTCCCAATATCCAGCTTGAATCTCCCCAGGTACAATTTAAGGCCATTATCTCTCATCCTGTCTCAACTTACCTGCGAGAAGAGGCCAACCCCTATCTCACCACAACCTCCTTTCAGGTAGCCATAGAGAACAATAAAGTCTCCCCTGAGCCTCCTTTTCTCCAGACTGAACAATCACAGTTCCCTCAGCCGCTCCTTATAAGATGTGTGTTCCAGGCTCTTTACCAGCTTAGGTGCCCCTGCACAAGTTTAATAAGTACAGATACTGAAAAATAATAATTAATCAATGTTAGGAGAATAATTTGATTATCACTCATGACTATGAAAGATTGATTTAATAATCTCATGTGTCTCAAGTGTTAGTTTAGAGGCTAATATTCTAGTTAGCTGATTTAAGATGTGTTGCAATACAAAACTGAAATTTTTTATTGAAATGACCATTGTATTCAAAGGTACAAATAAACCCCTAAACACTGCATAAAACTGCTTCTAACTGATCATTCTTACAAGCTTCTACTGAAATCTGGAATTTTAGGCTACAATTAAAAAACTAACTGTCCTTGTTCATTAAATGTTCCTAGTGGTATAAAGCTGCAGAGGTATAAAACATATCATAATGATTTTGGATACTTTGAAACTTTATTCCAAAATCTGCCATTTTGTGTCATCATTGTTTAATGAAGATAGACTTTAGTCATTAACAAAAATGTGTAGCAGCTAATCAGATTTATTGTAAAAACTACTGAGGATTTTCAGTCAGATTTTCACTGAGGGTGAAATACGAACTGCATTTAGAAGCCTGGATTTCAAAAGTACATTGTTTATTAATATTTATTTTCTAATATTACTCTTTTATAATCTGTATTTATATAAAGCAGCATGATGCTACAGTACAATAAAGAACTAAAACATATTTATAATATAGGCTATTTTTATAAATGAAATTGTGAGTACATTTATGGGATCAGAATGCACATCAATTTTCATGTCTTCAAGAGGTGTGAAGTGCTTTCTTTGAAAGAACCATATATGTAGATGTGGATTATTGAACGAACTTGCAAAAACACACACACATTTCTAAGCTTGTATTTCACCACAAGAGCTTGCACTGAAAAATAAAGGAATTAATACAATTTTGTATTATCAGTGAAAACAGACAATAACTCACTAAAGGACTGCAAAAACCTGTCAGTCAGTTGCTTCTTAGTTTAATTTAATTGTTGCTCCATGGAATCTTTAAATTGCCTTAGACAGAATCTTTCACTTGTCTTCAATAGTTTGTGTTTTTATTATTATAAAATATATAATATACTGTACGCAAACATCATTTACTACCTAAATATTTATTTGACTTTGTCGTCAGTAATTTTAATCTCCCTATCTCACTTAAGTCCATTATATCACAACATTTAAAGGAACATATGTGAATGTAAGTTATGTAGGAAATAATTATACCATATGAATATTTTCTTAAGATTCTTGCATGCTTTTCCTTCAAATAAGGTTTTGAAATAAAAAACTTGTGTATTTTGTGTATTTTCTTCAACTAATATTTTGTAGTTTTTATAACTTTAATCCTGAATCTTGTAGTACTAAAAGTTCCTGTGGTGCCCTTTTGTCACTTTTCTCAAGGGTAAAAAATGTACCAAAGCTTTGATGAAGAGACATGTATGTAGACACATCTGTACGTTCTTTATATTCTGAAACATCTCACCTGAGTCTTGGGATTCACTTTGTTATCTGTGAGACCTATAGTTAAGTGTTAGCATATGGATATGTGTGCAGGTAGTGTTCTCATCAGTCCTTCTACTTGGAGCTGGGACTTGGGCAGAAGCAGAACAGACCAGCTGAATGAATGGTTGCTTGGATACTGTCATGCTCAGGGCTTTGCATATTATAATCTTGGACTCTCATCTTTGAGAAATCAAGCATGTTGACATCAGATGGGATGCAACTGACCAGGAGGAGCAAGAATATATTGTGCACCAAGCTCTTTGGGCTCATCATCAGAGCTTTAATCTGAATTTGGTAGAAGGGGATATACTACTGAGTGACAGAGGAGACAGGTCACTTTAGGAAGCAGCAAGGGAAAATCTCAGATTTGTCCCAGAGGAATCTGGGGGGGCTTCTCTGAGAACGTAACGCATCTGATAGCCCAGCTGAAGTGCTTCTACACCAGTGCATACAGCATGGAACATAAGCTGGAGGAGATGCAAACTGCATTACAGTTAGAAAGCTATGACCTAATTGCTAGAACAGAAACATGGTGGGATAAATCACACAGCTGGAATACAACAGTTGAGGACTGCAAGCACTTTAGAAGAGACAGGCAGAGCAGGAGGATTGGGAGTTAGCCCTCTATGATAAGAGGTGGATAGGTTGCAAAGAGCTGCCTCTGAGAAACAGCCATCACTGGTTGAGAGACTGTGGGTTAAAATTAGGGAGTAGACCAATAAAGGACACCTGGTAGTTGGGGTTTAATACCACAAGAGGATCAAGGGGAGCCTGTTAACAAGGCCTTCTCTCTTCAGCTAAGAGGTTTTTCTCAAGCAGGCTTTCATCCTGGTGGGTGATTTCAATCACCTGGGTGTCTACTGGGAAAGCTGCTTGGTGAGCTGCAAACAGTTCAGGAGACTACTGGCGTCCATTACGGATAATTTCCTAGTCCAGGTGTTGGACAAACCAACAAGAAGTGAAGTGTTACTGGATCTAGTGCTCATCAATGAAGAGGAAATCGTTAAAGAGGTTAACATTGGAGGCAGTCGGGGCTGTAGAAACCATGCCTCAATTGAGGTCATGATCTTGAGGAATATGGGCTTGTCAAACAGCAAAGTCAGTGACTTGAACTTCAGAAGAGTGAATTTTTGTCTGTTTAAGGAATTATTTAATGAGATCCCCTGGGATACTGTCCTTAGGGACAAAGGAATTGAAAAGAGTTGGCAACTATTTAAGGATGCCTTTCTGAGAACAAAATCCTCCAGCGTAAGAAATCAAGCAGAGGAGGAAGAAAATCAGCGTGGCTGAAAAAGGACCTGCTGGTCAAACTGAGAGAGAAGAAGGAAATTCACAGGCAGTGAAAACAGGTGGGTGTGTCCTGGGAAGAATACAGGGATGTCGTCTGGATGTGCAGAAGTGGGAATGGGAAAACCAACGCACAGATGGAATTGAACTTGGTGAGTGATGTGAAACATAACAAGTAGAGATTCTAGAGGTACATTGGTCAGAAGAGAAAGGCCAAGGAGAGCATACCCCCTCTGATAAGTGAGAATGGAGAAATGGTTTCAACAGACAAAATTTATTTCTCTGAGAAATAAATTTCTCTGAGAAGGCTGAAGTACTCAGCAAGTTCTTTGCCTCAGTCTTTACTGGCAGTAAGGCTTCCATCACCTCTCACATCCCTGAACCTCTAGGTGGGAGCTGGGGGAGTAAAATGTCTTCCACTGTAAGCAAAGAGCAAGTTCAAGATCTCCTGATGATACTGAATACGTGCAAGTCTATGGGGCCTGATGACATGCAATGCCCTGAAGGAACTGGCTGATGTGGTGCCAAGCCACTCTCCATCATATTTGAAAAAGTCACGTCTGTCAGGGAAAGTCCCTGATGATGGGGAAAAAAGGAAACACCACACTCATTTTTAAGAAGGGTAGAATGGAAGATCCAGGGAACTACCTTAGTTTGTTTATAAAGATCTGGAAAAGTTCTAATTGGTTTCCAAGATTGGTAGCCTAAGAATATCTCTGGATGACCTAACATGACTGAACAATGAATAAGATGTGAGAAAATTCCAAACCCACCTAATTCTGACCTGTCCCTTCTGACCAAGGCAAAAGGGATGTGAGGTGATGAGTAAGATACTGGGAGAGCAGCTGTGTACATAATAGTGCCCTTGGATGCTGATTGGATGCTAATAGCCTATAGGTACTTAACCAATCCTTGGAGTATTTTCCTCCAAGTTTTTGTAGGAGAAAGGTCAGAAAGGAGAAGTTCAGTGCAGAGGGAAGAGTGATTAGTGCAATATGAATATATAAAAATAATTCAGGATATAGAATGTAGTGGATGCTTCACCTTCCCTCATAAGGAAGTGCTTGATCTTAGTAACCTCTTATCATATGTGAGTGATCTAGACAGGAAATCTGTCCAAGTCAGGAAGTTCTTCATTAGCCACAGATCTAGAGACCATCATGACACCTCAGGGCAGCAAACCTCTGCTCTGTGTGAGAACAAAGCAGAGGACAGTCTGACCACCTTTCTCATCAGTCAGAATTTGAACACAGTGATCTTGCACAGTGGACCCTGCCCTTCTGGACCACCATGACGAATCTCAGAAACGCTGCAGGCTGGGTTTGGAGCACATGCCAAGGTTCAAACTAACATCCTGGAAAACAGAAAAATAGACTGCCATGTACTTAACACTACATTTTTTAACAAATAAGGATCTTTTCAAAAGCTGCAGTATTCTCTGCATGTTTCTAAGCTCTCTCTTTTTACAGCTCCAAAGGATTCCTTGATAATCAATTCTTCTGTATGACTGTTTGAAATTGCATTGTATCATTTTATGTTGGTAGGGTAGGTTTTGCTAGATTTTTGTTGGCTTTTTCTGTCACAGATTTTAGAAATGATTCAGAGATTATAAGGCAACATAAAGACCAGTTTAGAAAGATAGGATATATTACTCACTTTAATTTGTATGAACTAATCTCTAATGCCTCTTTGGAAAAAAAAGAACATCATCAACTGAAGCTTACCGTCCATTGCATACATTAGCAATGACTGCTTATTAATCTTATAACCTTTTCTAATTAACAGAGTAAATTCTAAAATGAATATAAATTGAAAGTATCCAAGGGTAAAATATATTCAGTAACAAAATATGCCCTTATGTTTGCTGAAATGTCTGTGAAGTAAGTGGTGTGTCAGAGAAATAATTTGTTGTTGTAGGTTTTTTGTTGTTGTTTGCTTATAGTCAATAAGAAAATAAGTGCCAACAGCTGGCACTTCGAAGTAGCACATCTGTGTCAATCTTATATATTATTATAGGCATAGCTAGTAAAATGACATTGCTGTTGCTGCTGCTGTTGCCATTGCAGCTGTTGTTATTTACTATGTGCTGTAGTTCTTCCAAATGCATGACCAATGAAAAGTAAAAGAGAAATCTGAAGGGAAAATTTGGAATAAACATCTTCAAATCATAAAGTGAAATATATAAATTAATCCTGGGATAAGTAATGCTTATGAATAGATATAAATTGACAATGTATGGAACTTGAAGTGTGAAAGTTTTATGCATCAATTTGTTCCATAAAATGCAACACATGCAAAAGAACCATTATGATAAACAGAAGTACAAACAGTTATAGAGTTCAGGCCATGGCAAGACAGAGAAAAATGAACTATAGTTACTTCCTATCAGGAATTAAACTGTTACAGTTACATGAGTAAGAAACAAACAAACAAAAAAATACAGAGATGTTATCTAGTGGTAAAGAAAATTTTGCAGTCTTTGTATCTCGGGGAAGAGAAAGAATTTATATGCAGTTCAGAGGCACCTGACTACAATTTCACTATTTGCCCGGGGAATACTGGAGCTACAATCAGCTTGAATTGTTTTTTCTAACCCAGGAACCAAAGGTCCTAGAGTAGAGGAGATGCACCACTTCAGCTGGTAGCTATTAAAGCAAACTGAACTTTAGGGCAAATGAGTATATGTACTAAATGAATATTATACTGAGAAAAATTAGTGAGAATGGAAAACATGAAGCACAAAAGTGTGAAATGAGAATTGGTTTACATTTATACTTGCCATGACAACATTTCTAAAATATCTAGTTAAGACAATTGCATCAGTTATAGTGATATGCCAAACATGACGGGCAGTACTAGATATATATCTGAGAATAATAATTGTGGGTATATATGTATTTAAGTACACATTTGTGTCTGTAGGAATTTATGCATATATGCAGGTAGTATCATTAAATCATATATGATTTAAAAAAAAAGATTCTTTATAACTTAATGAAGTTTTCTGCTTAATTAGTTAGGCAACTTCCAGAGGAAAATTATTACTCCTTTGCAGTTAGTTGATCAAGTTTATTCCATGATCATTTTACAGGTGTTAAGCTGTGTGGCTGAACACAGATATTAAATATATTGAGTGTCTAATCTACATAGGTGTTCAGATGCTAAAGTTCCATAGGCAGTAATTGACGAAATTAAGATTAATTTGAAATAAACTAACTTTTCAGCGCCTGAATCTCTCCAGGGTATTTAAACAGAATGAAATGCCAAACAGAAAAAAACAGTATTATATTATTGCCTTGGTACAGCAGTTCTTTCTTGAGCTGTATGACTGATTGTATTCTGTAAAGCTACCAAAATGAAAACAGATTATAAAAAGGAATTATCTCTTCTAACTACCTATTCTGAAGGTAAGCATGTGTTACATAAATAATAACTCTAAATTAATGAAATAGATCCAGTGTAGATACAGTTCTGTATTAATTCTTTGCATCAAATGAAGCAACTCCATTTTAACTTTCTTTGAATGCTATGAAGAGAAAAACTTTGACTACATCTGTTTCCAAAAGGCCAGAACATTCTGGAACACATTTTTTTTTTTCTGTCTTGTAAAGATTATATTGTATTTACTATTGCATTGCCATGGTCAAAATAGCATAATAAAGCAGACTGATATTAATATTGATTAATTAATAATTAAGAAAGATTTAATGAACATTTTAAAAATTAATCTCCTTACATTTGCAGTCAGTGTTAACTAATCAGAAGAATTTTTAGTTATTGTAAGTTAACATACAGCTTCCTACTACTAGTTTGGATATATCTGACATAATTGCAAAGTTAATTTGAATTACACGTCTATTAAAAATATCTGTATTAATTTCCATATGAGATAAGCAAAGAAAATTCATTACTATAAGACTGATGAGACCATGGAACAGGTTGTCAAGAGAAGATGTGGATGCCCCGTACCTGAAAATGTTCAAGGCCAAGTTGGATGTGACTTTGGGCATCCTGTTCTACTGGACTGTGACCCTGACCACGTCACAAGAGGTTAGAACTATATGATCTTTATGGTCCCAAAATGTTCCATGATTCTATGAGAGAGCTTTGGGCAGTATAGAAAAGCTAGCAGGTGTACAGATAAAAACTTGAGTTTGCATACTAAATTCATGCATAAAACCAAAGTTCATATTCATTGTAGATGGGTGTTCCCTTTACTGAATAAACAACAATAACAAAATAACATGACAAAAACCAGAAACTTCACATTTTGCATCAGAATAGACTATCTGCTAGAGAGAAATCAAAATATACTGTTTCATTTCAAGCAATATTAAACCAATTTTTTTCCCACTATTTCTAAATACTAGAGCAGTAGACAGGTATAGAGACACCACATTCATGTAAATGTTCTTTGTAGCAGTTACTGACTCCTGGTGCCAGACCATCTCCTTCCCAGCTGGATGTAAGGCAGGCACCAGATGACACTAACTCCTTTGTTTTTTCTTTTTTTTTTTTCTTTTATTTATTTATTTATTTATTTATTTAACAAGACTATGCTATTAAAAAGATTTCCACTGTTTTGGAAATTTTTACAAGTTTTTGTATTTAAAAATAAAAAGAAAAAACAGCTGATTTTATAGTGAAAAGAAAATGTGTCAATGCAGAAAAATCATCTCTCTGCAGTGACCTCTGCTTAGATTCAACTCCAGACACAATAGGATGTAGTATGCTGAGATTTCTGAATAACAGTTGGTTTGCTTGGTGAATGAAAGTATTGTTTCAGAAGCATGAATGTGAATAAATACAATTAATTATTCTTTGAATATAATTATGCTCTAACCCCCTTAGACTATTCACTATTCACTAGACTATTTCACTAGTTTTTATATTTACTGGAAATCTGAGCTACGAAATCACAGGCATCTCCTAATGTTCAGGACAAAAATATTGAAAACACTAGCATATCCAGGCATTTTGTTTCAGCATACGCTTCCATCTGTAGTCTCTCACCCATTTCTAGAATACCATTCAAAAATATATATTTTTAAACACCTCTCGGTTTGCTCTGATTTTATATACAAACTAGCACCTCGGGCACACAAATCCCTAGTAGTTGTTTTTGCACTCATTTATTTACTTTCTGCAATTGCAAAGACAAATCATGCAACAGAATGATCAAGTTTCATGCATTCATTTATTTGAAACAAGATGTCTTAGTATTCTATATTTTCAAATCCTCTTTGCTTGTTTCTTCCTCAGTTTGTTATGCAGGTACGCAAGAATCATAGAATCCCTAGAGTTGGAAGGGACCTTTAAAGGTCATCAAGTCCAACTCCCCTGCAATGAACAGGGAGAACATCCACAGCTAGATCAGGTTGCCCAGGGCCTTATCCAGCCTTACCTTGAAAGTCTCCAGGGATGGGGCACCAACCACATTTCTGGGCAACTTGTTCCAGTGCCTTATCATCTTCACTGTAAAAGACTTTTTCTTTATATTCAACCTAAACCCACCCTCTTTGAGCTTGAAGCCGTTTCCCCTTTCTCTATCACCACAGACCCTGCTAAAGAGTTTGTTCTGTTCTTTGCTGTAGCTCCCCTTTAGATATTGAAAGGCCACTATCAGGTCATCTCGGTGCCTTCTCTTCTCCAGGCTGAACAACTCCAGCTCTTTCAGATTGTTCCCATTGAGATAAAATTTACATTTTAATTTGCATTTAAAGCTAGCGGTCTCCCCCTCAGCATGTAGAAAATTATTATTCTCTGTCTGGTATCGTTTATCAGAAAATTCATTTTCACTTTCCCCATAAGTTAGGATTACTACCAGTGCAATTATGACTGCGCTTTCCTCACAATGCAGTCACTCCAGTGCAAATGGGTAGTGTGCATCTCACTGAACTAAGATGTTCAGTAATTAAAGTTCTCGTTCTCAGAAATCTCTTTCCACAGCGTCCTTCTGAAGAAAGAGGTGTTAAGTACAGCTTCTAGTTCTTATGTAGGGCTCCTATATAGGAACAAGCCTGGAATTGCCTCTCTTGCTGTCTGAATTTATTCTGTTGCTTTGGCAAAAAACAGCTGGCATTTTAGAGTCCTTATGATTTTGGAAGAATTCTCCTGCCTATTTACTTTCTACTTTCTGTGTCCTTATTTTCAGATTTCTTTCATTCTTTGGGTAACTTGGTCAATCTCATTTTAAACATAAGATCAAAGTTTCATAAGGAACACAAATATGCCCTAGAAGGTATACTACATCTGTTTGGTATAACAACACAACTAAGATTCACCAACTCTTGGGATATGGTTCCAAGAAACAATGCCATTTGGCTTCATTCTGTTGATTTGTTCTTTGTGATGAGAGAACTGCAATCTCCAGAACTTTTATGACTGGCCAGGGAGTATTTTGGTTTCCCTCCAGTCTGTAGACAATACATAACCAATGAAAGATCTCTTCCAATGAGGAGTTCACAGATAGAAACAGGCAAGAGAGAAGCATAAACAGATACTTTTAAAAAGCATTTTATAGGGCAAAACATAAAAAATGCCACTACTTTTAAAGCCCCCTTCCTTTTTTCTTCTTCAAATGGGACTTTCACACGTGGTCTCACTTGGAACCAATGAGGGAGGATACAGCTAAAGACAAAAATTTGGGAAGGAAGTGGAGTTGGAAATCCCTAGAGCTACAAGTTCTGGTATCGGAGTGGCAGGAGGACAGCAAAACACCTCGTGAAAAAGCTAAACCTAGAGTTATTTATTGTTGGTGGTAGGGTTTTTTTTTGTTTTGTTTTGTTTTGTTTTGTTTTTTAATATATTTATGGATTGAAAAAGGATCTCTCATTTTGGGAAACCCTTGCACTGGGGGTGACAGTTCCGGAGTATGTACAGCAGCTTTATAAGAAAGAGAACTTGTTCATCACATCTGAATTACTGGAGAAGTATAAATGGTATGTCATGATGGCTTGACCAATGGCAAACAAGGTGAGGAGGCAGGAGAATCAGAGCTCTTGCAACACAATGTGGAACACTAATGCTAAATATATCAGTACTGACGTGAGCAGTAGATTACATATAATAAATTGTTTTAAGTAACGTCAACAGCCAAAAAATCTAAATGAGAAGGAAATGCATGCAAAGAAATCACATAGACTGTTAAAAAATAGGATTTTAGAAGTTTATTATATATCATAATAATGCAGAACAGTTACAATTCAATTAGGAAATTCATCTATTTCAGTAATCTAAACAAAAGACTGTGGCTTCTGACAGAGGAAAAAAGATAGTTAGAAAACCATGAAAAACTCACCCCACATTCCTTTCTTTCTTGTCAGCAGGAATCAGTATTGTGTCTGATGAATCCTGCAGAATGAAGAATGTGGTTGTTTGCTATCTTGTATCTTTTATGTGAGAGGCCACAGACCCCATCTATCAATTCAAAGATACATATGTGGTAAAAATATTTCATATGATAGAGATTAATTTCTTAGCTCTATGGTTTTGCTCTGTTTCTGTAATCTTTTTCACGAATCTGTTATCTAACACTGAACTGAATTGGACCTATCTGTGTTACAGAGACAGAGTACCTTACTGAAACTTTAACAGAAACGATAATGCATCTTGAACACTGAATTAATGTATTCTTGAAAGACCTTAAAGGAGGGTAGGATTCACAGTATGATTCTAAAAGTAAGGTGTAGAGGGCAGGTAACACTCATGAGCAGTAATAAATACAACCAAAATACCCCTTCTACTAGAGCTGAGACAAAGCTTTGTATTCCTTGGAGAATAAAAACCTAGAATAGATAAAAGATATCTTTTTAAGCAATACTGCATTATAACAAAATGTTTTATCTGATAGCAAAACATATGGTATCTAGCTCTCAGATTTAAGTCACCAATAGCTGGGAGTACTTTAGTATCTGAAAAATGATCTCCTTCTACTTATAAGCTGATATATTGATTTATACTCCTGACTGTAGGCACCAGACATACCTCTTTCCTCTTTACTTGCAGTAATGCTCTCAGGACATGCACCATAACAGCATCTCTCAAAAAACAGAGGAAAGGCTGGTAAGTTACTTACCAGAAAAATTGTTGTTGTACTTTTTATTAGTGGAAGAAGTGGGGGGGG
>JACDJE010000137.1:2422876-2480593 GCA_016647715.1 Pavo muticus
AAAAAAAAAAAAAAGTACATCTAGCTTCATCATACTCAAATAATTACTAAATTTGAATGATCAGGTTTGCAGATCTGGCCAAATATTTTGAGAACACTGGTGTGATCACCATCATGTGACTAGATGTTTCTGCCAGCTGCTGCAGTAGCTTTTAGATGACTGCTGTGCTGCAGGAGGAAGGAAATGGATGAGCAGAACTATAATCCCTGTCCAGCACAGTCCTTTGCAATAGTCTGTGCATGCTTCACCACTGGTGTTACTCATATCATTATAAATGCAGTAAAGGCAAACTTCATGTTGTTTAAGGAATTGTTGTATGAGATCTCCTGTGAAGATGTCCTTAGAGACAAAGGAGTGGAACAAAGCTGGCTCCTCTTTAAGGATGCTTTTCTGAGAGTGCAAGAGCTCTCCATCCCTCAGAATAAGTAAGCAGGCAGGGGAGGCAGGAAACAGGTATGGTTTGGCAAGGCCTGTTGGTCAAAATGAGGGAAAAGAAGGGCAAGTGCAGACAGTGGCTGCAAGGGTGTGTCACCAGGGAAGAATGCAGTGATGCTGTCCAGACTTGCACAGATGGGATTAGGAATGCCAAGGCACAGATGGAACTGAACTTGGTGATGTTAAAAACAAGATGGGTTTCCACAGGTACAAAGATCAGAAGAGACAGGCCAAAGAGAATGTAACTTCTCTGCTAAATGGGAAAGGATAACTGGCTACAGCAGATACGGAGAAGTCTGAGGTACTCAGTGGGTTCTTTGCCTCAGACTTCACTGGCAGCCAGGATTCTCACAGCCATGAAGCTTGCATCCCTGAACCTGAACCTCTAGATGGGAACAGGGGGAGCAAACTCCCCTTCACTGTAAGGGCAGGACAAGTCTGAGACAAGTCACGAGGAAGAATGTGTACAAGTCCTCAGGGCCAGATGATATCCATCCCAGGGTAATAAGGGAGCTTTCTGATGTGGTAGCCAAGATGCTCCCCATCATATTTGAAAAATCATGGCTATCAAGCAAAGTCCATGGGAACTGGAAAAAGGGAAACATCACTCCCATTTACAAGAAAATGAGGAAGGAGGATCTGGGGAACTATAGGCCAGTGATCCTCACCTCTATGCCTGGGAAGATCATGGAACAGATCCTCCTGGAAGACATGTTAAGACACATGAGGGACAAGTGAGTGATCTGAGACAGCCAGCATGATTTCACCAAAGAAAGATCGTGCCTGACCAATATGGTGGTCTTCTATATGGAGAGATGGCATCAGTGGACAAGGGGAAGGCAAGTGGTGTCATCTACCTGGACTTCTACAAGGCTTTTTACATAGTCCCTCACCACATCCTTATCTCTCAATTGGAGAGATACGGATTTGAAGGGTGGACTATTTGGTGGATAAGGAATTAGTTGGAAAGTTGCAGCCAGAGTGCTGGGGTCAATGGCTCTATGTACAGGTGGAGGTCGGTAACAAATGGTGTCCCCCAGTAGTCCATCTCGGGACTGATACTCTTTACCATCTTTATCAGTGACGTAAATGATGGAGTGCGTGCACATCAACTTTGCTCATGACACCAAGCTGAGCAATACAGTTAATACAGCAGAAGGAAGGGATGCCACCCAGAGGGACCTTAATAAACTAGGAAGGTGGGCTCTTGTGAACCTAATGAGGTTCAACAAAGCAAAGTGCAAGGTGTTGCACTTAGATTGGGGTAATCCCAAATATGTATACAGACTGGGAGAAGTAATCCCCTGCTGATAAGAACTTAGGATTCCTATACCTAATACTAGACTAAGTCCTATGGGCCATATGGTTAATTGACAGTTTATTTTCTGTATGTGTTATAACTACCTTTCGAATCACAGTATCTTCATACCACATAATGTACTCAATATATTCAGTGGTATGTAACTGTTAATTGGTCATCTATGAATCATTTACATCTTAACAACTATCATGTTTATGACTTTTTTTTTGTTTGTTTATTTTAACATTAAATTCAAATAAATTCTTTTTGCTGTATTCTAGCCTTTTACAATCAGGGCTTATGGGCAGGTAATGATTTTCATACACTGCAAAAAGAGACCACAGGGCAAAACCAGATGAAAAATACAGAGAGACATTTCTGTGAAACTGAAATTAATTTTCTGCTAAAATATGGTTACCAGCTACTAAACTGTTTGACACACATTTATTCCAATTAATTTCAATTAGGAATAATCAAAAGCAAATGAATATTGAAACATGGACAAAATAACCATTGTTGGAGGATGTAATCATTAGGCATGATTTTCATCTAAGATGATTAGTAGAACTTGTAGACAGTCGTCTAAAAATTGCAAATTATCTCTTCTAAACAATCAGCTACTTTGGGTAGGCTTCATGATATGACAGTCCTTAAATAGATTAACGTGCTTCAATTGTTCTAAAAGATGTTGACATGTACATGCTACTTTTGTTAAAACAGTTAATAATGCATAAGAATGGAGAGTATGCTGCTTAAACTCTGAACTTTTTCCACTATTTTATGTACCAAAAAAGATTCACACAATAAAGGTTTAGAAATACCTACATTCATTCTTGCCTTACAGAATATCTCTTTTTAATTTATATATATTGTGTCCTTTGAATTAAGAACTGCTAGATACTGGAACAAATATTAAGTTAAACAGTTATCTTTTGTTTCCATCGTAGAAAATGGGCATCTTCCTTTGGATCTATTATTTCTTGGACATATTGTGTCTCATTACTTGTCTGTGCTCTACAGTCGCTACAGTGACAATAATTCATAAAAATACCAAGCCAAGTGTATGCATATAGCATTCATGAGAAAAACTATTGTGTGCTATAGGTATGCCAGATATTTTGTTAATGTACCTCAGTTTTGGTTAAAGCTGTACTTCAGATTTCAGCATAATTGATGAATAACAGAATTAGCTTTTTTAGTGAGCTAACCTGGCTACTGTTTTGCAATTTAACTTTTATAGCGCAGAACTGAACAAGGGTTAATTTATGTTGCCAAGCAAAGTTATTTACTATTCTCTTCAGAAGCTCCTTTTTAGTAGTCTTCAGAATTTTACAAAATTACATTTTTCAAAGAAGCTTAGGGTCATGATGTTGCATCAGAGTGAAAGTAAACAAAGAGCAAGGTTAAAAGGGGCAGATAAATTAGAAAATGGACTTACTGACTTAGAGATTCATACCAAGACAAAAGTCCATGTCCCTAAGCAGAGATGTTTTTTTAAACAAAATTACAAAAAAAGATGCATATATTATATTTTCAGTCCTAGATCAGAGCAGTAAGTTCATAAAATCTGAATCTGTTTCTTTTATTGTCTTCCATTCAGATAAATATAGAAGAAAATTCAAATAGCCACTTGTCCAAACATAAAATATTTTCAATGTAGGTGAAATAATGAGTACTTTCTTCATCTCAATCATCAACTCTATTAAATTAAGATGTATCTGCCCCCAAATGTATTTTGTTTGTCTAATTATGTGGCCTATTATAATATTGACCACTATAGCTTGAAGAAATCAAATTTAAACATTTCTTTCATTTTATTTAAGGAACAGTCAAAGACTTACCATAAAAGCTCTCGATGACACTGGAAGATATCCTTTGTCCCAGAATCTAGTGACTTCAAAACTGTTTCTTCTAGATTGTGACTTTTTTCTGAAATTACCCCTGAGATCTCTGTTTCAGCACATCTGGGAGTGCGGGAATCTATTTGTTTAATCTTGTTGCTTATAATTAAAACAAGAATGACCTACCTCTAGCAGCCTGCAAAAAAAATTTACATTTCTGAACTAACGATATACATGAAAAGTAGTCGTTTAGAGATATTTCATAGATCTCTAAATTAAACAGATCATTTCCCATCCAAGTTTAAGACTGTAGGCACCTATCTTTTTCTATTCGTTTCAAAGAGAAATATTTTTCTCTAAAGCACAACACACCGCAATAATTGTAAACATTTTCTTATTCTGGTTTAGAATTTTTAATTTCATATTTTCCTCACTGTTCTGCTTAGAAGGTTGGAAGAGCTGGCATATGCTTTTTTTTGTCTCTTTCTGGTTACTTATTTATGTACTTGATTTCTGCATGCAGTTTTTTAGCTTATTTTCTGTCCTGCCAGCAATATTTTATTTCTATGGAGCCATAAGCCAATGTGAAAGTAGTTAATGCTCTTTCAAACTAGTTTCAAACTCTGCATGAAAAATGCTTTTCAGCTCTCATTTAAATATTTGTTTTCCCTGGTTTTTAACAGTGGAATTTAACAGATTCAGTGATACTTCTTGTGACCCATGCAAAAAAAGTATATTTTATAGCTGGATAGTATTTGACCTTCAGTGCCATTGGATTTATCCTTTATGAAAGCCTTTCATTGTTCTGTTATTTTTTATTTTTAGCCAGTACATTCTACATCATGATCGTTATGGTAAATAGTATCCTAGTAACAGAAGGAATTGGCTGTTGAACTCAGTAAAAAAATATTAGCTTTTATTATATTTCCAACAAAGAGAAAGGCTGGAGGCAAGCTTTAAATACCATGCAGACAAAACCTGAAACTATGGAAAAGGAAACGGTGGAAACACCTAGCATTTAAACCATATACAGCTTGTGAATTTTAAAGTAAATTAAAGATATTAAGACAGTCAGGAATGAAAAGTTATGCACGAATCAGTCTGTGTATCTTTTATTGGTGAAGAATCTCACTCGACAAAGCTCCTGAGTACAGTGGAATGGTAAAGAGTCAAACTGCAAGCGCATCTTCAAATGTCTTGCTCAACTAGAAACTTTCTGCTCATAATCATACTGGATATGTACTCAGTCATGTGATAATACAGATTATTAAGTAATTTTATCCATTAAGGTGTTGTAACTAGTTTTATACCCAATATAATTCAGGGTAAACATTTGTAACTTTAGAAAGAAATTGGAAAAAATACTTAGCAGATGGAGACCTAAAATAATTTTACATGCATAATTCAAGAACTTTATTTATTTGCTTGGCAAATAAGTATTTCTGGAGATACTAGAAGGTGGAAGACATAAGGTACTCATGTAAAAATGTGAGCTTTTTAACACCACAGATATGCACACGCTATATTAGAGATTGACTGCTGCATATTAAATGTCATGGCTTTTTCCAGAACTTGAGCAGTATTCTTCAAGTCCAGCTCATTCAACAAAATCATAATTGATGTTAACAGAAAATGTAAGAAAATGTAAATTGGAAAAGATCTTAATTTACTGTTGGCAAAACTCTATTGTAATTAAAAATATTTCATCCTTGTACAATAATTAAAATGCTGGCATACAAAATGATTAATATGACCTTAAAAACAAATTGCTTGACCTGTATAATGATGACACCTCTTTTAAATAATTTCATTAGGATCTTTCTTCACTGATTTGCAGAGCATGGTGGAGACTAAAAGAACTGAAGATCAGATGAAAAAACAAATGAACAAGAAGGAGCAAGACAACCAACAAGCAAGCAAGAGATAAAAGAAGCTTTAGGCATTTAGTTGCAGAATTCTGATTGTGAAAAACTTCCTTTGAGCAACCCTGAAATCATTCTTACTTTATAATAAGATTTTAAAGATTACAGGAGACTGAAGTGAGATTCAGCTGCCTAAACATAAATGTATTGAGGTTTATGCAGGTTTTGCTGGTTATCCCATGCTTTTTTTTTTTTTTTTTTTTTTTTAATATATATATGAAAATGCAATAAAGAATGATTCTTAGGCATAACTGATCTCATCTGAGAGTAGTCATATAAGTTACACTAGACATATCTTGTTTTCCTCTCTCTTGGGTAGAAATGGAAGTTAGCTCAGCTCCAGATATATTCACTGTGAGCATATAAAATTAAGTAAGATAAATCTGAGACCTGGAACTATATTTCTCCTATACTGACTTCTGAATCTTTCTGGAAATACATTCTCCCACATTGTCTGCAGACTCTGATCCTATTTTCAAAGTGTACTTGACAATGCAAAGATGAGATTTTTCCTGCACAAACACAGATTTCCTGCAAATTCTGACATCAAGTAAAAGAGATCATTCCTCTGAGCCTTCCTTCCTGGACTCTTTTCTAGATGGGACATGAAATATAAAAAAAGCAGCTGTCTGGGTGTGAAAAGAGGGTGGGAAAGGAGAATCACAATACTTTCAACCTTTCCTATACAAGCTTTGCCACTCCGTAGGAGAGGATACTAGATTCATCAGATCAGGGAGTGAGTAAGATAAAGTGACTTTGTTGCCCTAAGGTATGTCTCTTTCTGCTCTAGAGGTGATCTGTGTACTTCATGTGATTAAAAGTACTTAATCAGTCTTGAAGTTTTGTAGCAAGGCTGTCATCACCACCTAAACAAGTGTCCTTACCTCTAGGGAGTATTATCCTCTTCTCGATTCCCTGCATTTATGATTGTTTGCTACCCAATGGCACAGTATTAACAGAAATATGGGTGATATTCTTCATTCCAAGTCTGTATGCCTTCACAAATCTTGAGCTCATCTCTCATTCTCCTGATAATTTGCTTGCCTCCTCTAACCTGGCTTGCTGATGCATTCTCTGATGAAATCCACAGTCTTCTTCTTCTTCTTCTTCTTATTATTATTATTATTATTATTATTTATGTTTTATGTTTTATGTTTGTTTGTTTGTTTTTAAATTAAGCATGTCATCATTGGTGGTCCATGTCCATTTTTACCTATGGACTCCATACTTTCTGCCGCATCACTGTGAGGCTAGGCACGATGGAATGAAACTGTGTCTGGGGCCCATAATTGGTGTCAGAGATGGGAAGCACACCCAAGAACTCAGTTTATGAACATATTTCACATCCTCTTGTTTACCTCTTTCCAAATGATCCATTCCTCCAGCTTTGTCAGGCTAGAGCAACTACTACAAAAGATCCTTTTGGAAAACCTACAGTTTTGCACCCTGAGAATCAGCTGGATAGAAGGAGCCACAGCTTATGGTAGAGGGCTGGTGCCTCTCTACAATAACTCACAAAGGTTTAGGTGTGGCAAGATTTCAATGATTAGCAAAATTCAGTTTGAGTTTGTATTGTTTTCAACACATATGAGGAACTGTGGCAATAGTCAAGCACAGTAGCTCAGAGGTCTCTTACAGCATTTCTATCTATCTGCAGCTTTACCTAAGACAGTTTCATGGATGAAAACCTCTTCTTTCCATGAAAGGAAGTTGTTACACTGTAAGATAAAGATGTTTATCCATTATGATCCAGATTCTGGCCTTCACAGATTAAGGCCATTATCTAGATTTTAGATTTCCCTTCACACAAAGAAAAGGTTTAACTCTATGAATCAGTCTTAAAAAATCTGCCAACCAAGGTTTTTTTAAATTGAACTGCGTTCCCCAGTATTGGTCTGGACAAAATGGAGAAACCCAAGAAAGATTTAAAACTGAGCCCAGGCTTAATGTGTGTACATGGCATCCATTTGCGTAGCCTGGTACTGAGTGCTGAAACTGATAGGCACAACTGTTAATCGGCAGCTTTCACATAGTGCTCATTAATGTCACTGCTTGATTTCTAGCTAAACACCTCATTGTCTTTAATTTCCAAAAAGGGCAGAATGCCATCTAGCTGCTAGGGATGGCCTCTCACTACAGAATTTTGCTGAAAGACAATCAAAGACAGTTGTCATTCAGTGGCAGAAAACTTAGCATCAAGCAGGATTTGCCCTTATTTTTATTAAGTATCATAGAAGAGAAGTATGCGGCCCCAAGCAAATTCTTTTGCTGCATAATCTGTTTTTAAAAAGCCTGGTGAGAGATAAGATGTCTCTGGATGAGTGTGTTTCTTATATATATCAGACACTGAGGTATTAGGATCTAAAATTCCTATTCTAACAATATCTCTGGAGCTTAAACAGTTATCTTAGTTGTAGCATTAATCAGCTGCTTTGCAATGCATTGCATATGATCACATAAGATTGGCAACTGCAAATCAATCAGAATACTTTTCTAAATCTAATTATTTTATTCATTTGATAAGAGATGGCATTGTGCAAAAGATAAATATTGTTTATTTATTTATTTATTTTTTCATACATGGTACAAGCTTCTTGTAATCTTTTTTATCACTATGACAGGCAAGTCATTTTTAAACGTTGTTTTTTGTTTTCCGTCAGAACTTGGTTTCATTTGAGAGCAATGATGACCACAGTGAACTGAAGATATTTTCTTGCAGCCCAACTTGAGTTCATAAGGCTTTTGAGATGCTTTGTCTCTAATCTTTTGTAATAGTGTTACACAGAGCAAATTCATATGAAATTCTCTTAAGCGTCAAAATGAAGAGCTCTGCCTTATAATTTCAAGTACTTCACAATTTTTTTCACATAAATCAAGTACAATAAAATATTATCCATATAAAAGCTTTATTAGTTGATAACTGTAGGAAAAATATTGTTAGATGGGTTATTTTTGTAACTGAGTTGGCCATATAAGCATTTCAAATACAGTTTTCCTTTTCAAGGGAAATACCTATGGCACAACTCATTTATAGATAAGACTCACATTTCTCTACCCAGGGAAGCTAGCATGATTAATACTAAATAAATGCTTTCTAAGTGTTCAGAGGAAGCTGTATAAGCACTACAATATAGATCACTCAAGGTCTGCACTGTTTGATAGCTTTAACTAAAATTAAAGATGTGACCATAAGATAATTGAACAAGCTAGTGTAGTGCAAGCTTCAACGGGAGGCTGGAATTCAGTTCTTTCCATGAGCATAGAAAACTTCAGTGACTGAAGCTTTTGTTGGTGCACGCTAGTTGCTCTGATTGCTGAGCTGGCAGATTATAGCTGGTGTGGATAGTCTTAAGAACAACTTGTAACATCCCTTATCTGCTGTGTAGGTGAAGTTCTAGGAAGATTCTCGTTGCTTTCAATGCGAATAAAAACCACTGAGAACACCTGAATGATTTGGAAAAGCTATGTAGTCTATCAGTGTTCCTAGCACTCCTTGTAGCAGCCAGAGAGGCTGGAAGGCCCCAGAGTCTGGCTCAGATCTCCTGCCCTTCCCAGGAACAGGAAGTGTGATTGCTGCTCCCTCACACCCTGAAGCTTCAGATTAAGATATCACCTCCTGAATGATGACTCAGAGGGAGCATGGGATCATGCATCTCCATGGGCCCCCAGCAAGTTTTTGTTTGGCAGGCTGGCACAACAGGGACCAGCTGGCCAGAAATATACCCTTGTTCCTTTTGCTTGCTCACAGTTCCTGATAGACTCAAATCCACTTGCAATTAGTAGGATTCTGTCTTCAGATTGGAGAAATCCCCAGAACGACATTTGCTCCCTGGTGGCTCCCAGATCAGAGTTCTGTTATGCCAGATTACTCCTGCCCACAGAGCCAGCTTCTCTGCTCCTCTGATGGTGTACAGGTAAGGCCAGAGGAAAGAGGAACAATAAAGATGCAAATGTCTGTCATGTACAGAATTAGCACGTCCTAATTAAAGTTAATAAAAGAGAGTTTTAATACATGTCCCCTAATGGCAACAGCTGTTCAAAGTGTAATCAATGTATTAGATGCTTCAGCAATTGCGCTCTCCCATTTGATCAGTATAAGGAAGTAAAAAGGCATTGTAAGGTGTGCTAGCATACATGGCACTAGAACACTGCATTTCTGCAGCTATGCTTGCTCTCTTTTTATTTCTTTCTCAATTATTTTCCTATATTGGATGACATCTTACGTTAAATTCTTTTATATTGTCTACGCATTTGAACACCGAGATCTCAAATTACTACAATGTGAGATAAGTTATTGCTGACAAGTGATGATTCTCACTGAGCTGTGAAGGATATGGACCATATTCACTTAGATCTCTGTGAACTTTCAGTTGGATTTCACTGAACTGAAAAGACTCTCTCTCCAAAAGATTTTCTTTTTCTTTCTTTCTTTATTATTATTATTATTATTTTCACAGTAATTTAAGGCAAGTCAGGACATCCAAGTTTTTAAAGAGCTGGGGACCTGTGACATCCAGTCCACAAGGGAGAAATATTAAAGTAATTCCTTGTGGTGTCCTATGTCTGCTGAAAGAGGAAAGACTGAGAATAAACATAATTAGAAATAAGTGATTGACATCTTTCTCAGTGTACATCTTTTTTAGCCATCTGCTCTCTCTGCTCCAGGCCCCAACCCCACATGTGTTAAATAGTGAGCACAGAGTCTACATGCACATCTGAAGTTTAAGGATACCTTTACACAGACTAGTTTTCTATCTCTTAAATTGCATATTTTATAGAGAAGGTGACCAGAAAGTGCACTTTTACCAACTCACTACTTTAAGTACTTCTTACTCTCTCAGTATTCCTAGCAGCTACAGAAAAAACTGTTATCCTTTAGGAAAAGATGAGGAGTGAGAAACAGAGTTAAATGACTTGCTCTGGGCCATACAGGGACTCTGTGATAAACTACAATGTGATACTGTTAAATAACTCTCTAGAGGAATACACTTTCCTCTGAATCTGAACTCCCGGTTTAAACTAATGTGTTCCACTATCAGGCACCATGTTACAATATAGATGATAGTTAAATGATAGATTGAAAGCCAGTCTCAAAGTAAAACACTTGCACGTTCTCCTTATGTCTTCCTTGCTAATAAATTGTGAATCACATATATCCCACCAATAACTTCTTATGAAAAACAAAAATTCCCAGATTAGATCAGGCAATGCCATAATAAAAATGGTATACCGTGCTTCTCACTTTATTTTGCAGATAAACAAGAGTATTTTAATTACCATGATCTGACATGCTATCTCTAGAACAGAAGGTACAATACTGGAAGATATAATACATTTTCAGCACAGGGAAGGTTTATTTTAGGCATTAAATGAAATAACATTGCAATGAAAAATACCGTCTTATTTTTTAAAAGAATCTTTCTTGAAGGAACAATTGTAAAAATGGAGTTCAGATTTTATTGCTTCTGTCAAAATATTAAATGCTACATTGAATTAAATTTTGGCAAATATGAAGCTTGTGGCACAAACAAGAAATAACTTTTATTATTCAGGGTACCTTGGGTGTGCTTTAATTTCTTAGATTTTATAATTCAAAGTTAATTCTGGCTGGAAGTTAAATAAGTAGAAGGTTTGCTGAGTCAAGGTGCTCTAAAAATCAATTATTTTCACAAAGACCACTTTTTACTCACTGATAGATCAGGGCAAAATATCTGCTGTGATCAACATGACAAGCAAATTGGAGGAGGTGGTGGCAAAGAAATAAGTGGAAAGGTATTTAAGGGGTTGAAGGTTTTAAGAAAGGAGATCAGAGAGATGGCACCAAAACCCAAGGAGGGTATAAAACAAAGTCCCTACTCATTCAAGAAAAAAATCAGAGCAGAAAAAAAATAATCATTTTTGGTATCTCAATCAAGCAGCACAGATCAGCTGCTACACTGAGAAGAAAAACAATTCTTGAACCTGCAGAAAATAAAGATATAACAGTAACGTAGCATCTTCCTGATGAAAAGTAGGCATGGATGTCCTTAACAATATAAACTGAGGTCCCTGTTAAGGTCACAGCATAGAAACTGAGGCAACAAAAGAGATCCAATGAGGCCTTGTCTGAGTTTCAGCTACATACCTAACATATATTTTTGTTCATATGATTCATCAGGAACATTTGCTTGCAAAGACTGCATAAGCTGCAGGAGAGCTGTGGTAACTGGAGAGAGCATCCTCCAACCTGGCTGCAGTTGGGCTTCCATCCAGCTGCAGGGCAGGCACGGGGGCAGCAGCACTAATGAGTACTTTGGCTACAAGATGGGGACCAGGAATTTGGGATACATAGATTCTGTTGTGAACACTACAGAGGAGTATTTGTATTTTAACCAGAGGGATCTTTCTTACTAAATTTATCTTGTACATTCAGTGTTTAAATAAAGCAAGGAGGGAATTATGCTGCATGAATGGCCACCTGACAGTTTTCCAGATACAATATAAACAGTCCTGAGAGGCTATTGGGGAAATATCTGAACTGACTAACTTCATCAGCACACATAGGATTTTGCTACAGAGAGGTCACAGGGCACATATTTAAGATACACAGTCATAAACACAAGGTGAAATATCAAAAATTGGACTTCAAGGAAAGAGTACAACATTTCCCAAGACAGGAAATTGCAGGAGAAAAATCAAATAAAATAGATTTTACAGAGAAAGAAATACACCATATATCACAATATATTTTTATATGACAGGCTTCAGCAGCTCCCAACAACTGGGTCACAGCCCCAATGTCTGCGGGCTGAAGCTATTGCATTATTATCAACTGAGATCCCTTTTGCATTAGTGTTGCACTAATACCACCAAACAGATTGTAATACATCATAATGTTGGAATTAACTAGTGTTTTTTGATAAGAAGCAAGTCACGTTCTATTATCAAGCATCACATCGTTTTAGTATTTTGGTGATATGTTCTGCTCTGTTACAATCTGCCAAAGAAAATAGTTTGCCTAGCTATAGAGCAAACAGAAAATGTGACTGAATAAGATGAAGATAAAAATGGATACAGAAATTAGCCCTGAAGTATTGTAGATTTCCCGAGGTCTTACTGAGAACTCGGAGACAGTTACATTTGGCTTAGAGAAAATGTAAATGTTCAAGTCCAAGTTTATTCTCAGAAAATGGTAGATCCCATTCAAGGAGCTTAAATAACAGCAAAAATATTTAAAGCAAGACCAAATATTATTTATTTGTGAGCCACACTTCACTTATCAGTGGAAGAACAGGTATGGTAAATAGATAGTATATTTTTATTTTAGTATAAATATGGAACACAGATAATAAGCATGGACCAAATATTTCATTTTAGCAGTTAGGTCATGAATGTCAGAGTTTGTCTACCTCAGAGATTAAACATTTATTTATTGATTGATCTGTTTTTGATGGTGAGTTAAGTGAGAGAGTAAGAATTTGGCTTGCATGTTTTCAAGGAGAGTTATGGTACACATTTAAGCACCCATTTGGTGCACTTGAAGTGGTTTCCTTTCCAAACAAAGGTTGAAGCCACGCAGCATGATGCTAGTGAGGGAGCATGATTTTATTGTGGACTAAGGTCTTCCACTACATAGCTCTCTATATTTTTATGGCACACACAACATTAGATTCTTGGCAGTCTGTTTCTTATTTGCTTTTGGTCTCTTCTCACTGATGACAGGTGACAGAATGAGGGGAAATGGCCTTAAGTTGCACCAGGGGAAGTTTAGGCTGGATATCAGGAAAAACTTCTTTACAGAAAGGGTTGTTAAGCACTGGAATAGGCTCCCAGGGAGGTGGTTGAGTCACCATCCCTGAATGTGTTTAAAAACCGTTTGGATGTGGTGCTCAGGGACATGATTTAGCGGAGGGTTGTTAGAGTTAGGATGGTATGGTTAAGTCCTGGTTGGACTCGATGATCTTTAAGATCTTTTCCAACCTACGCAATTCTATGATTCTATGATTCTATTTTATATCACTGATACTTGTTGAATCTGTTCTTTACTTGTCTATCAGTTATCAAATTATAGTCACATGAACTTTTCCACTATTATATCTCTATTTGTTAATTTTTGGTAGAATGCCTTAATAGCGGTGGATAATACTGAAAAGGACTGTTGAGTGTGCATTTAGTGGCTGTAATTGACAGAAACAATAAGTAAATTCCTCAGTGTGTAGGAACAATGTTGAAGCTGAAGATGTGAAAAATGATCTCCTCTAGAAAAGGCATACTTTTGTAGATAAGGGCAGCAAAATCTGTTTTATACCATTTAATGTATAATTAAGTCAGAGAAGATGTTTTATAAGCTCCTTCTCATGGCATATTTTCTGAAATTCTACTGTAATATTGTACTAAAGACAGTATATCCTATATAACAAAGACTTCTAAAGCTACCTAGACATTCTCCTTGTTCTGAGAAGGAAAACAAGCAAGTTGCAGTTTGTTTATCCAGAATGCACTTCTGGCAGGCTGTTTTCTGAGTCATAGTCACAGTAGCAAAACTGAAAGAAGGATGAGCAACATAACTGTAGCCATGGCTTCCAGACAAGGTTGTTCCAGGATAGCTGGTCAGAGACAGCTTGCAGTGATCTGGTGTGGTTATCTACTGCTAGCTGTATGACACTGAGAATTTCATAGAACCGGCTCTCTGTTTCTGGGGTCAGTGGGACTTTCTCTTCAGGGTCTCTGGAGAGATCAAAGAGCAGTGGGGGATCATGGTGTGTGATGAAACCTCCGTAGCAAAAGCAAACATGAGAGTCATAGCAACCACTGGAATCTTCAGGAGTGAAGTTTGGAGTGAAGAAAAAGACCTTCCAGACAGATTTACCTGCAGTTTCCAAATACAAAACAATCAATGATAAAAAGACCAACTGAAAATCCTCTCATCTTATGAAAATCTAATTTACATCACAATAAAGTCTCTATACAACCTTTGACAAAGAAGAACTGCAACATACTGAAAGAGAAAAATAAAATCAAGCAAAACATGGTGATTTTCATGCTACACAAACTTATGAAACATTGATGATCACTTCAGTCCCTTGGAAGAACTTGAATTAACTAAATTACAGAAGACTTAAAAGAACTTTGTTTTTAAGTAAACAATGCTAATAAATGTTAATATTTTCAAAGATACTGTACTGCCTTCTTCAAGATATATTAAAATGTACTTCTGCCATTTGACCATATCCAGACACCATTGAGCTATGAATGATTCTCATTTCACTAATAAAAATAATTTCATTTTTTATCTTTTTCTCCTTTCATCTCCTTGTGGTATTAACCCATAACACTCTACCACACGCTTACTTTGCAAACATGTTGAGACAGAGATTCTCATTTTATTAAATGTGATGACAGGAACTGCTATAACAGATCCTGTCTTAGGCTTCAAGATGCTTTTTCAAAAATATATAACTATTACAGTAGTTCAATTTCTAGGTAAGACATTGCTTTGTAAAGTGGGAACCAAACATCTTTCAGATAGGTAATTTTGACTTTGCTTAATACACTGTGTACAGACGCTGAACTGCCTGCACTAGAGTAACTTCATTCGGTGCTTTCACTGTTTAAGATAATAATTAATTTGTGTACTAAGAACAAGCAAATATTAGTCATTTCCTTCAAGAAACAATCTTGAACAGAAGACTGGAGAACATAAAAATGCTTAACAAGAAAGGAATAAACAAGAAATGGCTATTACTCTCCTCAAGCATCACAAAATAGATCAGGCAGACAGGAACAGGCAGGCATTTTAAAGGAAGCGCACAGTCCTCCCCAGCTGGGGAAGAATGTGCTTCCCCAGAAACAGACCAGGGAATAATGAGAGTCAAAATCTGCTTTTCATTCTTAATAAAAGTAGGATGCTAAACAGCTGAGATCTATGATGCCTGACTACCTACCCATCAGAGCATATACAGACACCAGAAATATACAATCATTAGTTATTTACTTTCCTTAATGCCCTATTGCTGAAACTTTTTTCAAAGAACCACACACAGAACCACAGAATCTTATGAACTGGAAGGGATCTCTGGAAAAAACTGAGTCCAACCCCCTGCTAAAGTAGATTCCCTACACAGGAAAACATCCAGGAGGGTTTTGATTATCTCCAGAGAAAAAGAATCCACAATGTCTGGGCAGCCTGTTCCTGTGCCCTATCACACTTGAAGTAAAAAGAATTTTGTTCTCATGTTCAGATAGAGCTTTCTGCGTTCCAGATTGTACCCACTGTCCCTTGTTCTGTTGCTGCACACCACTGAAAAGACCCTGGCCCCATCCTCATGTCTCCTGCCCATTAGAGATTTATAATTGTCTCAGCCTTCTCCAACCTTCTCCAGATTGGACAGCACCAGTTCTCTCATGTTTTCCTCATAAGAGATGTGTTCGTATCACATCTTTTATTTTAAATACTGGGGGAAAAACTCTTTGTGGTATTTTGCTGAATTTTTTTTAAGTCCACAGAAATTTTTTTACTCTAGTAACTCGTTAAATATTTATATGTGCAATGGTGGTTAATATTCATTAATCAAGTCACCCGTTCACCAGAATAGAAAGCACCTGAAGGTGTGTGAAGGGCAGAAATGAACTGGTACATCACATGCTGTAGCTACATCACACTGAATGTTTAAAGAAAGGTTTAAAGATATAAATGTTTCAGTGGATTAAAGAGACACAGACTGCAGTTCCAGTTCATAGCATGAATTTAAAAGAAAGTGAGTGACCTTAAGATTCTTTACAGCTTCTTCTATCCTGCGGCATTTTTCACATTGTAAGAGAATTTACCTTAAGGAACCAATTCAATGACAGAACATGGAGACTTCCAGTTCATTTAGTCTGCACTTAAATCAGGGTCAGAGGATGATGGTCATTATATGCGTTAGTCTAGGAGTATCCTCTGAATGCTGCTTGAGAGTCAGTACAAAGGAAGCAGCTCTAAAAGCAGAGAGCACCTTGCTGGCACAGACAATAAGGTGTGGCAGGCTTTAATAGGTACCAAAGGCTCTGGCTGTAACAGCAGCAATGGCTCAGTCATACTGGGGAGGAGGGACAGGACACGACTGGACAGGATGGGAGCATTTCTTCGACTCCTTTTCCAATAATATTTTGAAAGATTGATTTAGTATTTGAATTCTTTGTTGTTTCCCTACAATTAAAATTAAAAATAATAATAATCACAGAATCACAAAATTGCAGGTGTTGGAAGGGACCTCAAGAGATCATTGAGTCCAACCCCCCTGCTAAAGAAGTTACCCTACAATAGGTCGCACAGGTAGGCCTCCTGATGGGTCTTGAGTATCACCATAGAAGGAGTCTCCACTCCAGAGTATCCTCCAGAGTATCCTCTCTGGATAACCTGTTCCAGTGCTCCATCACCCCTACTGTAAAGAAGTTCTTCTGCATATTAGTACAGAACTTCCTAAGTTCAAGTTTTAGGTCATTATTCCTTGTCCTATCACTCCACACCACTGAGAAGAGCCTGGCCTCATCATTTCCCCTCCAACTCCCTTTAGATATATATAAACGTTAATCAGATCCCCCGTTCAGTTTTGTTTTCCTCAGACTGGACAGACCCAGGTTACTCAGTCTTTCCTCATATGGTAGATGCTCCAGGACCTTAATCATCTTTGTGGCCCTTTGCTGGACTGCTTCTAGGAGATCCCTGTCTTTTTTAATGTGAGGAGCCCAGAACTGGACACAGTATTCTAAACATGGCCTCACCGGGGCAGAGTAGAGGGGGAGAATCACCTCCCTTGACCTGCTGGCCACAGTCTCTTTAATGCACTGCAGGATATCATTGGCTTTCTTGGCCTCAAGGGCACACTGCTCATGGGGAACCTGTTGTCCAGGTCCTTCTCTGCAGAGCTCATCTACAGCAGGTCATCCCCTATCCTGAACTGATGCGTGCCGTTATTCCTCCCCAGGTGCAAGACTCTACACTCGCTCTTGATAAACCTCATCAGGTTCCTCACTGCTCAACTCTCCAGTCTGTCCAGGTTAACAATCTAACACTCTCCCTCAGACATCTTTGAACTTATGCACAGAACATTACCCAGAGCAGAAATATGTTTCTCATTTATTGAGATTTAAAATATATATTCTGGGAAGCTATGTGATTTTATACTAAGCATTTCTTCTGGCTCTTTAAAAGTGTTTGATTGTCAGGATGGGCAATGAAGAACAGAAAAGGCCAAAAGGCACTACTAATCAGTGCACTGCATCCTTTTGTAGGCCATGCAATATTTACTCCATTTGAGAATTCAGTTCAGAGCACTGTAACACTTTGACAGAAGGGTAGAAAAAATGCACATGAGAGCTCTGTGGTCAGGCTGTCTTACCATACCCCTATCTTTGATAGAATACTTCTACTGAATTACTTTGAAAACAAATTTTCTATCAACTCTTATGTTGTTGGACGCTGTATCACCAGGCCATTTCAAGGGCTTACACACAGCAATATAAATTTAAGGATTTGTGAATTATTGTAAGACATAACAATAGGTTCATATAGGTAAGTTCAAAGACATGGGAAAAAAACAGAAACATGGAAGTTGTACTATGATTTTTTTTCCCCTTACAGAATAAAGAATTCTTCAGGCTTGCCTATATCTAGAGCATCTGTCGTGTTGCAAAACACGCGTGTGATTGGAGACAGACACATGTTGACACCATATCATGTCTGAATTACACTGCTAGTTCTTTGAAGAGCTGATGGTTTTCAGCTATGGTGCTATGTAACATCATGCTTATATTGTGCAAAACACAGCCTTGGCAGAGCAAGTACAATTGTACAATGGTACAATGATCATCTATTGTACTGTGTGCTTCAGAAGACCTGGAACTTCATGAGGTGCTGGAAAAACACCAGTGCAGAGTTTAACTACTCATTGCCTAAGCATTATAAAAGCTAAAGCATACCTGTAAGTGTCTGTGTCTGTGGAGAAGCCAGTGTAATATACTAGGAGACATAAAGAGCTGTTGGACTTCTAATCTGTAAAGCTGATGAGCTGTATAAGGATCTTAAAAATTGAGAGTTCTCTCTCACTTTCTCTCAGCTGATATAAAATCTCATTTTGTCAGAGGGCTAGCTACAAGGCTCGAATTAATCTCTCAATAATTAACAATACTTTTGTTCTTCAAACCGTCTGGACTCTCTTATTATTTAAAGATAACCATATCTCTCTTCTTCACTGAGCCTAGTTGTAAAATTGTCAGGGTTCCCTCACAGTCAGTATAACGGAGTCCTTCCAAAACACAGAAGGCAAGCTAGATGTCTGGAGCATCCTTTGAGATCCTTTCCCAGAGCATCACAGCTTCTTTATTCAGCATCCATTTTTCTGCTCAATGAATTGCACAAAGGTTTCACTTGCTCAGTCCTCAAAATACCACTTTCCTTTGCACATGTAAAAAAGCAAAAGTCACAGAAGGTGCACTTACAAATAGTCTTAAGTTAAAATAGGTTGCAATTAGATTGCACAAATCTGCTATGAACGTAATTGCTAAGAATTTGACCTCCTTAACAGACTTCTCTTCAGTTTTATTATCCTACACCTATTTATTCTCTCATAATCACACAGACAACCAGAACTCCAATAGACAGGTAGAGGCCAGAAGGGTAAATAAAAATAACTCAGTAAAATATATTAATATTTCCAAGATGATGTGACACACTGGATATGGATGTCATTTCTGTAATACTAGCACTGTTCCTAGTTATTAATGGCTATATCCTATTTTCTGATAAAGACTTGAAATGAACAGGAGCTGTGTTATTGTCTGGACCTTATTTTTACTGTATTTAATCTACAATGGGTAGATCTGGGCTTTCCTTTGCTCATATTATTTTGTTTCTTCTTTTGGTAGAAGAACAAGTTAAACAAGTATGTTCTTCATTGCAAATTGATGAGCTGGTCTCTCCTTGAGTTAAGACTCACTTCAGCATAACCCTTTGGGCATAGCACTACATACAAACGCAAAATGCACACAGTCTTTTCCTGTATTTCAAGTGAGCTCTGTAGCCAAGGTATGCTCTCACATTCTAACTAAAGCCAGCTCTTCAACTTTTCTACAGAGTAGCAGATTAAAGTTCAAATTTAGTTGAAAATATTCTTCAGACAACTGTTGTTATTGCTGGATTGACTCCTTTCTTCCTGCTTCCTATATCATCGGAGTAATTTAGAAGTTCTGTGTTCTCTACTTATCTTATATAAAGTAGATATCACATATATGTATGTACTCTACTCTTCAAAAATTTAACAATTTAGAAAAGGTTTTGGTTGTTGAGTTTTTGTAGAACTATATATGTCATATGGAGAATACTATATGGTTACTACAAAAAAACATATATATTATTTTTATGAATATGTACATTCCTCGAACAGCTAATAAAAATGTTATTTGAGTTCATAAGTTTTTAACTTTACTCTTTCAGTCAAAATTTGTATTATTTAGACACATTTATCTGGACATCTCTAGGATGCTATATTGTTACATCAGTCAAAAGACAACACATTATATCGCAGTGTAGGTGGAAAATAACTGAGTGATATTCGAAGACATAATGTTAGTTTACGAGAATGGGTTATTGCTAGAAGAGGCTTGCATGAATAACTGTGCAGAATTAGAGTACCTGAGCTAAAAAACATGAAATGGGAAACAACAGTGAGCTGGAGAGCAACTGCAGTGGAATGAGAAGGTTCCACTGAAATCTATTCATGAGTCAAGATAATCTGCTAAATGGTAGGAGCTGACAAAGAACTATCTTCCTGAACTCTTCATTACCAAAAAGAATGACCACTCATTTATACACACACACACAAATGGGTATAGAAACTATGTTTCTAAAATCAGAAGTGCCAATGCATTGTTATGTCTCCTAGTTGGAAGTTACAGCTAACAGGAACATGGAAGAATACATTTTGTCCAGGAAAAAAAAAAATCACTTTGAGTAATCTGATGCATGTAATCCAGACAATTGCTAAAGATTTGGCTGAAAAGTCTATTCACTTGTTGAATTGTCCATGTGATTTTCAGTTCATTTAAAGAGCAGTCAATATCATTCTGAAGACAGAAGATACTGTTGGCACAAACAAAATTACTGGTAATTTACCACCTATTTCTTAATGCTTTTCATGTACCAGTTTTCCACTGGAATTAGAAAGAGATACAGTTAATAAACAGGAGAGCAACACACTTAAGAACACACTTAGCATAGCCAGTTTGCTAAGGATGACAAAAATGAAAGAGAAATCTATTTAGAATCATATTTTGTCTTTTGTCCTTTCTGTCCTTTAAAAATTGAGGACAATAATTCCTATATGACATAAAGTGGATGCAATCATCCTGAGTGAAGTGAACAGGTATGCAAGATTCATACAGTTATTTTCCAGATATTGAGGCAAACATACAAGACAAAGATGCAAAGACAACTCAAAGCAACTACTGCAAATATTTTCAGACAAGTTTAAAATTGTTTGCAGAGAAGGACTGGAGTTCCCTGATGGACAGCATGGTGACCACGTGCCAGCAGTGTGTCCATGTGCCCAAGAAGGCCAATGGTATCCTGGGGTGCATTAAAAACAGCATGGCCAGCAGGGCAAGGGAGGTGATCCTCCCTCTCTACTCTGCCCTAGTGAGGCTATATCTGGAATTCTTTTTTCAGTTCTAGGCTCCTCAGTTCAAAAAAGACAGGGAAATTCTATAGGGAGTCCAGCAGAGAGCCACAAAGATGATTAGGGGCCTGGAACACCTACCCTATGAGGAAAGTCTCAGAGACCTGGGACTGTTCAGCCTGGAGATTAGAAGACTGAGGGAGGCTCTTATCAGTGTTTATAAATATCTAAAAGGCAGTTGTTGTGAGGATGAGGCCAGGCTCTTTTCAACAGTGCCCAGTGACAGGGCAAGGGGCAATGGGCACAAAATGGAATGCAAGAAATTCCATTTGAATATGAGGAAAAACTTGTTTACTGTGTGAGTGATAGAGCACTGGAACAGGCTGCTGCCCAGAGAGGTTGAGGATTCTCTTTCTCTGGAGATATTTAAAACCCAGCTGGACACTTTCCTTTGCAATCTACTGTAGGGAATCTGCTTTACCAGTGGGGTTGGAGTAGAAGATCCATAAAAGTCCCTTCCAACCCCTACAATTCTGCCACTCTGTGAACCAAGGTCATCTCCAAGAATTTGTCCATAAATGTCTCTTTCCAGACATTTTTTCAAAATTTGAGCATTAAAACAAATTTTGATACACAGAATGGTAATGAGATATTCAAAACTAATTATCTGAAAATTGATAGTGAATTTAACCTTTAAATACAAAGAAGTAAGTGTACAAACAAAGACAGAATTATGCAAAGTAATAATAAAAGTGATAAGCAGTCATTCTGCAAATTCAGTAGCCTGGAATTGTGTACACTGCCAAAGAATACTGAATATAATTTGGTTTATTTTAAAAATTTCAGGACAAATGTGAATTCAGGAAAATTTCCTTACATGTGACTCAGGTAGTTTAATATGAATACTTTTAGAAATCACTGAGATACTTAGAAAATCTGAAAGAATTATTTTGATTTCCAAAATTGAATCATTTGAATATAAATGATGACAGCAAAGGGGCTTCTTTTGTTAGACTCAAAAATGGAGTTAAAAAAAATTGCTTCTAATGTGATACTATAAATTCAGTATCAGTCCAAAATGAAAAAATGAAGAAAGGAAAGAAGAAGGAAAGGAAGGAAGAAAGAAAGAGAGAAAGAGAGAGAGAGGGAAAAAAAGAAAGGAAAGAAAAAACCCAAATTTGATTCTTCTGATTTTATCGGAAAGAAATCTTAGAAAAAAATATGCATGTACTAAGCAATTAGAACTACAAAAAAGGATGTTATCTGATATCTTGGCAGTGTGCTAATACACAATGCTGCAGTTGGAAGTCGAGTTATGAGGGGAAAAGTTTAAATTTGTTTCACTAAGGTTGTTACGAGCCGTTTCTTCCAAACCAATACTTCATAGGAATGGAAAACAGAAGCTTACTGAAGGTTTGCGATGCAGAATGATATGATTAATGTACAATAAATACAGTTGAACCCCTTCCTCCCCAAAATACTGAATTAAACATAGACTCTAAAAGGATATATCATAGAGTGTTATTTTAAAGACAACCAGCAAGAACTCTCATATACATTTATTCCTAAGAAAATTTCTAGAAGTTGTCTACTATCTATTTTCAAGTGGACATATTCAAGGTTAAGGTTTTTCAGAGAAATTCAGCAGTCTGCCAGTATGCACATTTATCCAAAAATCAAACCTCATTTCGCAGTTCTCCAGCCAGCATGAATACTTGAGTTTGAATAGAAGACTAGTTTTAGGAAAGCAATGGGAATATTTTCTTGTCCTTAGCGGTATGGAATATGGACACAGAGAGCTTCAGCTACTCTCCAGCTGACAGTAAGTGATGGAAAAGGGAAACAACTTTGACACTTTCCTACTTTCCAGATTAAGGAAGGCAGGCATAATGAAAAACAATCTTCACACTTCTGAGGTGCTATAATGTGCTAAAATCTCCTTCTCACCAAAAAAAAGATCAGAGAAGAATCTCCTGGGGCTGTAAATGGAATGAATTCAGTTTAATTGCACTTCATATAGAACTTAAGTGAAGAGAGCACAGAATTATTTTGAAGACAGGTTACTTCAGCTCTATCATTCAATTAATGTAAAATCATTCTGGAGAGTGAACTTTGCTCAGTCATGCATGAAGAAATCCAAATAATCGAAGTTTGTAATTTTGAGGGTTTTTTTTTCATAAGGAGGGGTTCACTGGTTTAATGTCCAGAAAGCTTGGCTTATGCTTTCCATTCTGAAGCTGTTCCTGCCCCTTAGTTTGCAAACCAAGTGAGGTTTTTTTCCCTTAGGAAATAAAAAAAGAGAGAAAAAAAAGAATAGCTCATTTTTAGCTTTACTCCTGCTTTAGTTAATCCTTTTAAAACAGTTCTATTCACATCAATCCTATCTAACACTACTTCCAACACAATTTGAAATATTTTGTTTCAGATACTGTATTTCCCCAACATTCCTTAATTCCTTTGTCTCTTGTGACTTTAGTCAACACTCAGTTCAAGCTTTCACACTTCAACACGTGCTGTGAAGAAACTGTAATGTTTTAAAATATTAGGAACTTCATAAACTTCATGCAAAAACAAACAAAAAATATACAAGCAGGTCCAAAAGTAATTCTGATTAAACACTAGCTAAAGACCTGGTGCAAAAAGCACACCTTTCTTAGTTGGGAAGGTCTCTGTTTCATTCCATCTTCATCAAATAGCTAGGATTTTATGCTTATGTTCTTATTATGAATACGAATAAATATTAAATATAATTTTTTTTTAAGACAGAATCTAATTAATTTTTCCACATTATTTGTCTCTCTTTGCTACAGTAAGTAGGAAAAAGAGCACTCCATGTCCCAGTGTATGAATAGTTCTACTGGATAGCTTCACAGTAATTCTGCTGCCATACATAAACACTGAAATATTACTGTTGGAAAAGATCACTAAAACCATCTAGTTCTACCATCACACAGCGAACTGAGACAAGAAAATAGTGTAAAGGCTTTGTCATATTTGTCAAGGAAAACATTTTTCTACCAAAAATATTGGTATCAGAAATGTGTACCTGATGATTAGGTCAATTTTCTTTAGCTTGATATATACAGCTTTGTGTTTTCTGTTCAAGCTAGAAATGCTCTTTTTTCTTTCAGGCATTATTTCACACTTACCAAGCAATATGCCCATACTGTGTCACCCAATTCAGCTGCACCTGTTATGATGTAAGCTTCAAGACAGCAAATTAAAATGGTTAATCCAGTAGTTTAGGTAAATGACACTTGATGCTTGTTAGGCTTCTTCCAGATATTGTGGTTGATGCACTGAAAACAAACTAGGGATGTGGGAGAGCACTGTTAGGGGACTAAAAGCGGGACTTCTAGAGGTTTTCCTTGATTTTGGTGCTCCATGAAACAGACAAGATCATATGGAGAAAAAAAACAACAAATGAGGAGTAAAGATGATGCTTACAAAGCAAGTTTGGAAGTAGGGGAGAAAAAGTAACTTCAATAATCAATGAGAAAGGACCAGAATGACCTTCATTAAGAAACAGTAAGTGATTCAGATGTTTGATACAATGCAAAAATTAAAAAAAAAAAAAAATAAAAAAAAAAAAAAAAAAAAAGAAAAAAAAAAAAAAACAAAAAAAAAAAAAAAAAATAAAATAAAAAAAAAAAAAAAAAAAAAAAAAAAAAAAAAAAAAAAAAAAAAAAAAAAAAAAAAAAAAAAAACAACAGCTTGTAAGAAAAGAAAGATTTCTCTAGAGAGAATAGTGGAAATGAATGGACTTGCAAAACTAAAAGACAGAAAAGGTAAATGACAGAAAAATTCTTGTGAAGGTCAGAGTTTATTATAGTTTCTACAGCTTCAGAAAGAAAAGACACATACAAGCATCTATTAAGAGAATCAAAAAGAGATTCACTCTAAGTGAAGCTAGAAGCACAGAAATAGGGAGGGAAAGTGAAATGAAGTGATGGGGAAAGGATGAATACAGAGTAAAAGGACACAGCTCAGAGAGAAGAAAAAGGTTACACTTGGTCCAACAAAAATGTGGTTTAAGTGAGCTGAAGACTCACGTGTTATCCCTAAATGGAAAGTGTATTTCTCCCACAGCTTCACTATTTCAAAGTAGTACTTGATGCTTTTGAAATCCTTCATGGGCTTGTGTAGATAAACTAGTCAAGAACTGGAGTAGATCCACATTATGCTGACGCTTCAATTTTTTTCATGGATGGTGACCCTCAAAAACAGAAAAGTGGTCTGCAGTACTTGCCTTCTGTTGAAAAAATCTCAAGCAAATACTTTGCTGTAGACTATAGCATGTGAATGTGTAAGCATCAGCAAAAAATATGCCCCTGTATCTATGGAAACTTCTTACCTACTGCTACAAGTTTCTGTATGATTTCTCTAATAGATTACATTGCCACTGCATGTTGCCATTAAGATAAAAGCTGATGACAAAGAATGAGGTTTAATGAGTCTTACTGAGGCATATAAAGTGATAGTGGGGAAGGACCCTTATGCCTCCACAGTAAGAGCTGCCCCAATCAGCAACAGCAATTACTTGTAACAAATAAAAAACACCTCTCAGAGAGTTGATGCTAATAGCTGAAGTAAATGACTATTTTAGCTCTGTGTTAAAAGGAAAATTAAACATGAGATGTAAGTGGTACTTTCTTAATTGGACTTTAAAGAGCTTTATGCCAGTGTAACTCAAACCAGGATCTGTATCTAATCCTAGCTTTTCTTCTCTGACTATTCTTGTCAGATCTTTCAGGACATTGATGCATGGATAAAATAATATTCAGTTATAGAAAATCAATTCACCCCTTGTATTTTACTACACAGTCTAAACTGTCTACCTTATTTATTGCACATTTGTAGGCAGGCTCTTATCTGAACCTCTGCTGATTTAAAAGAAAAATGAAACTAATTACATTACACGATCTTAAAATTCCCAATTAACTTTAAAAGACAGACAGTGTCATTCTTGACATTTGGAAAAACATTCATTTCTTTCACATTGTAAAAAAGGTGGCAAGACATTTTTTTACATTTAAGGCACTCAATAGGATTTACTGCTCAGCACTCTACTGCTATTTATTATGTAATTTGATAATCTGGTCATCTGACCTAATTCTGGATTTCTGAAATATGTTCGTTTTTATGAAAGCTAGATGCTACTGTTCATTGATCTGCTTTTTATCTTTGTTAGAATTCTATGTTTGGGCGAGAATAATTCTGCTTATTTCTCTTTTAAAGATAACAGTTAGATCAGATTAGCTCAGATGTAAAAGCTTACACCTGCCTGTTGTTAGCACCACCCTTGGAATTTGCTAAAAACCTGAGATGCTAGAACCCTGAGAACTCTAGTATGCCTTACCAGTCCTGACCAACCCTATGTTGGAACCCCATCCACACACTCTGTCCATGGGCCAGGATTCCCATTTCATCTTAGCCCAAGGTCATCAGTATTGCCGTATAAGTGCCACTCCTTACCCCATCTCTGGACTGCCTGAGGTTGTAGCCTTTTTTCCACCTATGTCTTCATTCTTCTCTCTTCCTGCTTCTGACTGGACTGTATGAGTAGGCCTTAAATCTGAATCACCAGTTCACCTAGTTAGGGGTTACTGATGGACCCTGTTATTAGCACTCAGCTCTGCTCATTCTGCTTGGGTGCTGCCAGTGAGGCTACTTCCAAGGCTAGGGTCACTTGTAGTTCTTGACTTTATGAAGCTCCAGTTGCTCCCTGATAAGAGATGACCAACCTTGATCCATGGTCATCCATAATACAATTACCTCTAAGTCATCATTCTTCAATGAACTACTTTCTTGCAAAATACTTTGTTTCCCTTATCATAACTAATGATGCTTTTAAAAAGAGATGGTTAATTTTCTTTTTTTTTCCAATTCTTTATATAGCTATTGCCTAGTGCTCTTACGACTTGAATACAAAACTAGGCCTTTGCTCCATAACTGCTTCTTTGTTATGAAAAAAATAACCAGACAGAAATCAAAGATACTGAATGGATTTGCTTTCATAAACATCATAGATGTTTCTGTGAAAAGCATTTGTGTTACATTCTTTCTACTGTAGTCACTTTCAGAGTAAGACGCCGCCACAAGTTAGAGAATCAAACTTTCTATCTCTCCAGTGTTCTCTAGCCCATCTTCAATTTAACTTGTCAGCCAATACCTATTTACAAGGTGCTGCTGCTTATGAAAGACCCAAAAGTATTCATAGATTGTGAATCTCCTCCTCTCAAGTATGTTTAAAGTCTCTATATTTAACTGAGGTAGCCAGAAAATACAGATGGAAGTTTGCAGACTTTTTTCTTTAAAACAAACAAAAATACCCACAAAACTTTCTTCTTTATAAACATAATTTGTTTTTGTTTTATTTTAATGTCTTACTCATCCATAAGAATCATTGAATAACCTCTGAAGTAGTCAGTAGCTAAAGTACATCTGAATTGACTGCTTATGTGATGTTCATATCTTTCTTACATTAATATATGCATTTTCTCTGTTCCAGTTGTAGCAAATAAGAACAAAAGCTCATTTCAGATATTTCAAATGAATTTTCTTTTTGTCATCTAATTCATTCCCCTGCCACTTCATGATTGTTCCCTACAATGTATTTTTAGTGCTTTCTTGATAGATGTTTTCTTCTATTCTAACTTTTGTGCTACTATAATTCATTTCCTTTATTGCTGAAGACAAAGACATTTTATTGGCACATTCCTTTCACTTAGTGTTTTATCTAGCAACTTTTTCAAATACATATTTTTCACAAACTTTTGCTATAGTTTAAACAAAGATTTTGGTGCGTTTGTTCATTTGGATTGCCCCATTCTTCATTGCATTGTCAGTTCTGAATTTCATTTCCATGCCATTTTTAGAGTTCTGGTCTTCTGAAGTGAATACCAAAATTCCTATGAATTTACTGAGAGGATAATTTTACCTTGTTTGCCTTCAGTTCAACAAAGTATTTGTATTTTAGTTTAAAACTCAAATACTAATCTCATGCTTAAATTAAGCAGAGCACAATGTAATCTGTGACCGAAGCTACTTGTGTGCTCAGCTAATTATTTAAGAAAGGATGTACTAATGTTCTTCAACTCCTATTAAATTTTATTTATTTATTATTTACATTATATACTACCCAGCATGTCCTGGTAACTCCAGGTGTTTTTTAAACTATCTGGTGCATGAACCATATCTCAACAAAGCCTTTCTTGGGCCCACTGAAGAGATTCAGCAGCATAGAATAGTCCTATACATAACGAGAGTGCTCAGCTGAGATGTAATCAACACTGGAGTGAATTAATCTCAAACCAGAAAATAAGCAGTAAGAGACTTGGGAAGCTCCAGCCATTATCTTTCATACTATATATCTCCTTAGAATTTTATGTGTAAAAAGACAAAATTGCTATGATTTCAGGGAGTGTCTGATTTCCATCCTAAAAATGACTACAGTTCAGTTCCTAGCTTAAAACTTTTAGCCTATCACTTTCATGGGTCACAAAGGATTTCCCTTTTTTTCCCCTTGTAAAATGAATTCTGGTTACTTTTTCTTCCAATCTCTAAAACTAGGTTGTAGGAGGATTAGGTACCACTGCTGCCAGTGGTGTTTCTTCTCTTTGTGTTGCTCTTCTATTTTTAACTAACAGTTATTCATTGTAATAATTCTAGTTTAGCTCAGAGTATTTTAGAAGACTGCACTTATGTAACAAATTTAATCCAACATTTATTATTAGTTATTGCAACACTATGAAGTCTGGGCTTTTTGTACAAGACAGTTACAAAGTTGAGTTAAACAAAGACAGCCACATACTTGACCGAGAAATCCTTTTTATCTTCTTTTTACTCATAGGATATGCTCCAACAGATTATGGCTTAGGTTAATGGCCTTATCCCCTTGTTTTAGGAATATAAATAAATAGAATAAATAACAGCTTGCTGTCTAAAGTCATTCAGTTACACACTGTACTTCCTCCAGACAACTGAAAATGCTTTTGGTGTTACATGGCAAGATATAAATTTTATATTTGCCCTCCCTTCCCACTGTAGTTAAGAGTGATGACAGCACTCAAAGGATATTGTGAAATACAAACATCTACATACTAGTAGTTATTTTTTGCATTTTGAAGCTTACAAACAATTTTTATCCATAGCTCTGCAGACTCAGTCTGCATCTCTCAATTTAGCTGAGTTCTTTGCCAAAATACTCTCTAAAGATCTGTGACAATAGTAAGGATAATATATTTTCCTATTGTGTTCACTTGCCGCGAAGTCAGCAAGGATGGGTGTCCAGCGCGCAGGGAAGCATGACAAACTCAATATGAGTGGTAAAAGCTTCACTTTATTCTAAACAGAGCAATCCATTTATAAGGAAGAGAGTATACTTGGCATTGCCCGATTGGCTACATATCTTATTGACATTAATCTGATTGGTTATTAACGCTTATTGCTACATCAGCTACTCATATTTACAGCAGAGGGTGGGGGGTGTATACATTCCAGCTTACCAAGTTCCTGAATCGTGCAAGCACTAATTCCCTGTCTTGCATCTGTCTTGAAAGACACTGTGGCTTCAAGGCCACAGTGACCCTTATCTGCACTCCCCCACTACCCTGTTCTTTACTTACAGTATTTTTCCAGCATGATGCCTTCTGTGCTGCCGCAGAGATTTTGCTCGTACAGCGAGTCATGGCTGCCTTGCTCCTTCAGCCATTCCTCCACATTCACTATAGTGTCTCCTTCTTCTATGCTATTCTCCAAAAGAGAACCAGCAGATAGTGACAACAACCTCAATAAAGTGACTAATTAAAATAAAGAGATTCAGGCAATGTTTACATAGTTGTTGAAATTTTTCTTATATTTCCAAAGATGCTTCTAATGGGCTGGCAATCATGATAAACAGAGAATCATAGAATCGCCAAGGTTGGAAAAGAAGTCCGAGATTATCTAGTTCACAGGCCCAAGCTTAAACTCTATTTCTTTGCCAATACTTAGTATTCTAACCCAAGATCTTGGCACTTAGGGCATGGAGACATAGAAAGGAGTCTGTATTTCACTTAGGATTAGACCAATCAAACTACATTCAAAAGGAAATCAGGCCAGGCACATAGACTTCGTAACCAATTTCCCTATCACTCAAATCCTCACCTTCACTTTGAAGGCTTTCTCTGTCTTGCTGATTCTCATAAGTTTGTCTGATTTTAACTTCTGAATTTTGGACCACTACTTTCTTCCTATCTATCATAAAAAGACCCTAAAACTAAATGTAAAGTAGAATGTTGGCTTCTACAACTGACTTCCCAAGTGTATATCAAATTTTATCAGAAGAGAAGATGCCCTGTACAGACATGTTACACAGCCATGTAGACCTTTGGATCACCGAAGAACACAGATGCTTTAAGCCCTCCTAAATGTATTCCTCTCTCTGCCTGAGAGCAGACATAGTGTGCTCTCATGCATCTTGTCAGAATACATAGCAATTGAAATACAAAATTTAACCAAAGGGTGAGTATATATCTGAGGTCAATGAATCCACAAACTGAACAAAATTCTTGAAATCTGTTAGGACAGACAAAGAACAATTGTTGTGGGCAATTTTTCTTGTATGTCTAGGCAAAGACTACGTTGACTGTTGTTAGCTCTTTCTTGCAATGGCCATAAACCTTCTCCATGAATGGAATACTGACTTGTACACAGATTTACAATATGCTTTACAACATGAAGAATTACTTGGTGGAGAATATTCAGGCAGTTGTGCATGTACATACTGCTCTTATTAGTTCTAATCATTTGCCAGATCCTAAATTCAAGGAATACTTACCAATGGAATAATCCTTTCCTGCATTCAAATAATTACTTTTCCCACTTCACTATGACACAATTTGTTAACTTTTTCAAGTTTAACCTATGCTAAGGAGACACAGAAGTATTGCTTTTGCGTATTTCCTGTCTTCAAATGTGAACACTTATAACTGGATTAACTTCTTTGAAAGCTCATATTCAAAAATACTTTGTGAAATATGAGTAACAGAATTTATTTTACCTGCCATTACTAATGTTCAAATTTATTCTCAGAATTTAGCTCTACTTCTTTTTTTTTTTTCTTTTCTTTTTTTCCCAAATATCAGTATGCTGTAAAACTGTTTAAAAGCACAGACAGAAATTAAAACACTTCCTATCTAGACACCTGAAATGCTTTGGTATATGAATGTGAGGGAGGACGGAAAAAGGCTTTTGATAATTATCAGGAACTACAGGCAGTGTAAAATCTGTTTCACATCAAATTCCAAAATCTAGTCAAAGCATTTTTCAGTACCTTTTCTTGATCATTTCAGACTCCTTGTAAACATCTGCATGGTGTTCTAGGTCAGCTTTTTGTTCCTTCTATATGGTCTTGGTGTTTTGAGCTACTTGGTATTTTTGACATCACCAGAACTTCTAAATGATCTAGCAGTTCTCCTAAGGCAGGCCTGAATGAACAGAAGCAGAAGAACAAACAACCTGTATTTTTGCAGTTCTCAGTTTCTGTTCTATCCACTGACAAATTATACTTCATAGAATCATAGAATCACTCAGGTTGGAAAAGACCTTAAAGATCATTGAGTCCAATCACGACCTAACCAAACTACCCTAACAACCCTCCGCTAAATCATGTCCCTGAGCGCCACATCCAAACGGTTTTTAAACACATCCAGGGATGGTGACTCAACCACCTCACTGGGGAGCCTATTCCAGTGCTTAACAGCCCTTTATGAAAAGAAATGTTTCCTGATATCTAACCTAAACTTACCCTGGCACAACTTGAGGCCATTTCCCCTCGTCCTGTCACCTGTCACCAACCCCGCTCTCGCTGTAAGCACCTTTCAGATACCGGAAGAGAGCAATAAGGTCTCCCCTCAGCCTCCTCTTCCCCAGACTAAATAGCCTCAGTTCCTTCAGTCTCTCCTCATAGGGCATGTTCACCAAGCCCTCCACAAGCCCTGCTGCCCTTCTTTGGACCTACTTCAACACCTCAATGTCCTTTCCGTACTGAGGTGCCCAAAACTGAACACAGTACTTGAGGTGAGGCCTCACCAATGTCGAGTACAGGGGCAGGATGACTTCCCTAGTCCTGCTCATCACGCCATTCCTGATACAAGCCAGGATGCCATTGGCCTTCTTGGCCATCTGGGCACACTGCTGGCTCATATTCAGCCGACTGTCCATCAGTACACCAAGATGTACTTCCATCAGGCAGCTTTCCAGCCACTCCTCCCCAAGCCTGTTGGGTTGCCTGGGGTTGTTGTGACCAAAATGCAGGACCTGACACTTGGCCCTATTGAAACTCATACAGTTAACCTTGGCCCATCAATCCAGTCTATCCGCTCCCCTCAGGCAGATCAACACTCCCTCCCAACTTAGTGTTATCTGCAAACTTACTGAGGGTGCACTCAATCCCCTCATCAAGATCGTTAATAAAGATGTTAAATAGAAGCGGCTCCAGTATCGAGTCCTGGGGGACACTTCCATTTACCATGAAACTAAACTTGGACATTTGTGTTCAGGAATTATTCTTGTGCTAAGATAAACCTATTAATACATTTAATGTATTATGTATCCCCTAATTCTTTGAGACCAAATACGAATTTCTGAAATCAACAGGAATATCATTGTTTGTACTGAGACATGAGACTTTCACAAGCTGATGACATTTATAGTAATTCCTTGTTCTTTTGGCTTTCTGAGGTACTAATGAGGACTTACATTCAGAAAGTACCTACACTTAAATAGTGCACATTATCCACAGGCACACATTGACCACCAGCATAATATTGTCCACATGCACCTACTCTCTGAGCATTCACTGTTTTTATCTGTAAATATTTTTTCTGTGCTTCATAGCATGGTCTTTTCTAACTTACTGAGAATTCATCCAACTCTTGACAGTCAGGTTTCCAGGGAATTTCTCCAGTAAACCAATACTTTGCTTACTTTTCTAGGTGTAATAGCATGGCAGAGGCTGTGGCATGCAGGATACTTTACGTGGATTGTTCATGCAAAAACTGCTACCCTTGAAGAGCATTGCTTAAGATGACAAACACCATCTGAATCTGATTTTTAGATTAGGATGAATGTGAGCTATGTTCTGAACATAACAAACAGAATGCTGCAGACTCAAATGCAACACTGAATGGAAGATATTTTTAGAAGTGAAATGCTCTAGAAATTGTTTAAGGACCACGTTTTATCTTATTTAGTAAGACAAAATTCATTTTTGAAATATGAAGCACATTTTTAGCTGCTCTTACGAACTTGTTATTATATGTATTTGTTTTTACTCCCATTAACCATCTGAATATCAAAAAAAAACTTTCAGACAAGTACTCTAACTCAGACCTTTTTTCTTATTGAAGTATTAGCTGTAAAGTATACAGAAAAAAAATCTGTAAGATCCTTCCATTTTTTTCTTTTTACTGTCATAAGTGCATGACACAGTATCTGACAGGAGGCCATTCATGCTGAAGTTTAAATAATACTGAATTAGCTACTTTAAATGCTTTTGCCTTTTTATGATCACTGAAACCTGTCAACCTTTCTCTGTTCACTAAGAACATTACTAATTTAGGTCAGAATATCTTTGAATTGATAGACAAGTATGCTGTGGTTGCTATTTTTGTATGATGAAAGCAGTATTATATGATCACTGAAAGAAGGTCTGTGTGTATAACATTTGTGTCAAAGGACATTTAACATGGTCTTACGCTGGTGGAATGACTCTCTCAGACAAAACTGTTCTTGCATCTATTTTACTATTTTACTATTTACTTTACTGAAGAAGTCTATTCTAAATAGAAAGCAAAAATCTTGTGACAATAGGAAAATCTTCTCTCCCTTATTTCTCATCATATCAAAGCATTTATTATCTGAGAAAAGGTAAGAAGTTGTTATGACAAGATTTGATTTAAAAAAGAAAGATATTTCATTGTAAGACAACAAAATGTTTCTTTGATGACAGTTATGGTCACATGGTATTATTATCTCTCCTTCTAAAGGTGCTGTGCAAAAGAAGATGGTCATTTCCTGGATCAATTTTCTATTAAGTTTATCTTCTTTTGTATTGTTCAGCAACGACAGCAAGAAACGATAACCATTGGCATTCTTGCAGACAATGTGAATCTTTACTAATCTGCACCAGTGTCCTTTGTTCACCACAAAGCAAGCAAGCAAAAGAACAGGAAACACCTATGCAAGGGTATAGGTTCTGCAAATGGATATGACAACCACCTGACTGTTTGTATGACGAAAACCTGTCTGTCTACTTATGAAACTATGTAACATTCATTCATGGTACATCAAGGAACACAAAGAACAAATTACTTTCTTATTACTTTGAAATTAATGAGTTAGAGGTAGGAAACCTACTTATGAGGCTTCAGTAAATGTATAAATTGCAAATTCTTTATTATATTAGAGGGTAGAACAATAAGTAATATATTACAAATAACAAATATTTGGAGATAGAATAATAGAATCATAGACTATACCACGTTGGAAGGTAACAATGAAGATCATTGTGTCCAACCTGTGTCCCCACACAGGACCACTCAAAATTCAAACCCTGTGTCTGAGAGCATTGACTAAACGGTTCTTGAATTCCAGCAGACTTGGTGCCATGACCACTGCTCTGGGGAGCTTGTTTCTGTGTCTGACCACCCTTTGGTGAAGAACCTTTTCCTAATCCCCAACCTGAACCTTCCCTCACACAGATCCATCCCATTGTTCTCTTGGGTCCTATCACTGCCACCAGAGAGTACTGTGTGGATAACTTGTGAAAGGCTCTCTTTCTTAAATGCTCAAGGAGGGCCAAACAAGAAAGTGGCAGATTTTTTAAACAGAAGTATATTGACACCATTTTTAATCCAAAATCTTTCATTTACAAACTAATGCATTTCCACTTGCTGCAGACAACTATTAGCTTCATCTACCTACTCCTGTACTGAGAATTTGATAGCAGAAATAAGATTTTCAAATTTGTTCTACGGAACATCACAGTATTTCTCAGTTTTCAGTATCCGCCCAGACTCTGTCTTCTGAATTCTCTCTAATCACAGAATCACAGAATCACAGAATTGTAAGGGTTGGAAGGGACCTCTAGAGGTCATTGAGTCCAACCCCCCAAATGTCAATATTGTGTTCACAAATGGGCATTCTTTAAGCATATGAATTCAGTCCACTATTTTTAGTTATTAAGACTCAATATGATATTAATAAAAATGAAAGAATGATTCTGTAAATAATGTGAGCCCTCTTCAGTAACAATGTAACCCTTACTATGCCTTACAGTATGAATAACATATCCTTTCAAGGGTAAGGAAAAACGCAAAGCATTCCTTTTCTTACTGTCACTTCAGAAGTGAATACTATTTTAATTCCATCTCACATAAAAGGCAATACCTGTCAAAACTAGAAGTCGTTTTAAAATGGTGCTTCTAAGCAGATGTTTCCTGCTTCGTCTTCTCTTTATTATGAACTTAACTTCTTTAGTTCAGTAGAACCCAGATGAACCTCTATAAAAAAACAGATTATGTATATTTTTCCCACTTACTGGACTAAAACCTACAAAATAGAAAATATTCCTCATTGTTTTTATTGTTTTAATCATGTAACAACTGATGCTGCAGAAAATGTTAAATACATGACTAGAAAGATGTCCTCACCCGTACATGAAGAACAAAATATCTGCCATGAAATACTGTGGAAAAATGGATGTTGGAGGGCGTTGCAATTTCTAGTAATCACAATAGCTATGAATTCTATAATAACATAGAAAGAATCCCTGAATGGTGAATTTGATTGAGCTATTGTCAGCAATTGTAATAGATCCCAAGATACTGAAAGTGGGCCCCATAGTTAGAAAAGAGAAAGGGACATCACGACTTCACAGAAACTGGGATAGGAGTAAATAGAAATTGTTTATGTAGAGAGTGTGAACTGCTTAGAAATAGTTTATGTAGAGAGTGTGAGAAGAAAGGAGAGCCGCAGACACCAGGTCTGGGATAATGAGGGAATGAAGGCCATAAAGATAAGTGTTTAAGAACAACTCGAAGCCATCTGGCAGGGAGATGATTAGATGTCCACAAGGCAAGCTGGAACTGGCTTGGGGGCTACCCTTCTCCTTCGGGGTCATGAATTGTACAGAGTAACAGTGAGGAAGATGATGAACCTTCATCCCACAACTACCAGGAGACCACCAGGGAAGATCCTCACAACTCACTGCGCATGCGCAAGGGGGGGAGGGACCGCATGCTAATGGGCTATCAGGAATGTAATGAATATGTATCCGAATTCCTGTAAACTATCGATTATGGATTAGTTCAGCCTATATCTATAGTATGCTTTTTCCTGACGGTGTGCATGCTTGGTCGAAATATCCCCTGTGCACCGTGGCGTATGCGCATTGCTAATAAACACATACCTGCTCTATATCCTTACAGGTTATAGAGTTTGATTTCCGCACGTCAATACAAGAAACTCAGAATAAGCAATCACTGAAATCATTCTATCTTCTAAGTGAAGCTAATTGAAATTTTTCATGCTCATAGGCTGATAGAGCTAAGTTTTATGAAAAATTCCTTTCAGAGGTAATATTCTGACACATTTTCACCACCTGATCAATGGTTTTGAACTACGCATTCCTCAAACTGAACAGCATTGAAGATATACCTCTGGATTGCAGTTAATGCACTTTCAAGGAGGTAATATAAGCTTCAGCTTTCAGAGGAAAGTCTTTACCTGGCATTTCCCTGTATTAAACACCTTATTTCAGCAAAAATCTTTGGCTAAAATATCAGAGCACATCACCATTTAGACTTAACAGACTTTCAAAAATCCTATAAGGACTTATCATTTGATAGCTTTACAGTCTTCCTGGTGATTACTGGTACATTAGATCTTGACATTTGTAAACTGATTATTCTGTCCTTTGTAGAAGACAAGAGTGCATAGATAGAGAAGATCATTTTTAATACTCTATTTACATTTTTATAACCAATAATAATGTCCATCCTATCCTCACTTGCTGAAACAAAGATTTTTTTCATGTAAACTGAAGTAAAGATTTTCAGTGGAATTCTACAGCCTTTAAAAGTCATTATATATGTATGATGTGCCAGTTTGATTCTATGGTCTACTATGCCTCAACTGAACTTGCTATAGCACATCTCTCGTTCTTTCTTTTTACTGAATGACAATTTCAGCATATGGAAGCCAATTTTATAATCATTTACTAGCATAGAAATCTAGCACACAAGTCACTAAATATTTTCATAATAATGCAAACATGTATTACATGTTTATATTCCTCCCTTTTCTTGGAATAAAAATAGCTTCCACTGAATAATGAAATCCATTTTGAAGTAGAAAATGTAAAGCACTACCAGCACAGTCACTGTAGCATTTATCAGAAATATTATAGTGTTTGTATTATTAGTAACAAAATATTGTGAATGTTATTATTTCTTTATAATACAAACTGTACTGCATCAGATTTTTCAATGTTTATTAAGCAGGGTTACAATATATTCCCTCCTTATCGAATTCAGATTTTGCCCACAGTCAGAGGAACCTGAAAGATGCAATAGTTCCCTTCAGCTGAAGATTTGGTCTGTATCTGATGAATTCTCTCCTTATAATTAAGTTGTCATAGCAATGCATTTTTAATAGTACTGATTCACAGGCCACTAATGTGCTAGAGACAGAGCTATTGATATTTTTTAGCGTTCAGTTATGCTAAATTATAGCTTTAGCAAGTACACAAGTATCAGTCTATTTGCACTAGCAGAAGAATGTGTGATAAGAGTTAAATTAGGCCAAAGTATTATCTGATACACACAACTAACAGAGCTCTATACAAAACTCTGGACATCTCAGCTTAAGAAATTCAAGGCAGAACTTACACCTGATTTATTTTAAATTTGAATGTTGAATGACTAAAAAACCTAAGTAATTACACCAGACTAAGCAGAATGAAAAGCTAATATATATATTTTTTTTTCACAGCTGCTGCTTTTGTATATTGGTACTTATATGGTACAACAGGAAATTGTGGAGAATATGCACCAAAAATGGAAAATCACAGTACTTTGCTGACACTGTTTTAAGATCTTCCAATATTTACGTAAATAATTACAGATATTTGTCAGGTTTCAGGGTAACAGGAAGTCATCTTCCAATAATTTGGACTGTATGTGTTTATTGTTTTCAAGGCCTTATCACAAGTGTTAGCACTCACGTGTCTATGAGAGAGAAATGTGAATTGTAAGCAAAGGAAATTGCCCGGTATTCCATGCTTTTTTAAATTCTGAATTAAAGAAGGTGAATTATTTTTTAGTATCAGATAAAATTAAAGTGAATCAGAGAGATGAAGAAGATGGTGCTAGCCTCTTTTCTTTGGCTGAGATAGGAGAGCAAAAGAAAGGGACAGAGTCCTTTTCTCACATCTCTCTAGGAAGGATAAGGCTTACATTCGTAACTGTTGGTTGAGAAGAGCATTATGTAGCACACATTCTCTAAATGCTCCTTCAAAGGGCTGATGAAAGGAAAAATATACTGTGAATGTTGTAACTGACCTAACTGATATATTTCCATGAAGATGAACATTGATTTGGTTATGAGGAATGTCTAGATCATAAACATATAAATGTAAAATATTCAGCTCACTTTGAAATTTCTGAACTTCCCTGGGTGATGTGAGAAGCACACCTGCTGAAGTCAGACTTTAGAAGCATGCAAGCGGGGGAAAGGTGTGCAAATACTATAAATTTCACCTACACCAAATTACTCTGTTTCATATTATATAGCCTATGATTCAAAAATAAATCCAAAAAGGATTTTTCATTTTTTTACTGAAGGACAGTAGAAATCTAACAACGTCAAAGATAGTTATTAAGCAAATTGTGGAGTGATGCAGGCAACAGAGGCCTGATTGACTAAGCAGAATAAGTTGTACTTTACTTAATAAAAAATAACATATTCCTTAGCAGTTACAATCACAGAATCGCAGAATCATTAGACTTGGAAGGGACCTTTAAAGGTCATCTGGTTCAAATCCTCTGCAATGAATGGAGACATCCACAGCTAGAACAGGGTGCTGAGAGTCTGGTCCAGCCTGACCTTGAAAGTCTCCAGGGATAGGGCATCCACCACAGTCTGTTCCAGTGCTCATCGTAAAAGACTTTTTCCTTATACCCAACCTAAATCTCCCCTCTTTAAGTCTGAAACCATTTCCCCTTGTCCTGTCACCGCAGACCCTGCTAACAGTTTGTCCTTTCTTTCTTGTAGCTCCCCTTTAGATATTGAAAGGCTGCTATCAGGTCACCTTGGACCCTTCTCTTCTCCATGCTGAACAGCCCCAGCTCTTTCAGCCTGTCCTTGTAGGAGAGGTATTTCATCCCCTGGATCATTTTTCTGGCCCTCCTCTGGACACACTCCAACAGGTCGATGTCTTTCTTGTACTGAGGACATCACATCTGGATGCAGTACTTCAGGTGAGGCCTCACCAGTGCAGAGTAGAAGGGCAGGATCACCTCCCTCAACCTGCTGGTCACACTTATTTTGATGCAGTTCTTAAGTTCTCTTTTCTGCATTGCTGTTTTGTGCTTCAAAAAATACACTTATTTAAATTAAAAGAAATTACATATTTGATGAAGAAGGGACCATCAATCTATAATGTAGTCAGTCAGTTGGGTTCTTCTAATAAGGGTCTACCACCAGACCAGTGCAGAAGATAGTCCAGCGGTACACTCTTATTAGGGGTCCTAATAATCCCTAGCTGGGATTATCCATTCCACATAATCACAGTGTCTTCCACTAAACTTTGTGAGAGGCTTCAGTCCTAGTGAGAGGCAGAGTTGGTCAGCATTTGGCCCATATGTACAGGCATAATCTATAGGCTGTGTGTTTTTATACAGTTTCAAAGTAGTTGAAATCAATGTAGTTAACCATCTAGGAAATGCAGCCCTAGAACAACACAAGTCTTTCCTGGTCTAAAAGACTTCTTACAATAAACAGAAAGAGACAATAGTTCCTGATGTTTTTCTCAATAATTTGCTGTTTTTTCTCACATAATGCATAGTTTTCAAGACTATTCTTAAGAATATTGAGTACCTACTTCTGGTAGTCTTTTGTGAATTGAGTTCTGTTTATTTGATCACAGTCATTGGAAAGACACAACTATCAGATGTGAGATGTTACAGCCATTTCTGGATACTGGAAAATGTGTGTGCGCATAGGAGAATGTGGAACTTATTAGGCCACAAGGTATGTAAGACATGGATATATGTGGACATAGGAAGGATGATCAGATCTACCTAAATACTGAAGCCTTATGCACTTAAAACTGATCATACTCTACCTGAGATTAAGAGAAAACTGTTCAGTTCTCCAGCCTGTCTTTAATGAAGGTAGATTCATCTGCTTTCTTGGATGTGTTCCTAAGTATATTGAATGAGCTGTTGCTATAGGATCTAGTTTAGTTCTTTGTTGCTTGGAAAAAACTCTCCAGCGGTTTGAATTAAATGACTGAAATAATGGCTTCTCAAAAAAAAAAAAAAAAAAAAAAAAAAAAAAAAAAAGTCATACATACTCCTTTACCTGTGTTCATTTTCATACACGAAAATAAAATATAATATCACTTAGTGTTTGCAGAAATAGTGCCTGTCAATGAACTCTGTGATGAAGTGTATAAAAAAAGAGCTGCTGCAGAGGGAGACTAGAGAACAATAAATATACTAACTGGTAATATAATACACTTTGAACTTACCAATTGCTTCATGTAAAGTTGCTGAGATATCAGAAGAAAAAAACAACCATACTCATTTTTCCATGAGTACTCACAATGCTGATAGTATCAGTGTGCATGCAGCTGTAATGCAAGTATATTTATCTCTATACAACAACAACACACGAGAGATAAGCAGGCACAAAACTTTAGCTCACTGCAATAAATATATTTAAAAATATGATTGTGTTGTCTACACTGAAAAGGCATTTCTGAAGATCTGAGTCTGAACAAGTAAAACTGAAGGAGAGCAATTCAATGGGTCTGATACAAAAGAAAGCAGAAATTAATATTTAACTATTGCTTATTCTCATCTATATAGTAGGCCGACAAAATGTGATTCCATTCTGAAATGACACCAGTCTTATGACAATGTTATTGCCAGATTTTGAATAGGCTTTAGGTTTCACTTGCTTTGGAGGAGGGATAAAAGGAAAATCACACTCTAAACAGTTTTCCCTCAGTAAGTGAATTAGACTAAGTCCCTCATAATCGCTCCCATTCACTTCTCATTAAACTCCCATTCAGCGATTAACAAAGTTGACCCTCTGCTCAGATAAGGGGGTACTTCATCTCACAAATGTGTATTAGTGAGAAAAAACTTCTGCCTGCCTGGAGCTCTGCCTATTTCTCTCCTTATGAGGCAGGATAATTACATCCAACCGCAGATTAAAAAAAAATGGCCCTAGATAAACACATTTTCCTATTGTTTGGTTCTTCCTTATGGTTATTTATCAAATGCAAGATGTATAGGCAAAGTTGTAGTAAATACAAAATACTGATGTACCTTTTTNCTTGAAATGAGTTGGAAAATCTGTCTTATTGGTCATCTGCAGGCTTACACTCTACCTTAACCTTGAAACTAAGAAAAGAGAAAATATTACATATAACAGTTATCTTAACCAAAAAAGTTACATCAAAGGGTTGTTTCAAATCTTCATTTTTAAGCAGTAATATAAGTAACTTTGAATGTTGACTGATATGTGAAAAACACAGACTTAATTTCATTCAGCCCAGAGATTTTTATGGGAAGGGAAACATGCTCTAATTATTTTGGACAATGCTATCAGAAACAGTGAGCTTTTGGTTAAGGAGGAGAGGATAAGTAGGCAAGGCTTTATTTAGTTCATAAAAAACATGAAAAGGTTACGTATAATCCTGAATTAATTTACTGAATAATGACTATGACTCAATGATACTTCTATACTTCATTATTTCAGTAGTAAAAATGGCCAGGTTGGCATCATACTCAAGCTGTTACTCAGCAAGACATCCTATTATCTGTACATTTTTAGACAGATGTAACAGTTAACCTTGACTACTTTGTTCTACAAAACAGACTATCTTTCAGGCAAGTTTGAAAAATAGACTGCAATATTGTCTTCGGATGTAATATTAATGCACAGCAATAAATAAATGTAAGATGGTGATATGGCTCTGTAAATAGGTGAATTTTAGCAAAAGAAACATGAAAAACATAATGAAGAATGGTTAGATATTTTAAGCAATTTATTTGTTACTATAGTCGAAGGCTTTTTTGTGATTCTTTTCAAGATGCAATAACTATTATATTAAATATTTAAAGTTTGAGTAGGTGAGTTTACTTACTGTTTCCTGGATGCCAGCGCACTGCATTTAAATATGCATTACAGTAATGGAAGAGAAATTCATGCTTCGATTGGATAACTTTTCCTTGAAGTAAAGGCATCAGATCACGTCCATCAATAATTCTGAGTAATAAAGCATTTCAAATTCAGAAGAATAATCCAAACTTCCTCTTTCTGAGAAGATGTTATAACTGTGCATTTTCACTTCTTGAAATCTACCTCTCATGATCTGAATGGTCACTTCCAATTGATCAGGTGCACTTCCCCTTTGATTTCTACATTATTTAAGGAAACATTAATTTTTTATTTTGCCACTAGGAATGATCGCTTCTTCCTCCCACTTTTCTCTTTTCTTGCTGAGAATGAGATCAGACGTGTGTAAACTGCTAAAACACAGCCCTCTGCATGTAAATATATAACTGCTCAAGTTGCTTGGAAGTAGTCTGGTTGAAGTAACAACTAGGACCAGAGAAATCTCTGCTACACTGTGCTTGCATTCCCTGAAGCAATGGTAATAACTATGTCCAGTAAATTATGAATGCCAGAGTTTAACACAGAACTAGTGATTTGAAAGCTGAAAATGAACTATGTATAAGCGTTTATCAACAACATACAAAAACACACACACACAAGTACACATGCACATACAAATACAAGGGCTGTTCCAAAGGTAATGTCTCCTAATTTATTATGTTGGCCCACAATGCCAGAGGCAAATGTTGGTGGCATGGCAGTAGAGAATGAACCTTCCCGCCAATTTTCTATTACATTTTGTTGCTGTGCAACAGCAGAGGGGCAGTCTGACAAAATGGTATCTGACATGGAAGTGTATATGAAGCAAATGTGTGTAATTTAATTCCTCCATGCAGAAAAAATGGCTCCTATTGATATTCATCAATGCTTGCTGAATGTTTATAGAGACCAAACAGTGGATGTGAGCAGAATGAGGTGGTGGGTGGTATGTTGCAGCAGTGGCAACAGCAACAGTGGGTCACCTCTGCTGGTACAGATTTTTATTCAAGCAGCATGCAGGCTTTTGACCGACCATTGCTAACGGTCATAACTATGTTTAAGAATAGTGTTTTGTAGCTTAAAATTTGCTGAATCAAATAGTGTTATTGTGGTCTTTGTATCTGTTGCAGTTTCCATGAAAATAAATAGGAGGCATTACTTTTTGAGCAATACACATATAAATTCTCTTTCTGCTGCTGGACAATGTTGATGATATTTTGAAAAAGTATGTCAATTTGCATTGAAATGGAGTTATATAGTAAGCAAGTCAGTTAAATGTTTCCATAAACTAAGCTACTGAATCGCTGGAATCAGGTGATGAGAGAGAAATAACAATCTACATTTTATACTTTGTGTGAATTACAAATTTTACAAGTTGTTTCATATGAAGTTCATTTGTGCTGGTATACAGATCAGCAGATAAGTATTTTTTTAAACATTTTGAGCAATATTTTGTAAAAAGATTTTTTAAACTCTTAAACATCTAAATGCCTGTCAATTTTCATGACTACACAAGACCTGTTTCATAACTACAACAAGATGGGCACAAATTCCACTTTTTTAAGCCTTGATCTGGATCTGACTGTGAAATTCTTGGCAGCAAGGGGATACATTTTCAATTTGTCATGTTTTCTTCTCTGAGTTATTCACTCTGGTTTTGCCCCTGCAAGCTTGGCCACTGTTAAGCTGAGAGCAGGACAGATTCACGTCTAGTGCATATGCCCTGTTCTACAGATTCTTGATGGGGAAAAAGTTGTTTCCAGTAATATATCTCTAGTAGTCTTGTACAGAGTATAGCCCACATCTGCTAGTTTTATGAGAATATCTAAGCCTGAGTCTTCACTCAAGAAATATTAAAATGAAATGCATAAGATCTGCCCTCATTTAGACTAGTCTGAACTGCTTAGGTTCGACAGAGTTTCTGTTTGTAAGGGATTTCTCAGTGCAAGTCTGACTAATTTTTCATGTCCTACACATGTCCAGCCCTGCCATTTCCTGCACACACTCCATGAATCATCATTAGCAGAGTGTCTTTGCTCATGGCTGAGCAAACCTCATGTGGATTCTGGATGCTTTGTGCTCAAAAGTTGTTTGTGCAAGGCAAATGTGTTCAAAGCATAAGTGCAGCAGCAGGTTTCTCTACATATTGGAGTTGGATGGCAACAGAATTTAGGTAGGTGCACCTTCCTGATGAGAATGGATATCTCCCGAAGAAAATAAAACACGGGGATGTGGGAGTGTCAGTAAAACATCTTAGGAACTTTGAAAGTCTGATGGAGTTTCTTATCAGACTACAGAACACTCTTAAGAGATTATTTCTACTCATTTGATAGAGAACAATAAATTGAGTTAAAAGCATAGGTAGCATTTTGATGTGACTTGCTATACTAAGTAAGTCAAGGTTTAACTCATAAAGTTAATAATAATTTAAACTTGCAGGTCCCTTTTCTATCATCTTCAATCATATAGAGCAGAACTTTTTCATTTGTTTTTGCTTTTTGGTAAATAATTCTAGACCAGCATGTTGCTCTTGGTATTCTCTCACCCTGTAGCTGTCCAGTACTTCTTCCCTCTCCTGCAGGCTTACCACACCGGATGACATAACTGTATTGTAATGCCCTGAACTAGCCACAGAGCTGATCTTTACAAATGATGTCAGCAAAAGAAAAAACAAAAGCAAACAAACAAACAAAACAAAACAAAACAAAACAGTTACAAAAGAAAGTAAAGGAAATAATTATTGCTCGATACTGAGTAGTAGCTGTTTATAACTACAGAGTATGCATACCTGTCATAGGGTAACTGTGCCCCAGCAAGTTTGACAATGGTAGGAAAAATATCCATGTTACTTGTTGGAACATCAATATAAGTGCCAGCCTGTATCACTCCAGGCCAACGGAGAAGCCCTGGCACACGAATACCTCCTTCCCAGTTAGTTGATTTTCCACCTGAAAAAGAAAGTGTTTGATAAGACACCAATTTCTTCTTAGAAAAATAGCACACAGCCCCACAAGATGAATAAGGAATTTAAATATGTTACTGAATTCTCTAAATAAATGAACTAATAAAAAATTTGCTGCAATGATAATAACAATAGTAATATCTGAAAGAAATGGAATACGTGTGTTGAAATCACATCACTAAGTGAAGCCAACAGTAACTCATGGTTCAAATATTACAAGACTATATTTCTTGTTTCTCCCTTGTCAAGTGAAAATAAATCGATTAATAAAACAAAATATCACAATGAAGTGTTTGAATAGTTCTGTTTCCTCAGTGGCTTACACCTTCAATGCACCAGGATTTTCAGATCTTCATTGTCAAGCCCAGGCCATACATAATGTCTTGACTTCTCCATGATTTTTTCCATTTCTGCATTGGAGGATTCAGAACGGATATTTCTTTTCCAACATTTTTTTCATTGCTTAATAATAAGATGGCAACTTCATAGCTGTTTACTCTATATAGAGAGAGTTTTGTGGCTGAAATCTTTTAGCTTGTAATTTTTTGTTATAATACACTACTGCATATTCTCTTCATAGGTTTCACCAAAACATGTAATGCTCAATATATTATATAGTATAAAATGGCCAGGAAAACATAATTAATTATTATTCTGACATTAAAAAAATTAAACTTTCTAATTTACAACACTACGACAAGCAAAATTCTTAGCTTAAGCTGTTCTTGGAAAGTAGAGCAAGTTCTGATTTCAACAAGGCTATTCTTTTAGAGCAGTCTTAAATATCATCTCCTGCCATTGAATCAAATGTAATTCCTCACCATAAAGTACATGGGTACCAATTCTAAAAGTTAGAAATTAGATGCAAAGATTATTTTTGTTTAAATTATTGTTAAAGGAAAAAGGACTTTCAAAATAACTATCTAAAGAAAATGTAAATTTAAATTTATAAGGATGTTATTTGGTTATTTGGCTTTAAATCCCTACCATTTAGCAGAAAGAAGTATGCCAAATATTTAATACTGTTAGTTCAAAAACCAGATAGATGTCAAGAAACTTTGTTCACCTTTTGTACAAAAGATGTCTCTACCTATCCATGTACAACAGTCATTTGCACTTCAAAAGCAAGTTGGGCACTGTTATGTTACCCAGCAGGAAAGTGTCAAGGTTAATATCTCAACTGACTTACGAATCACAGTAAATCCTGCTGAGCAGGAGTATTTAAGTCTGAACATGAATCCAGGAAAAGGATATTAAATTATAGATGCTTGCAAATTAAGGTATTTTTTCAGTAAAAATTTATCCCAGGGAGATGATGTACCCAGACGAACCGGATCCTAGTTCTATGTAAACATCACAACAGCTTGTTGGCTGTACAATATGGAGAAAATCCTGAGAATGTATCTACCTTCTAAAGCTAACTTTCATTGCTGTGCTCCTCTTATTTCTGCACATTTGTCTGAACCTAGTAACAGTGTTTTGTAGATTGGACTGTTTAAATAAATCCTATTTTTATTGTTGCTTTGATCTTTGTCTTGTAATCTGAAGTAATTTCAAGGTAAGTGTTGAAACCCATTCCCACACACATTGCAACTTTTAAACCCGAGATATTGGATAACTTTTAGAGCTACTAAATTCACAGTACAATTTTCCTGAATCATTATAGAGATACAAAACTTCCAAATAACCCCAGCACAGACAGAGCGCTCAGCAAACTCTGCCTGCCTACTGTGAGATACAAAAAGCAAAAATGGACTCCACAGTAGGACTATCTCCTTGTGTACATCTAAGAAGAAGAGACTGTTTTCCTTTGAAAAGACTAATTAGAGCATAATTTTTTTATAACTCTGGAGGAGATATCAGGAAGATAGAAAAATAGCAGGAAACTAGGGCAGGAATAACAGGTTATTAAGGAAGACTGTATTCTATTATCTATGCCTACATGGTTTTCCTCTTTACTAAAACTTTGTTTAGAGACATCACTAGATTTGCTTGAAATGAAGTGAGTATGAAAATTTTGATAAATGTTGTCTTTAAAATTATAGCTGTTACATGTTGTTCCAGCTATCTGCTTTTATTTTCCTTACAGAATAAATTAAGATTTCACACTGATGCTTGAAACATGAAGCAAACATTCAAACAGCTGAAATATTAAAATAAAAATAAAAATTCCACAAAAGGTCATTATGTAAAAATAAAATCTCTTGCTATTTCAAAATCTAACTCATTAGTTTTCTATTTTGCTTGCAGTCAGCAACACTGAGACGGAGAAAAGGTAGCAATTTAGTAGTCTGTATACCTGGCAAACTCTAGGCAGAGTAGCAATATTTTATTTTCCTTCTTTTAAATTATTCTAAAAATGTTTTTAAAACAGCATAAAACACCCCAGGCTGTATTTTCATGCTTAGCTATCTAAGCTTTCTGAGTAGTTGCACTCTTTAGTGTTTTATTGAACAACAACCTACATTCACCTTTTTCTGAAAACTGCAGGAACAGACAAGCAATTGACATAACTCTCTGCAGTCATCCACAACATGATCTCAAATTTCCATTTTAACCACATCTCAAATCTTAGCCATAAGAATATCTCTTTTTCCCCTCCTTCTGGTTTAAATTGACTGCTATTACCTAACTCTGGGAATAGAGCTTGTATGAAAGTTGATATACAAAAGAGAACTCCATGGTATATCACTACTAATATTTTGAATGATGCATGATGAAAAGCATTTAAAAGAACTTTTCTTAGACCACTTGGATTATAATCATGCTACCCTTTCATTTCTTCCTGAATTCATATAAAAACAAACCCTTCGAAACATATTTTTCTTGTGAATGAAAACACAAGGAAATTAATTGTTTGCCTGCCTGCTTGTTGCAGACCTTCCACTACAAATATTGATAATTGGATCTGACTACTATTGTTTACCTTACAAAAGTATCAAATAAATATTTGTTTTCACTTGCATGCATTCTCATTATAACACTGATTTTCAATCCTTTTTTCGTACATCTTTTGTTAATTTTCAACTTGAATTGTTCCTATATAGGTGAAACTAATAAGATACAGATCATATGGACATATTGTCATCTTCATCTTTCTTCTAAATAAGTGAAATTCTCCCTCACGATATTTTCTATTTCAGTCAAAATTACAAGATGGCTGGATTGTTAAAAAAAAAAAANAAAAAAACAAGGTATGGAATGGTTTTGGAGGCAACATGGTTTAATTATCAAGCCTACTAATTAGTCACTAATTTGTTGTCATACAAGAACAGACATCTATTAAACTTTTAACGTGCAAGGTAACAAACGCACGTGTGCACATAAATAAAAGAAAAATCCACGTGGTTATGTTCTGGAATTCCAACTCAGAGTGGGTTCTCACATTTCATTTACACAAAAGACTTCTTTCTCTTGGCACAGCAGAGGAGTCTTGCACTGCACATACATCTAAATTTATTTAGACTGAATTCTTTAAAGAGGGCTTCTGTACTAATGAGTGTGAAGCCACTCTTTGTAACTCTTTGTAACTTATTCCAGTGAATTTTATACTGATTGGGAATCTAAAATTATTGGTCTTGGAAACTAACCAAAGAATAAGAATATAGCACACATCAGCCTGAAAATGAGCTTTAACCTTATTCTTCAGGGATCCCAGAGCATATAAAGATAATTTTGGAGGCCTGTAACTAGTAGTGTTTCTCAGGGGTCAGTGCTGGTTCTGGTCTTGTTCAACATCTTTATCAATGATGTGGATTAAAGGACATAGTCCAAACTTAGCAAGTTTGCTGATGATAAAAAGCTAGGAGAAGTGGCTGACACAATGAAAGGCTGTGCTACCTTTCAACAAGACCTAGAGAGACTGGAGAGTTGGGCAGCCTGATAAGGTTTAACAAGAGCAAGTGTACATACAGTCTTGCACCTGAGGAGGAATAATGGCATGCATCAGTACATACTGGGGGTTGATTAGCTGGAGAGGAGCTCTGCAGAGAAGGACCCATGAGTCCTGGTTGACAACAGGTTGGCTATAAGCCAGCAATGTGCCCTTGTGGCCAAGAAGACCAATGATATCCTCAGGTGCATTAAAAAGTGCATGGCCAGCAGGTTGAGGGAGATGATCCTCCCCCTCTAATCTACATTGGTGAGGCCACATTTAGTATACTTTGTCCAATTCTGAGCTCTGCAGAACAAAAAAGCTAGGGATCTCCTAGGAGTCCAGCAGAGAGCCACAGACAAGATGATAAAAGGCCTGACGCATCTCCCGTATGAGGAGAGGCTGAGTAACCTGGGTCTGTTCAGCCAGGGAAAAAGAAGACTGAGGGGGGATCTGATTAATGTTCATAACTATCTACAGGGAGGTGGGAGGCAAGTAGATGAGGCCAGGCTCTTCTCAGTGGTGTGGAGTGATAGGACAAGGAGTAATGGCCTAAAACTTGAACATAGGAAGTTCTGTACTAACATGCGGAAGAACTTCTTTTTGATTAGGGTGATAGAGCACTGGAACAGGTTAGGTTATCCAGAGAGGGCGTGGAGACTCCTTCTATGGAAACATTCAAGACCCATCTGGAGGCCTACCTGTGCAACCTATTGTAGGGTACCTGCTTTAGCAAACCCTGCAATTCTGTGATTCTGTGATTTTCTCTTTATCCTTTTTATTTATACACTCAGGCATGCTCCAATTTGAAAGTTAATTTTGACTTGCTCATTTGTCCTCTCAGAATTAATTAATTCAAATAGCACACTATTGCCATAGAATGACATTTTCAATGCGCTTACAAAAATGAAACAAAGCTTCATTTCTATTTTTATCTTGAACAGCTATACCTTCTATAATGAACACTGTATAAATAAGCAATAAGGTGTGTGAAGTAAGACCCATTAAAGTACATCTGAATGATATGGTTTCTGTTAACACACATTATGCCATACATTTACTTATAAGCATTTCTAAATGGTAACCAAAACAGAATAAAAATGCAATGCATGTACTGTAAACAGATATGTCTGAAATACTGCCATATAGTATATCAATTTTGAAAGCAAAAAGTATAAAATAAGCAAAATATATCTTTTATCATTTTCTAATAACAATATTTTTTTTTACTCTTCTAATTTTATTATTTCTTTAGATTACAAAGATACTTTAGAATTAAGCTAAGACTGATGTATAAACATACTCAGATAATCTTAGTTAATAAACCAGGAGAATTTTCACCTAGGCTGTTTTAGCTGACTAACTTTTTAAAAGGCGAATCAATACTGCAAAAAGGCCTTTTTTAAAATCTATTGACTAAAAAGAGAAAACAGGCAACTAATTGAGAAGTAAATACCTCCATATTAGAGACCAAACAAAGTAAAATGAATCCTATCTGAAGTGCAAGAAATTTACTACAGGAGTAAAATTTTCATGAGTGCTGTGGACAGCTAAATGTGATCAGAGTAAGATGGTAAAACTATTGCTTCACACAAAATATGACTGGATATGTATCATACATCATCATATGTGATCTTTGATTACAAGAATGGGGCTTTTGCATGCCTAGCTGACCTGTTTGAATCCCATTCCTGGTTATTGAACAAAATACAAATGTAAAAAGTTTGTAGAAGTAAAAAGCTTATCCAGAATATGAAACTGTAGGATAAATAAGTCAAAACACTTGAAAAACTGTAGCTCAGTTTAAGCAATGATGGCTTGAAATCCCTAATGTAGGAAACTATTAATAAAAATAGAAAGATTCTTCATCAAAAAGACTGAATTGAAAGTCCTGTTCTAAAAAAATTAAGATCCATACTGATCTCTGTGAATGCCACTGCTTACATATTTCTGGTTTGAACAGAACAGATTTTTAAAGACAACATTTCAAACAACAAAATAAATCTAACACTGAAAGAGCTGCATAAATTCTGAACCTACTCAGCAACTATAATTTAAGCTCAATCTTCTCCTCCTATTGCCATTATAGGAATGCATATTCCAATTCAGGTGGCTAACATTGAATCAAAGACATTTGATCATTAGACACTGTTCTTTCATTAATAATAATAAAAAAAAAAGATTCAGAATAGCATAAAGATGTTGCTTGTTTTAATTAAGATGATAATGTTTCAAAATTTAAGCAAAGCTTCCTCTGAAATATGCTGAGATCTCTACACTCTGTTCTCCATTCTCATTTCAAGCTATGTTAAATTATAGGATTGTTTCATTGTGAAAGTGAAAATGCTGAGTTCAGTGGAGTGATAGTCATGTAAAAATAATGACAGCAATTGACTCTACTCTTTAGGAGGAAACAGAGAGCACTATGCCACTATTCAACTTGCCTAACACAAGCATAAATGGAAGCTGAACCTACCTATATAATGCTGAAATTAAATTTTGAAGTTTTTAACCATGTAAGATTCCCTCTATACTCATGCACGTTAGGTTACAGGATTTATAAAAAATGACTATTTGTTTGAAAACATGGCGCAAATACTGAACAATAAAGTGTTTACGAATATATTAACAATTCAGAAATCTCTTCTAGTCAAGCAAGAGTATGAAAAATGTATTTGCTTTATAATTTGCATTTGAAGTCAACAGGACAGAAGGGTTACCTGTATTAATTTGAAATAATGTAGAATCTTGCTGAAATTATGTGGAAGAAAAGCTCTAGAATATAGAATATAGAATAAGTCTGTGTAGTGTAGGCACTAGGAAAAAGATCTCTCAACTCATTAGGAAATCTTTAAAACAGTTTGCCTGATTCAAAGAAACAGCAAGATTCAGAAGGAGGTTTAAAGATGCTTCAGGACAAGACAGTTCATAATAAAGGAAATTTCTTTTAATAGAACTTTTTATCCCGCCCAGCAGACTTTCACATGACTCTGTCAAACCCAGAAGTTTATAGTAAGCTTGAGACAATTATTAGACAAAGATTGATCTGGGAAGATCAGCCATCACATCTCTGCCTAGAGACTTTTTTTTCTGTTTAGTTTATGCTTTAGAATTCCCTGCTGATATTAATGTTTGCTTTTGAATAGCATAACAAATCAGAATGACATGAAACATGTTTTGAAGCTGAAGGGGCTTACATCTGAGAGTGACAAGCAAAGAGTGTTTTGAATACGTGCATAACTTCCTACACATTACCCCTACATGTATAAATATCTGGAAGCCTATACTGCTCCCAGGAAAGATAATGATGTCATTCAGCTAAATATCCACTACATATTAAATTTCTTGGGACCTTCTTCCTGGTACAGGAATTAAATAAAGGTAATCCCATCATCTCTTCCAGGCTCAAAGGCTAATATTTTCACCTTAAAAAGACTTAATGTTGCAACTTCTGCCAACCGTCTTTAACAAATTAACAAACATACAAACATTTTAATCTGCATGTTGATTTTGTGTGATAAAAAAGAGACTTCATTCTTTAATGTACTGATCTGATTACAAAATACACTGACTAAAACATTTGTATAAAAATCAGCTTAGTAACTGAGATCAAGACATCCCTATCTTAATTTTAGCTCTTGCACATTTCAGGTTATAAATATGCAAATGTTCTGTGATATGCTTAAAGCTGTACAGTTTCCCCTTGATAAATATGTAAATCAGTTTGTCTCTGCAGTGGGGAAGTAATTATCACTTTCAGACCCACTCATTGAGCGCAACACTAGAGGTAAAGATGGAAAATAATAAAACCACTGACAGCAAAACAAGAAGTTGCTGCACATATGGTGAGCAGTACATAAACTCTGCATGAAACTTGTTTAACATTCAGAGCTATAATACAGCCACTAGGAAGAGGAAATTCTGGGACAAAGTAATAGATTGACAGTATGGAACATTAAGTGCCCCATTAATTGAATGCACTCACCTAAAAAGACACGATTCTGTATAGAGGGAACATTAGCATATGAACCTCAATGGTGAGAGAAAGTAACAGCTAATATAACTGATTAGAAGAGAAAATAAATACATAAATAATTTAAAAACATGTAATAATTCCTGTAGGAAGAAAGCAAAGTTTAGATTCAGCAGAAAGTATTGAATCAGTCTCACTGTGCTAACATCATTTATAAAGTTACATTACGGATACAATCTTACAGCAAAGTCTTCTTCAAAGTACAAAGCTGAGATCTAAAATGTGCCAAGTTTCTACTACTATAGTTTAGTGGAATTTTCAATGTCAAAAGGACGTTCTGCTAAACAAGCAGCATCTTGTTTTGAAAAAGTACATCTTTATCAGTGCTTTAATTAGGAGCAGTGTCAACGGTTTATGGGCTGGTTCGGCCCGGTTCCATGACTAGAGCATTAACACTTTAACTTTCAGTGCACTTCATGATGTTATGATGTGGAATACCGATAACAAAAAAATCATAAAACCATGACAAGCATGAGTGTACGTTTGTGGTAAATCCAATCATCACCACTTTATATATTTCAGCTTGCATAGCAAAGCTTTCTTGGATTTTCTGACCTGGATTCCTTTCCAATTAACTAAACTCGTGGGTAGAATCTGGAATGCACTTAAAATACTGGCACTACTGAGGAAACATTCAGTCTATGGGACAGCAGTAGAGTTGGTCTGAAGTCAATTTTTTCTCTGCTGATATCCTGATATCCTAATATACATATAATATATAAATAATATATATACATGAATATATATATTATATAATATATATAATATATTATATAATATATAATATATATACAATATATAATAATATATAATATAATAATAATATATAATTATATATAATATATAATATATAATATTATATGTATACATGTATATATATAACAATATGCATAACAAAAAAGAAGTCACAGTTGGGAAGAATTGGTTTATTCCTACCTGGGAACAAGATCTTGTGGTGGCAGAATGAGAAAAAGTCAATTATTCAGTCAAACACAGATGGAGTAACTGCAACGGAATTGATGTCACCAAGGCAGTTTGTGTGATAATTTAGTGGTCTTTTCTAAGTGGGAAAAAATACGACTTAAGCACTCAAGAATAGATAAGTGGGGTCCTACTTAGGGGTTTATTTCAATAGGGCCTTCTCAAGTGTATGCTCTCTCCTTCTTCTCAAGATGAGACTCAGATGACATATGCAACAGCTGGAAACTACACCAACAGAAGCAAGAACAAATAGAAGAAGCCTCTGCAGAGACAACTGAGTAAGAGTTATTCTACCTCAGGATGTACATATTCCAGGGATCTCTGAGCACATGAAGAATTAAGTAATGTGTAAGTTATATGAATCCTACATGAGTGGTGTATCATAACATATGCATCAAGTGTATTACTTATTCAAACATTCATAACAAACAATACTTATAAATGACAAAATAATTTGATACTGTCTTTGGGTATGAGACAGTTGTAAACACATTCTACAGTATTAGTACTCTATGTATAATTAATTAGATATCTGCTCCAATGGTAGGCTTTTTTTCTCATATTGCACACTGCTAATCTAAATAAGTTCTTTATCTATCTGCTTGATAGATAGATAGAATCATAGAATCACGAGGTTGGAAAAGAACCTACAAGATCATCTAGTCCAACTGTAAAATGATTTTGAAATCAAAGTAGGTTGCCTTGAATTTTTTCTCCACAGTACCTCTCCAGAATGAAAGATAGTTCAGATCTGTCATTATTTGAAGTTCAAAAAAGGCAGGACTGATGAATCCTACACTGAAATCCTGCTGGTTGCACAAGCAAGCTTCACATGGATGCATAGTGGGTGCAATGTACAATCAGTATCCACATCTACATCTGAGATAGTTATTACACCATCTTTCAAAGTCAACGAAGTAAAATCAATGTTTTTACATGCAGCTCTCTTATCTTAAGATGAATGATTTGGCCCCAAAAATTCTGAATTCTTCTCACAGCAGGGGAAGGTGAGGCTCAGATTCAATTATCTAAAATACAAGGTAAATTACCTTTCAAATCAGTAAGAAGTTAGGTCAAGATTATATGTAGAATATCAGACAAGTATAATCGGTGTAAGGGCTCACAGAAGGACTGCTTGTATAGTCTTATAAGGTTTCTTTCAGAACCTCAGGATGAATTTTCAGCATAGCATAACAGATTAGGCATACACTGTTTAGCAACTAAGAACAAATCAATCACATTTTGACTCAATTATGCATAGGATAGTTCTTTTTTTTTTCCTAGAAATGAGTACTGCATCTGTTATTTTCCTATTCATGTGGGGTTCAGCTTATTTTGTAAATGTGAAAGTTGAAACGATACTTTACTCTTATAGAAATATACATGGATAATAAAGCTGAGAGTTAAGTTGTGGTTACTGTGGTTGTGAAGAGCTGTAAGTACAGTTGCTACATTGATAACAAGGTTTTCATATTCACATTGATAGTACAACACTAATGATACAGTTTTGGGGATTATTTAGAGGTCAAAAGTGTAACTATTTTGGTGGCCATCTTCCTATTAATATTTAGACAATAAAGTGCTAATAAGTGCATTGCATAAAGCTCACTTTTAGACATTACATCTATCTTTTCTACACAAGGCTAATGAAAATAATCATTTTTAGCCTGATTAAAACGCTAACATATAAGTGATGGTCATGAGATTTTAGAGGGTCCACCACATTTGCATCTTCCAGGACAGACATGATAACTTTTTGGGTAAATTTGCATCTTAATTCTGAGAATAAGATGCCATTTTATCTGTACAACTAAGATTCATAATGCAAAGGATACTGCCGACTTCCCCAGGATCTCCTGTGTTTTTCTCCAAATTCTGGAAATGGTCTATGTAAACTGTAATGGCAATCAAAGGATACTATTCATTTTTGAATTAGACTGTCAGATGAAATTAAGGCTTCAACTGTTTGATCATTTCAAGAAAAGTTGATGGTAATTGATAACTGAAGAGTGATAAAAGAAACACTTCTCTATATCTTCAAAGGTTTAAACATTTATTAGATTAGAGTCAGTTTTAAATTGAATATGTGTATATTCTTAGATCCAAATGCATAATGCCAAAAATTTGTCAGATTAAAGTGTGAATAATTATAAACAGGTAAGCAGATGTAATACTATATTTTAATTTTCTGCACTTTTTTGACAAAAATTAAAGTTATATGTCAGTGTCTTGTCTCATTTTTATAACTTTTATCACAAAAACCTGAAACTGCCATAAAATTGTTTGAACTTTCATGTTTCAGCAGACAAACTTTTTCATCTTTGCTGACTTTGGAAACTGAGCTTACACATCATATACTATAAAGCAAATAGTATTTTAATCAGGATCAGATTAGCATTTGTCATTAAATCTTTATTCTTTTCATTTCGCAGCTTTCTGATTTTAATTATCCAAATCCAATCTTACATGAAGGTAGCTGTTCATTAATTCACCCACAGAACAGAAGACTTACTTTTTTGCCCCCTTGACACAACATCCCCATTTTTCCCCATCATCATGAAGGCTTGTCAGGTCACCTAGTTCTCTAAGCACTTTTGGGCAACTCAGTGCCTTTTGTGCCTGCTAAGACACTTGAAGCCTACTGTGCAATCACTGTCTCCAAATCACACTAGCAGTGAATGAATCTCTGTACAGACACTTTTAATACCAATAAGAAAGAATGTCCGACTGTGAAAATTGTTCTCAGGGGAACTTTCCACCACAGAATGTAAACTCCAACGTAAACTCAAGATGACATTCTAAACTTTAGGAGGTGGGAATAATGGAGAAAATTTCAGGCCACAAATATTTCTGTATGTTTATTTTCTTTTCTTTTATTTTCCAAATAATTCTCCCTCTCTCTCTCTTTTTTTTCTTTTTCTTTTTTTTTTTTTTTTCTTTTTAATGTGTGCATAATCAATATGGCAGTATTTATACAGGTTTAAGCTACTTAGGATACTATCAGAAGGGAAAACAAGTAACTTTTTTTTCTCGTCTTCGTCACTGATTATTGATGATTATCTCAAAAGATTGATAAACTATCTTATAAAACGAGACTTTTAATCCTTAATTCATCTAAGTACTCTTGAAAAAAGGAAATCCATACTAAGAAAGAGTTTTTGCTGAAGTTTCACAATAGTATTCACTGTTAAAACAGATGTCTACAGGAAAAGAATATAAGCTGTCTTTTTCTGCTCTGAAGTCTAGGAAAGATAAATATGTCAGTCTCAGATTAGGTTGGAACAACTTGATGTCTCATCTTA